>CM057086.1:23510006-23932506 GCA_029959045.1 Taenioides sp. WSHXM2023
TGTGTGTACTACAAACATCTGTCTGTGCTGTGGGCTAGTTCATTTGATGCTCACATATAGGAAAGAAATAAATTAGTTTCTTTTGCACAGATGTCATTTTAATTTATTGACTAAACTTAGATTTACTAAACTATAAAAGCCTGCATTGGTATTATTCTTATATTTGATTAGCTTTTTATGTGTATTGATACTTTGTAGTGACATCACGCTGGGGGTGTTCTGTAATGCATTTCTATTGGCGGAATGTTCAGCAGTTTCCATGGTGATGCAATGCACACATTAGCAAACACAGACAAAAATGTTTGTCTGAAAACTCAAGAAAAAATACAAAATGGATTTAAACAACACATTTTCAGCAGCCAAGGTACCCTAATGTTGTCTAGCTTGTGACTTTTATGTTTGAGAGACTTGTTTAACAGCACAAATCTCACCTGTTGTAGCTCCAATCAATCACTTTCTGATCTGATTATGTTAAAATAAAGATCAGATTAGGTCTGACTAGAGTAACAGAGCTTCTAACAGAGCAGTGCTTTCAGTTAGCGTCACACCCCCTTGGAATGTTGATGGCATCAGCTGCAAAGTATCAGTAAAACAAAGATATGGTGAATGGTGTTATTGGGCTATAAAGTGTTCTGAATGTGCATATAGATATTTTTCTTTATTTTGTTAAGACTTTTGAGGTTCACGCACGGACCAACATTCCCACCGTTCAAAGTCCCGGATGAGGATGCTAACCTGATTCCATTAGAGATGGACGATGACTGTGTGGCCCAAACGTGGTACCGCTTCCTTCACATGCTCAGGTACAAATACTAGAATTTGTTGTTACCTCAGCCTGTTTACCTTACTTTAAGTTACCTTACCTTGTTTTGTCACAGTGTTCAGGAAGAGAGACATGTTTGATGTTAGGAATTGAAAACTATCCTCAACTGTTCCTCATACCACACTTCCTCATGTCATGTAACTACTTCCCAGTGGCTTTACGAAAATATCTCACCTGCCATTTCAAAACTGCTTTATCAAAATAAATGCAAAAATAAGCATACAGTGAAAATGACCATGCTTACTGTGACAAAGCTTTAAAAAGTAGTCAAAAAGGTCAGAGGCACTTTGTTAGTGAAGGTAAAAGCCCTTTATTGCTTACATGGGACAAGCAACGCGTTTTGACACAATTTTTGCCTTTTTGACTGCTTTGTAACAGTATGTTTTTATACTTAAAGCATGGTCATTTTCACTATTGGGTAGCTTTTGAGCCCTGTCCTTGAGGAGCACCTGTTTAATATTTTCCACAAACAGAACCCTCTGAAACTCTCACTTTTCCTGTGTTTTTTAAATGCAAATATTGTTTATATTCATTTGGGAAAAATTGTGTTTTTTACATTTGGAAGTGTCTGCACTTTATTACTACTACTACAGTCTTTTGTTAATATAATATTGCTTTATATTCTTCAGCAACCCAGTGGATTTAAGTAACCCAGCCATTGTGAGCACTACTCCAAAGTTTCAAGAACAGTTCCTGAACTCCAGTGGGATTCCTCATGAAGTAGTACTACATCCATGTCTAAAACAGCTCCCTCAGATCTTCTTCAGGGCTATGAGGGGCGTCAGCTGCTTAGTGGATGCATTCTTGGGTAAGAAAGAGAATGGACAAAAGAGCACATTTGAACACTATCTTCAGTGAGTAAAAAAAAAACTATACTGTGTGGTTATGTAATTTGAAATCCTTTACAAAAAGTAGTTTAAGCTAACACTGAATAATAATTGAAATACTTTAAAGGTCCTGTATTACACAAAATGGATTCTTCTGAGCTTTTAGTCATGTTGGAACGTTTTTACCTCATCAAAAATATACCTGGAGTTGTGTTTTGTTTCATTCACACATGTTTTAGTAATTCTGGTTTAATAATCTGCTGTAATGCCACCTTGTTCCACCTTGTAATGTCATGCAGTGGTGGTCTTCAAGTTAACAGCTAAAACTAAGTTCTAGTAAGGGTAAAAACACAGTGGAAAACTTTCTGTACTACCATATGACATCAGAAGGTGGAACAAAGCATTTTCTCTTTGAGGGAACTTGGCCTAAATATGCAGGATTTGTTTGTTTAACATGTGTCATAGAAACAAAACATATCTCCAGGTATGTATTTGATGAGGACAAGCAAAATTATAACACAGATCAGAAAATAGCGCAATATGGGCCCTTTAAAGTTTGTCAGTTTCAGACACAGAGAAGGCACATCTGCTTTCTCTGAGTCTGAAATCTCTCTGTCAATTGCCCAAATAACTTCCCTTGCATTTCCAAAACTACCACCTCAGTGATGGCGAATAGATCCATGTCGTATGTATTTCTCTGTATTGTCCTGTAGGTGTCTCTGTTGCAAAGAAAGTCGTACGGGAGAGGGTGTTCACTTTCTCTCCATGGATGCACTCCCATGGTATATACATATGAACTATTGTTTTATGAAGCGGGTTTTTGATGGATTGAGCGGTGGTAACATTAACCCTGGTGACTTGTCCCAGATTCAATATTTACACTTTGCAGCAAGATCAACAACTACTGTACTGTGGGCTTAGAGAAAATCAAATGAAAATGTGTCTCTGATTGTGTCTAACAAGCGTCTTGCATGTTTGCCAATGAATATTTGATCAACTACTAGATCTTAAATGAAGAGTTATTTCTTTCTTTTGTGTAATATTTGAATTGGGAACATAACTTTCACTTTTAAGATTTGCCAATACATGAGGCATGAAAAGTAGTTCTATTAGTTTGAGACCAATCAAAGTTATGTAAACAGAGTGGAGAAAATGAAATGTTCTCAGCTGTTATGCGTGTGTTTTCATTGACAGGTATATCACGACCCAGGGCTGACAGTGCCCCGCCCACCCCAGTCAACAGAATGAGCATGTCTCCGCCACCTTCCATTACCAACACCACCCCCCCTCACAGTCGCAAGCAACGTCATGCAGTGGTCACCAAAACGACAAGCAAGAGCTCAACTGTAAGTCCTTATTGTCTATGATTCAAAACTGGATAAATACTTTACACACTGAATTGATGAAGTTGGAAGTAATCAAAGAGTTGTATCGTATCTGTTATATTTTGTATCGTTTGTGAAGGCATTGAGAGGAAAGCTTGAGAAGTGCTAAACTTAAAAACGGAGTAAAAAAGAACTACATTTTATCCTGGAAAAAAGGAAAATATGAGTATGCTTTATTGAATGACCCTGGCAGAAGATATTGTGATGAAGGACGTGGCTGATTAGATAACGTTTAGGAGAAGTCTGCCTGGGGCCTGGACATTGGAGGTGGTAGAGATGAGGCCGGGGAGAGTGAAGGGGGATGATGAAAAGTCGAGGAGCTGCTGGGGAAGAGGTGGGGCGGGGCACAAACTGAAATGTTTTAATTTGGTATAAATTAGTCAGAGTGGGCACTGATTGGAGAGGAGGTGCGGTTAGCAGCGGGGAAGAAGTATTTGGAGTATGGTGATGAAGGCTGAGGAGCAGGTAAACTCTGAAGAGGTGAGGTAGACGGAAGCGAAGTTAGGTTTTCCAGGCTGAATTGATGTTTGCTTCATTTGTACATTAGATTTCACTGATGCTACAGAGCAAAAGGTCTTACTCAGCACAACAATATCTTATCGTGTTTGTGCAGGCAAGTGGGGCTCAACCAACCAAAACATCCCAACAGCAACAGCAGCAGCAGCAGCCATCCTCCTCGCCCACACTATTGTCCAGTCCAAACCAGACCAGCTGGGAGTCCCGGCCTCTACCTGCCCCGGCCCGACCAAAAGTCAACAGCATCCTCAACCTGTTTGGCCAGTGGCTGTTCGACGCTGCTCTGGTACACTGTAAGCTCCACAGTGGGCTGAGCAGAGACCCCAGTATGACCGGTAAGCAGCTCACCATGGCTAAGTGCATTCCCTTTGTGCATGGGCAGGTGGGTGTTTTTGTCGCTGGTCATGGTACGTGTTTTTGTGGAGTTTTCTGTGTTTTTATACGTCTGTGTTTTTGGGATGTTTTTTTTCCTTTTTCACCATTTTATCCTCAGAACAGGCCTTTCTGAGTTGATGGTTTGGATTGATGTGGCCAGACAGACAGATAATTGGCCCAACATTATCAGTAATACTGTATTATACAAGACATACAGTACATGTGTTATGCCAGTATCATAAATCAATATTTTCTTTTGACATTATACTGTAAATTGCATATTAGTAATTTTTTTTATAAACCTACTCATTCACTGTCAAAATAATAAAAACACCATCTTTAAACATTCAAGATAATGTGGAGCCAAATAAAATAAGCTAGAGCATGATGAATGACAAATAGGTGTTTTTTCCCAAAATTTGATAAGTAGTATAGTATAGTAGTATATTTCTACAGGTTTAAATAAGTCAATAATTATAATAAATACACAGTGTCATTTTGGCATTGGATTTCATAGCAACATGCTATATGATATTTATGGAAAAAGCAAAAATATTTAAAGAGGGACAATGTTAACATTGCAAGTTAGGTGTCCATTTCTTGTTCTTATTGGTGTAGTGTCCTGCTTGTGTCTACCTTGTCTATTGTTAGAGCTTAAGTGATATGAAGGTCACTAGTGAGGGAAAACAAAAATAAAATCACAATTCATGCCTGATTTGAATTGGATCTGCTTTGATTTTGTGTCTCTCCACTATTTCTGTTATCTTGCAGCCTCTTTTATCCAAATTCTCCTTTCTTATAAATCTTGTAAGTAGGAACGGCAGCTTTATTTTTCCTCACTTGATTTGCGTTTCTTGACAAATCTTCCTGCTTTTGTTTTGTTCAGTTGTACCATTGCCATTACTGCCATGTTTTAATTTTTTGCCACCATGCCCTATAAAATGTTCACCAGCGTTCTCTCTCTTCAAAGGTGATGGAATGGGTTTCACCAACTGACCACATTTTTCAACCATGACAACGTCATCATGTTTTTTTTTAGTTTTTTTTTTTTTATGTATTTATTTATTTATTTATTTGTTTTTTCATTTATTTATGTTAACATTTTATTTGGGTCATACTAATCCTTAATCTTGAAATTTGTGAGACCCCTATAAGTTCAGCATCAATGTCTTTATCTCTTGTCCACTTATTTAAGTTTATTGGTTTGGTGCCTCGATGCATGACGTGAATGTTTGTAGTATAAGTGACAGTCATATAATTGCTACAGCATGGGAGCTGACACAGGGATTTTGCTTTGTCCATGCAGCAAGAAGTGACTGACATGTTTTATTACCAATCCACCGCACTCTGCTAACGTTAACCCTACGGTGAAGTCGTTGTGTCAGAACTCCCCTTTATTGAATGCTTTTGAACTGTGAGAGTGTGTGTTTGCAGTTTGTCAAGTCTCCTTTTGTGGTAGTAATAAATGTTGCCTGTATGATTTGTAAATGTTATTTTGTGTGCCAAATCGCAGATGCCAGTTATCGGTTTGCCTATATTGAATACATGCATGTTAACAATAGAATGCAGTACAACTTGGGGTGTTTTCATTCTCTGTCTCTGCCATTTTCTGCAGCAATAGCCACACAAGTAGGTCTGGAGCTGAGGAGGAAGGGCTCTCAAATGTCCACTGAATCCATGGTGTCCAACCCACTGTTTGATGCCAATGAGTTCCCAGAAAGCTATGAGGCTGGCCGCGCTGAAGCCTGTGGGACCCTCTGCCGTATTTTCTGTAGCAAGAAAACTGGAGAGGACATTTTACCGGTTTATCTCTCCAGGTAATGGATACATACATGCAAATCCTGTTTGGTTTTTCATGGAGTTTGTAAAAGATTTAAAGGGCCTATATTGCACTATTTTCTGATCTGTTATAATATTGTACCTTCCATTAAAAACATACCTGGAGTTATATTTTGTTACATTCACACATGTCTCAAATTGAAAACACTCTGTTCTACCTTGTGATGTCATTTAGTAAGTTCTCTATTGTGTTGTTAAACTCCGTACACCTTCACTAGAATCATTTGGATAATTTCAGATGGTGAATTGCCAATCTCTACTGAACAAAAGGTAAAAGGTAGCTGTTACCTTGAAAACTACTCCTTCATGACGTCAGAAGGTGGAACAAAGCATTTTGAGCTTTGGAGATGTAGACAGACTAATGATAAAGGATTACTCAGATATGTGTGAATGAGACAAAACACAACTCCAGGTATGTTTTTCATGAGATAACAACATTATAACATGGCTTAAAGCTCACAAGAATCCATTTTGTATAATATAGAACCTTTAAAAATATTCCATGGTAATTTGTTCAAGGTATAAAAATAGTATATCTATATATACATTTTTTTTCAGATTCTATATGGTTCTGATTCAAGGACTCCAGATCTCTGACTTCATCTGTAGACCAGTACTAGCCTCAATTATTCTGAACTCCTCCTCTCTGTTCTGCTCTGACCTGAAGGGCATAAATGTGGTGGTGCCCTACTTCATAGCTGCTCTTGAAACTATTGTGCCAGACAGGTCAGTTTTGTTTTCTGTATTCTAGAAAATATTTTTGTTTATACTTTGTACCAAACACTTCTATTAAAAGTACATTTCCATCTAGGGAGCTATCCAAGTTTAAGATGTATATAAATCCTACTGATCTGAGGAGAGCCTCCATTAATATCCTACTTGCCATGTTGCCGTTACCACACCACTTTGGGAACATAAAATCAGAGGTAAATGATACAAAGCATGCTATTATTAAAATAATAGTTAGGTCAAAAGTTTAAAGGTGGACTATGTAACCTTTCTGGAGGAGGCTTCGTCACCTCCTTGTTTCCATGGAGATGTTATTGCTGTGTCTGGGATGTTCCACAATATGACATTAAACATATGTGTTGCCATGGTAACAAGCAAGCGACACAGTCTGACGAAGTCAGATCTGTGAAGCAGCGACTTCACTAACAGTAAGAAAATATGTGTTTCAAGGCATCTTTCTCAGATGTAATTGATTAAATGCAAGGTGGTTACATTTAATGCCATAGTGAGAAACATTCCAGGCAAAGCACTAACATTTCATGGTAGCAGAAAGTTACATAGTGCACATTTTAAATTGTGTTCATATTCCTAAGAAATTTTCATGAAGTCAGTCTAAACGTGACATTGTGTTGTGCTTCAGGTTCTACTGGAGGGAAAGTTCAATGAGGAGGATGTGTGGCCTCATGACCAGCCAGTGTCTTTTCTATCCTTACGGCTCCGTCTAGTCAACATCCTCATAGGGGCCCTGCAAACAGAGACTGACCCCACCAACACACAGCTCATCCTGGGTAAGTAACACCTGCTGCTCACTGCACATATGTCTGACAGACCTGTGTTTGTTTATTCGAATTTCATTCTTCTACAGGTGCCATGCTGAATATTGTCCAGGACTCGGCTTTACTGGAGTCTATTGGTGCACAGACTGAAACAGTATGTGTGATTTTACATTTAGAACTTAATTATGAATAATTATTTGTAATTATAATTATTATAATTATGAATAATTATGAGAAATAATTGAGCTTTGGTTAATAGCATGTTGTATTTTTTAACCCAAATAGTGATGTAACAAATGTGTGTTGACAGGGGAGCATAGATGGCAGCCATGTGACTGTAAGAAGCCAGAGCCACAGCCGCACCAACAGTGGCATCAGTTTTAACAGTGGGGGCAGCACTGAGGCAACCAGCCCCGACACTGAGCGGCCAGCACAGGCTTTACTCCGCGATTATGGTAAGAGACGTGCTACTAACACTATCATATTATACTGCTGGGTGACATGTTTTGCACAGTGCATCAGCTGCTTTATGGAAAATAACAATAAAAGGATGAATAACAGCTGTGCTCTTTGTAGCTAACGTGGTTAGAGTGATGTACCGAGTTAAGAAACGCTGGGTAAAATGTCTTTGTAGGTGATGACAGATTATTTTTGCTGTGGTGATTTACTTTTACAAGGATCCACTTCCTTCCTTTTCAACTCTCTTTGAATGCTATGCGAAATGTGTTTGCTAATGCATGTGATAAATTAGTCTGAATTTGCTGATTGGTATGTGTCTTGTTTGAAGCCCTGAGAAGCTCTAATATGGCAGGCTTGTTGCTCTTTGTCTTGCTTTGCTCTTTTCTCTGCGGTGTTTGGTATTTCGGGGTGTTATATGATCTAGCTCTTGCAGATACGGCAGCAGGCCTGCTGGTGCGCAGTATCCACCTCGTCACCCAGAGACTAAACTCCCAGTGGAAGCAAGACATGAGCATTTCACTTGCAGCTCTGGAACTGCTGGCCGGCCTTGCCAAGGTACAGGAAATCGGTATTCAAAGTACGGTATCTACTTTCACAACAATACAACATGCCTTATGTTATTAAGATTTGATTAATTCAAGATTGTTGTTTACATGCTATTTATTCTCTTCACACATCACATGAAAACAAGATTTTCCACTGTCCTTTCTGTTTTACTCAGGTGAAGGTGGGAGTTGACTCTGCAGACCGGAAGCGAGCCATCAGTTCCATATGCACATATATTGTCTATCAGTGTAGCCGTCCTGCTCCTCTTCAGTCCAGAGACCTCCACTCCATGATTGTTGCTGCCTTCCAGTTCCTGTGTGTGTGGCTCACAGAACATCCAGACATGTTGGATGAGAAGGTGCACATCCCACCATAGCCCCTTGGTCCATGGGCTGAACATGGTAATTTCTAAGTCAACTGACAATATTTTCTCTTGTAGGACTGTTTGATGGAAGTGTTGGATATTGTGGAGCTTGGCATCTCTGGCAGCAAATCCCGACAGGAAAATGAAGTTAGGCATAAAGGAGATAAGGAACACAACCCAGCCTCAATGAGAGTGAAAGATGCGGCTGAAGCCACATTATCCTGGTAAGACTGAACTTAAAAATGTGTCAAAAGTGGTATCTTATCTGCTCATCTGGTATCTGCTTTTTTGACCATATAACAAATCAGTCAAAAAAAAAAAAAATCATCTTGTCCATCCAGTATCATGCAGGTGTTGGGGGCCTTCCCCTCTCCCAGTGGGCCTGCCTCCACCTGCAGCCTGTTGAATGAAGAAACTCTCATTCGTTATGCCAGACTTAGTGCCACTGGAGCCAGCAACTTCCGCTACTTTGTCCTGGACAACTCTGTGATCCTGGCCACGCTGGAGCAGCCTCTCGGGAATGAGCAGAGTCAGTCATTTCTAATCAATATGTTTTGTATATAAAATGCTCTGTAATATATTTCATTGTTTAAACCTTAATTTGTTTCTTGACAGATCCTAGCCCTTCAGTGACTGTGTTGATCCGAGGCACTGCTGGTCGACATGCCTGGACCATGCAGCTGTTCCATCAGCCTAGAGGAGCACGGGCCAATCAGAGGGTGAAATGATACTTCCTGCATTCAATTTGATAGCAAGCCAGAGACCTGGTTTAATCTTGCCTTAGTCCTTTATTATTATTATTTTACCTTTCTATATAACTAAAATAATGTGCTTTATTGCCCCACAACAGCTTTTTTCTGCACGTATTTACATATATGTGCATGTTTTGATGTACATGAATACAAATATATGTTGAGTTATGCCCGATTACTACTTTTATCTGTTAACTTGTATCCTGTGACATCTTTCCAGCAGGCGTTTGTTCCAGAGAGCCGTCCAACCCCCAACAATGATGTGGGCATTAAGTACAATGTCAAACAGAGGCCATTCCCTGAAGAGGTGGATAAGATCCCCCTGGTCAAAGCTGATGTCAGTATTCCTGATTTGGATGATATCGTCAGTAAAGAGGTGAGCATTATCAATTTAGCCCATTTTCATTGTAAGTACATTAGGAATAATCTTTGTGTTATTAAACAAATATAGGTGTGTTGTTTGGGCTGGCAGGATGATACAAAATATCTGCTGAACAGTTGCCCACACGTGAGTCATTGGAGTTGGGAAGGTTTTTTGGTGTAGAGGAATTGACCTGGTTAAAAACAAACAATGTTCTCAATGTTTTTAATCCAACACAGCTGCATTTTTTCAGTTACAACTGAACTGAATCCTACCTGTAAATACATAAATAAAACAACTTGAAAAATTTGTTGATTTAAGACACTGTACACTAGGGATTGCTGCTGTGTTGGGTTCCTCTTGATTTGGGTACATGTACTACACTCACCTGCAACAGAGGAAGTATTATATATTCTGTTAATATTTGATTATCTAAGTGTTTACATTATGAAACAACAACTTACATGTAACTCAGTGTAGACAAGAGAATACAGTTTCAGAAGTCAAGAAAAGTCAGGTATAGTGTATTTAGATTAGTGTTTTTGTTTTAATGATATGGGGTGGTGTTTACCTTTAGGCTTGGGTGAAAATTCCTGTACTTAATCTTCAGCAGGATTGTCTTAAGCCTGTTTGCATTGCTGACCACAGAGATATTCGTTCCATGTAAATTAAGATATTTTAAGTCTTAAACACAATTGTAGCTTAGAAAAACAAAAATGTGGCTGCTTGTTTTTGCTACAGATGTGAAAACAGGTAGAGGGTGCTCTTGGAAAAAACAAGGACAAAACAAAATCCAGGCACACCACAGTTTTATCTTATAATGTGGCAGCTGAGTGTATGTCTTAAGAAAATATTTAAATAATAATTTCATTCATCTCCTGGTGTATTTCTTTATGGGAAATATCTTTGTTCTTTTTGTATTGCTACTTTGAAGCTGATGTCATCAACATATCTGCGGGTGTGATGCTAACTGAAGGCACTATTCTGTTAGAATGTTCTGTTACTCAAGTTAGATTTTAATCTGAGATTCGTTTTAACACAATCTAAGACAAAAAAGCTGACTTAATTGAAACTACATCAGGTGAGATGATTTCTGCTCATATAAAAATCTCTCACTCATAAAATTACAGTCACAAGTTAGCTAGCATTAGCCTCCAGTTTTTCAGTTAGTCACTCTCAACATTTTGTTGAAAATCAAATATCTAAAAAAAGGACCATGAACGATCATAATGATCATAGGCTCCTGAAAATGAGTTGTTTAAATCCATTTTGTATTTTTTCTTGAGTTTTCAGACAATCTTAAAACTTTTTTGACAGTGTGCTAATGTGTGTATTGTGTCTCTGTGGCAACTACTGAATATTCCTCCATAGAGAGACATGTAGAACACCCCCAGTGTGATGTCACTGCAAAGTAACAATTCAGCGTTTCCACTACTGCCTTTAATAAGCTCCCCTTTTGTCACTCAGCTTGAGGTTCAGCTCGACAAACTGCGTATCCTGATGACCAAGCAGATAGAATATGAACATGCCTTGGAGCGCCACAGTGAGGACGTGTGGAAATGCAAGCCTTTCCCGGACCCTCAGACGGACTGCAAACCCCCTCCACCTGCGCAGGAGTTCCAGACTGCACGCCTCTTTCTCTCCCATTTTGGCTTTCTGTCTCTGGAGGCGCTGAAGGTCACTTTAACCAAAGCTTTGTTATACACTTAAAGGTCCTATACTACCATAGACTGTATGTACGAATGGACATAGCTAACACGCTAGCCGCATTCCAAATAGGAAGTGCGCTAGGGGGCTCTTCCGGCTCCTACTGACCCTGGCTCCCAGTGACTTACACTGGGATCTTATTGCTCTTCTGTCTGTAACTGCTGCTGTGAGCCTCGTCATTTTGGTCTTAAAATGTTTGTATTAACCCGCTCTACATGATCCTGAATTTTTCATTTTGCTTTTTTGTTCCAAAATTAAGATATGAACATAAATAACAGACCAATCATATCATTCATTCAGTCAGTCAGCTTTCATTCCACAGGTTTGATTGACAGCTAGAAGGTTTCATTGCTAAGTAAGCTCCCTTCCCTTTTTCCGGTGACATTTAACGACCTCAATCATGATTGGCTCTTGTGGTTGCTATGATGTGGTTGCTGTCGGATTTCCAAATATGGAGCCTGGCTCCAAATTCACTCCTCTAACCGTTAGGATCAGGAGCTTCATTTGACTGGAGCTGTGGGTGAGGTCACACTTGCTTAGTCCACTTCTTTATACAGTCTGTATATTACACAAAATTGACTCTTGTGAGGATTAATATATGTTATAATGTTGCTGCCTCATCAAAAACATACCTGGAGCCGTGTTTCACACATGTCTGAGTAACCCTTTATCATTAGTCTGTCTACTTCTCCACTTTGTGATATCATGAAGCGGTAGTTTTCATGTTCACAGCTCCTTTTACTTTTTGATCAGTAGAGATTGGCATTTCCAGAGCTGAAATGATCCAAATGATTCTAGTGATGGTGTATGGCGTTTAAAAACACAGTGGAACACTTCCTGTATTATTACATGACATCACAAGGTGGAACAGAGCAATTTTTCATTTGAGAGAAGAACTCTAAGCCTAAAGCAGGGGTCGGCAACCCGCGGCTCCAGAGCCGCATGTGGCTCTTTCATCGTTCTGTCGTGGCTCCCTGTGACTTTGGAAAATAATAATGAGTATTTAATTACATTGTATTTTTATTTTAGTTTGTTCGTTTTTAAATGTAAATCTAAAACTGTAGATAATGGTAATCTTGTAACATTTAAATAAAACGTTTTTAATATTTTTGTCGCTCAAAACATGCGTCAAACCCGCTGATGTGCGCCACCCGCACACACTGGCAGCTCTGACTTATGGCACCTACATCATCAGTATGATTCTCGGCCCAATGATGATAAATCCAAGAAAAGAAAAGTTTCTGAAGAAAACAGAACGCTTAATGCTCCGTGGGCAGATTCATTTGCTTTCACGGCTGATGAGACTGGTACACGCGGTACACGCGATAAAATGATGACAGAACACAGAAGCAGACGCATTTTTAGTTCGCTGCGGGTGGATAATTTAAGTTTGGATTTTTATTTCCTACGAGGAGGACTCGAATAATAATGTGTTTAATGCAGCTTTGCGCACATTTGTTTACGTCATACAGAAGCAAACTTAAAACCACATGGCTAATTTGCATAAACTAGAAGCGCTGAAAAATGCGGTCAGCTTCTGTCGGTCTAAAGGGCAGGACTCAGTGGAATATGCGTGTTCTTTCTGTGACTGAGAGATGTTCTGCCTATGGTGAGTCTGTTCTGTGCTTCTATCGCGTTGGAGATGGTTCATGTTAAACTTTTCAGAGATTATACGTGTGCAGGTCGTACCTGTGGAGCGCAGTTCTTTATTTCACTCATGCACTTTATTTATGTTGCTACTGTTGTGATGAAAAGACTGAAAGGTGTAAATAATTCTCTTAAGACTCGCGCTTATGAGCTGTAGTGGAGGATGGTGCGCTTGTTGTAGTCCGTTTTCTGGGAGTTGTAGTTTTGCCTGTAGTTCCCCTGGTTTGCGCTGGTTTAGAGTCAAAAGGGTTTTGTGGCTTCGGGTGTTTTCTTTTCTGTGGGAGACGCTCCAAATGGCTCTTTGAGTATTTAAGGTTGCCGACCCCTGGCCTAAAGCCTAAATATGCAGGGTTTGTGTGTTAAATATGTGTGAATGAAACAAAACACAACTCCAGATATGTTTGTGAGGAAACAGCATTATAACAAAGTATTTTCTGATCTACTAGAATAGTAGGGCCCTTTAATCGATATCTTTGTCATTGCTAGTTGTCGCAAAACATATGTGGTTTCCATAGGAGCCAAACAACAGTCGTCTACCTCCTCACCTGATTGGCCTGGACTCCTCATTATCAGGGTTTTTCGAGGACATCAGTTACCTGGACCTGCTGCCGTGTCGGCCTTTTGACACTGTGTTTATTTTCTATGTGAGAGCTGGACAGAAAAGCAGCCACGAGGTAGGATGACACCGTGAAGACAACATAAGATGATTATATTTGTTTTACCAAGATAAACCCAAACACATTATCTTTATTTTTTTTAGATTCTTAAGAATGTGGAATCATCTACAAGTGTCCAGCCCCACTTTTTGGAGTTCTTACTGTCCTTGGGCTGGCCTGTGGACGTAGGACGCCATCCGGGGTGGACTGGACATTTGGACACTAGCTGGTCTCTCAACTCGTGTTTAGACGGCAATGATATGCAGCCAACAGGTAACAGGAAATGGCTGTGACTTGACCATTGCGCTAAAAATAAAACGTGTTAATATGTGTTTTCACCAGAAGACTCTACCCCTCCTGAAGACACTGGAGGTTCAGTGTTCAATGGAGAGAAGAAAGTTCTCTATTATGCTGATGCTCTGACAGAAATCGCCTTTGTGGTCCCGTCTTTTACTGAACATTCTGGTTAGTCAGTTAAATCTATGCTGATATTAAATAAGCCTGTTGTTTGACAAAAACCTGATCCTTCTCTACACAGAGGATTCATCTGTACACAGTGACTCCACAGTGGAAGCAGACACTAACTCCGATCAAATGCATGGTTTACCGAAGCAACCCAATCTCACACTGGAGCTCTTCCCTAACCATTCAGAAAACCTTGAGTCTGTTAAAAAGGTAACATGAGCTCTTCTGTTATCAGTCTTTCTATTGTGTATTCTGTCAGCTCAAATACATGTGTGTGGACTGTCTTTGCAGCTAAGCCCTTTGGTTAAAACAAAAAGGTCATCAACTGGAAAGTCATTCCCAGCTTTGGGACCTGAAACAAAGGTTTTTGTGGTTTGGGTGGAACGCTTTGATGATATTGGTAAGCACATATGTAGTAATGATTGTGTATGGGCTTCCTTAAGGCCTTTAAACTGTATTTTAAACTGTATTTGTTTTGTTTAGAAAACTTCCCGCTGACTGATCTTTTGGCGGAAACCAGTACGGGTTTGGAAGCCAGCATGAGCAACAGCACTTCCTGCAGGTATGAAACAAGTGTTTTATAAAGAATACATGTAGAACAATGCAAAAGCAAACCAGCTGCAAAACAAAACAGGAAGTCTAAAACATATGCAGAAAATATGACGGTGCACGTTGTTTACTGCAAAAGGCTTTGCACATTTTTGCATTCCCCTTTTCCTGACTCATTATGAAGCATCTTTGTCTGAGCTTGACTGAATTCATAGCATTTGCTCACTATCAAACTAAAATTGATTTTTATATCTATAGGTAATTGGTTGGTAGCATAGACTGTATATCTCTACACAGATATGAATATTGTTACTGAATATCTCCCTCTGTGTGATGTTTGTGTGGTGCAGGTCAGGTTTATTAGAGAAGGACGTTCCGCTGATTTTCATCCACCCCCTCAAGACTGGGCTCTTCAGAATCAGGCTGCACGGGGCTGTGGGCAAATTTGGCATGGTCATTCCCCTAGTGGATGGCATGGTGGTCAGTCGCCGCGCTTTAGGTATGAGCATTTTGTTTCCTACTGTACTGTGATTTTAAGCGTTTGCGATCAACAATCATGTATTTTATTTATAACAGAGCTTACTTTTATGTCATGTCAACATTCATTACAGTGTGTCTATACAAACTGAGAAATTAAACGGAGAAAAGACAAAACAAAAAAACAAACACATACACATTACAAATACACACAGGTTTATAATATCTTACCAATATGTTGTATGGCACACTTAATATTTACTGTGTTTCTGCAGGTTTTCTCGTTCGTCAGACAGTCATTAACGTGTGTCGGCGGAAGCGTTTGGAAAGTGACTTGTACAACCCTCCTCATGTGAGACGTAAGCAGAAAATTACAGAGATTGTCCAGCGTTACCGCAACAAGCAGCTAGAGCCTGAGTTCTACACCTCACTGTTCTATGAGGTTGGAGATGGACGGCCTCATCTATAACTCCACCCGCCTGCCCTGTCTTGACACTGGCAAACAAACGCACACAACACACAACTTCCCACACATCATTTTCCAAACGCACATCCCATCTCACACACAAGAATCTTTATATTTATATTGTACTATTTTGTTATTTATATGAATACATATATCAACACTGTCTGCCTTTGACTACAAAAGCAAAATGTCAAAAATGCCAAGGTGGAGAAAAAGCTACATTTGTATGTTGCAGCCGAGGATTGAAGATTTGAATGGCTGAACTTTAACATTGACTGTGCTTCTTAGGTTTTTGCTCTAAAAGAGTTTGGCTTGTCTTCAACTGCAATAGCTCCATTGTTGGCCTTCGGAACAGTTTGCCCTTGTAATTCAAGTTTTAGTAACGTCCAAATCTAGGTGTAGTAAAGTGAGTCTATGGTTAAATACATTGTCAAACGTGTGGGCTTTTTCAAATTTACCAACAAGTACCCAGACAGTTTAATGCTATTACGGAACATTTCAGTCTCCAGCTAAAGTCTTCCTAGTATGAACACATTAGGCCATAGTCGCAGCACTGAGCAACTACTAGAATTGCTGCTTTATATTTGTGTTCTTTTATTATTGTATTGTCAATATGGCTCCAACACTGTCTCTGTGCCTGTCTGAGTGTCACCGTCTCACCCCATCTACAGCACAGTACCATAGATTATGAAAGTAAATGTGGTAAAAGTACCACAACAGCGTAGGGTTCTGCCTGTATTTCACACTACATGTTGCAATGAGATGCTGTGACTCATGGCTCGTGTTTAGCATTTACAATTCAATTTTTTTTGTTATAATTTATTTGCTATGGAGATATTTTGCGTATAACAACATAACAGCTGGTTCATTAAAAGAAGTTTCTAAAGATATCAAAATAAATTCATAGCACATTATAACTAAAACACTCAACTAATACAAACTGCATTATACTAAAGTAAAGTGTTGTATTTTGGCCCCAGGGCAGGACTTCTCTATGAATTAGGTTCAGTTCAAACACTACAGTACATTTTGCCTTTTGTGCGATGCTTTAGTCACTGCTTCACTTGCGTTTACTCACTGTACTCCTGATTCAAGCCCACTGTCTGCCTGTAACAATGTGAACGTATTTATCACAGCAATGGAACAGGGCACCTCTAGTTTCTTTGTTATATTGGAAAAGTCTTAATGCACTGAGCACATTTTATTTTCTATTCCCTTTGGTTACTTTACTTGTCTTTTTGTACTTAAACCCTGCTGAAGGATGAGTTTTATCTTATGAACTATAAATGAAGAGGCATTGTCGAGTTTTTAACCTATCATGTCTAATTGTGTGACTCACTTTTTATGACTGTGCTTTATGCACATGCCTTTTTGGAAGGAAAGTACATAAAGTTTGCTTAAAGAACTACATACAATCAGTCATACATTGTATCTTATGTTACTCCATTCATGTTTGATCATATTTAAGGATTTGCCATGTACATAAGTGGAGGATAATATGTAAATATATGATGATGATGATGATATGATTTAACAGTTGTTGCATTCCTCCAAAATGGCAAGAAACCTTGTATGTATGCTGTTATGTGTGCAGGAAGATCACCATGGTTTTGAATGTAACATGCATCGATTAAAACTATTATTGAAATTTTACACTGTCACTCTGTCAATTTCCTAACATGATCAACGTACATTAGGCTTTGATCTGATATTAGATAATTTGCTTGTCTTACTAATTAAAATAGAATAATTGTAACATTATTTAATATGTCCTGTGTGTGTGTGTGTGTGTGTGTGTGTGTGTGTGTGTGTGTGTGCGGGCTATTTGTTTTGTGACGATAATACATTTAAGCCATCTTACTCACATGTGACAACCACTTTTATACATGTGGCAATTAAACTCCAGAGGGAAATCATTCAAAAGTGAGATGATTCAAGGGCAATTTGGCAAAAACATTGGACTCGTCAATTTCAAAATGTAGCACTTGTTGCAGCCAGCAGGGGGCGACTCTCACAAAGAAGAAAAGACGATCGTGGACGGACTCTACTTTTTCCAGCTTCGTCGCGCATAAAAATAATTGATTCAGACTGAAATAGTTTGTGAAAGGGTGAGTAAAATCTCTTAAAATTCATACTAAATATACATAAAGACTACTGTAACTTGGCGTTCATATGTTTAGGAGTAAGACAATGGCTGACAAAAAACAAACAAACAAACAAACAAACAAACAAACATGCAGCTGCGGGATTGATTTGTTTGCTCTTTAGAATAATCTTACTTTTTGTAAAGCTTTGTTAAATTATTTGAGTTTTTCCTTAGCCTGTTTTTAATTTCAATTAGGCTAATAGTCCATGAAATACTACACCTTATTCATTTTACATTGAGAGTTGTTTTCAGTGTTTTACTTTTAAATAATGTCTCTTGTTTATATCCCTCTCCCGTCCTGTGGTCTTTCCCCCTAAAAGCCCCACGTGAGCGCACAGATCCGGTGACAGTGCCGCCTGTGACATAATGCGCTCCCATCAGAGGAGCACGGTGCGGGTCCTTGTGCCTCCCTGCTGATGGATGGGTCCCTCCTCCTCCTGCCCTCTTCTCCGTGCTCAGTCTCACTCTCTCTCAGCCGGTGTGGAGAGCACGCAGCCTGGCTCCGCTCTACGCTTGTTGTTTCACACTTTTACCGAACTTTTGCGGTGGTGCATTGCGCATCGCAGGGCTCGCGTGGAGAGTCTTGGAGAGGTAAAATGGACTGAAGCTTGCGAAGTGTGGATTTTTTTTTCTTCGGTAAAACAACTCTGAAGGTGCTCGTGGGAGATTGGAGTGACCACCATGGAAGAGGAACAGGACGGGCATCTGGAGAACGGTATCCACGCCGCTAAGGATTCGGACCGACAGCAGCGGCTCCGGCTCTGCGTTTTGAACGAAATCATCAACACCGAGAGGGATTACGTCCGGACATTGCTTTTCCTGCAGTCGGTAAGTGTTCACATTGACATCGCGTTTCTCACGTTGCCCCAGTGAGGAATGAATCTGTCAACTCTTAACTAAACAGCTCAATGGTTACACAGAAATCTCGTAAAAAGTCGCTACCAATACAAATTTTGCAACTCTTTTATTTGCAACTGATAGTTTGACACACCTTGCATCAGTCTCTGCTACGGGTCCTATGGTACTAACTTTGTGGTACAAGGTTATCTAATATGTCTATAGCTTATGCCTTTTGATTTTATTGGTTTTTCACGCGCTTCATAGAAATTTACCTGACCAAGACTATCACAAAGCTACCTGTATGCAATCTAGCTTGAGGCGTCAGTCTGCTCTGTCTATTGTATGGTAACAGTGAACCAAAACAATCAATGAAGACCACAGTTCAAGCTGCTTTTGCACATAAATAGATATTCATGAGTATTTGACGCACCACGCCTCCTTGACGTGACGGTAACACTGCATAATCTTAGTCTATTTGTTGACCTGACAAAACCAAAACAACTGCATTTTCACTAAGGCACTGTTGCATGTTTTTTTTTTATTTACTCTATAGATCAATGTCTTTAAAGGGCCCATTTTACGCTATTTTTTGATCTATAATGTTGTTTCCTCATCAAAAACATATCCAGTTTTGTTTGATGTGTTAAACATGTGTGAATGAAACAATCTGCATATTTAGTTTAGTTCTTCTCCCCAACACAAAACACTCCGCTCCACCTTGTGATGTCATGTGGGAATACGGAAAGTGCTCCACTGTGTTTTTAAACTCCACACACCTTCACTAGAATCATATTGATGATTTCAGCCCTGGAGTTGAAGTTAAAAGATGGCTGTAATTGAACTTGCAAACTTCCACTACATGACATCGCAAGGTGAATCAGAGCATTTGGAGCTTTGAAGATGTAAACAGGCCAATAATAAAGGGTGAATGAAACAAAACACAACAAAGTGATGAGGTAACAGCATTCTGACATGGCTCATAGCTCACAAGAGTCGATTTTAAAGGTTCGTAAATCATTTTGTATTGGATTGTGGTAGTATGTATTGTAGATTTTCTTTGATGCCTTAAGCTTGACCCTGTCTTGTAGTGTCAGGTTTTCTTCAGTTCAGGCTAGATAAGTATTGTGACTGTTTTCATGGAAATCCCCATTTAACTTTTGAAAAAGGTCATCTGCAAAGCATCACTAGTGATCTCTGAACGCCTCACTCCTCTTTTTCGATTCATTTCAAATGTAACTTTGGAATAACTCTGTCTGTTCTGGTTTCAAAATTCATCAGACATGCTGGTGGTTCCCTCTTCCTTGTACTCTGTCACATGTTGTTACTTCCTCAACAAAAATGTGCTTGCTGTGATACAAACTAACTACTAAAAAATTGATTTACTTTTATTGGCTCACCTTCACACAGTGTTTCTCATTGCTCAACGTTCCTCTGCTGATCTAACCATCTCACTACACCTGTCAAGATAACACATTTTGAAGTATATTGCTTAATTAAATATAGATGATAAACAATAATATTCAAACCATAAATTATCCCCAAAAACAACTTCAAATGTACAATATTGTTTAAAATATGAGCTGCAATACATAACAGAATGCAACTGTTAAATATGCAATATGGACCTTGGTTGGGGGTCCATCACCTGCTTGTTTCTATGGATGACATTGCTCTGCCTGGAATGTTCCACAGTACATATAGTACTGTACCGCTCTACTTTACATTTATTCCATTATATGTGGTTTTATAACGCAAAAATACCAAGAAAAACAGGCATTCTGACTATGAGCGAGGTTGCCTGTCCTTAGATCTGACCTGTAACTTGGTCTGGTTTGATCTCCATAAGATAGAAATATTTAATACCATACTAAAGCGTCACAGAAGTATATAATTCAACTCTCTACAGCTCAAATCTCACTGTAGTACTGAAAAATAACCTACACTTCCCACTAGTACAAAGAAAAAGCCCTCATGATAAATATTGACCTCAAAATTATGGTTCCATCTTTCATGTATTGAACGATAATTTGATATAGTATTTATCGTGCCAGACCTACATTCTCACCAGGCAGAAGAGGGACCAGCTCCCTCCTCCTCTTTTCTCTCTTCTTCCCCCAAAGCCCCTCTTCTGGCAGGATGATAAAGTCAGGCAGACCTCCAAAGAGCGATCGCAGAAGTCTGGGTTCTGTTTCCCTGTGGACATCTGAAAGCTGTCAGTGCCACCCGCCACACTGGTCCTTATCAGCACCAGTATTGTCACTGTGAGAGAAGGCATACGGTGTAGAAAGAGATTAAATCCTTTTATTATATTCTAATAACATCACCTTGACTGACCTCCAACTTTGCAGAGAGAATACATTATTATAGATTCTTTGATATTTCAAGTACTATGAATATGTTAATACAGTGTTTCCCATAGATTCTGGGGAGACTATGGTGGCACAAATAATATATATTTTAATAATTTCATTGTATACAATTTGTAGGGAATAAATTATGTTTATTGCCTATATTTAATCTTAAAGGTACACTATGCAACTTTGCTGTGGAGGGTCCGCTAACTACTTGTTTCCATGGAGATGTTATTGCTTTGCCTGGAATGTTCCATGGTATGACTTTAAACATATATATCTAACATTTATTCATTACAGGTGTTTCTGTTGCACAAAAATACAATCATTCCTTCTGTAAAGAGGGGCGACTCTCCACAGATCTGAAATGTAATGTAGCGTAGTGCTGTAACCTCCCAATTGATAGATAGGTTTAATCTGTACTGTGGAACATTCTAGACAAAGCAATAACATCTCCATGGAGACAAGCAGTCCTTTTTGCCCAGTATAGTTACTTTTAAATTTTAAGGATAGGACAATCTCACATGTCACATTAGTTTGACTTTATTGCACAATTCTCTCGATTAAACCTGCACATGTGTAACCCAACCTGAAATCAGATTACTCAGATGACATGTAACTGTGCATTTCGATAATCTGATAATCTGATAACTCCAGAAATCAGATTTTGATCCGATTTTTATTGCGCGTGTAAACATTGGTGCCTATCTGGTGAGTCCATATTTGTGTTTCTGCTCACTGAAGTCTTTCATTTGGAACATTTTATTTATCAGAGTTATTTGTGCAGGGCTGACTAAATAGGGCAAATCAATTATAACAATTCTATCACTTTAATAATTCATGTTTCATTCATTTTTGATCTTTAAAACTCCCAATTCGTTCAATCGTCTTTGGATGCAGTATTTTGGCTTCCTATGCTGCTGTCCTTTACGCCACCCATCAGTACAGATTTGATCCCACTGTGTGACATTTACAGAGCATTTAATATGGCATTCTGCAGCTTTTACCCCTGTCACTTTGGTCTGGAGTAGAAACAGTATCTGGACTTGATGTCTTGTTATCCTGTTATCTGTAGACACCTTATGGCATTGTCTCCTTTAGCTTCATTGTGCTTTATCTCTTCAACTTTTATAAAAATTGGACATAGGTGACAGCCGGTGACGTGGAGCCAATCACCTATTATTTATACAAAGCGCCTCTTTTTTGTATCTCTCCCCAATCTTCACATCTTCAAAATCGACCAAGAATGACACACAAAAGCAGTCATGATTATCTGCCTGTAAGCCTTTTCGCATGTCATTCATCCCTTGGCAATTATTAGCGCCAACAAGCTCATCCAGTGTGCAAGAGGGGAGCATGGAGGCATGATGGGAGAACAAGAGGTGAGAAGGGGGTTGGGCTTTTGAAAAGAGGGGATTAAAGGATCACTTTGCTCTGTGTTATCATCTCGGCATCTTTTTCTCTTTTGAATGAAGTGCTCAGAGGAGGAATGGAAGCTATATTCCAAATCACACTCTCTTATTGACGTTCATGTTTGTTTTAGGGTTAAGGTGGTTGCTCTGTGTCACTGTTGGAGCAAGATCAACATACCCAGAGTTGTGTTTTGATTCATTCATGTTTGAACACACAATGTTGAGGAGGTAACAACATGGCTTAAAGCTCACGAGTTAGTTTTGTGTAATATAGGAGCTTTTAAGATATACATATACATATTGACAAAAATGAATAACTCGATATTTGTTTCTATTATCTCGAAGATATTCAGACAATATTTTAACAATGCGTCAGGAATGTGCTGAAATGTCATGGTTGAGGTTCAAATCCAGCACAAAACGTCAATGAGCGTCAAATCTAGCACAAAATTGCAGAAATATAACTTGATACCCTTGTTTGGGAAATAACACCAGACGTTTCTGTCTCTTTTTAAGATTATTTTTAATCAGTAATATACTAGTAGTGTTACTAACAATACTAACGAATAGACTTATATATTCCAATATCACAATGATAATTAAAAAAAACTCTCTTTCTTTAGATAATAGAATGTGATTTTCAGCATTAAAGCATAGTACTTTCTTTTGTATTACAGTGTGGCTTTGTGTATCTGTGTAACCCCCCAATCGTCCAGGGATGTTCCATCGTGATCCATGGGTGTATTCTAGTCTATGTGGTCTGATACTTCTCAAGATCATTCGAAAGCTATTCAGGAAAGGTTCATTTCTGTCCTGCGAATTACTTTTTTTTTAATAGATACGTACTCAAATGAGCATCTAGTTTTCAGTTTCTAGTTTCTAGTTTTAGTATTGATTAGTAGTTATTCTAATTTTGTACATCTCTAAGACAACAATTGAAATATTTAAAATTTTTCAATATATCTTCCACTTTTTAACATGCAGCTAATGTTCAATGATGAAAAGGTTTAATGAAAATATAAAAACAATACTCTGCTTCCATGACCTCTTTGCTAATGAGCTTACTTAGCTGAATCTAAATTGGAATCTGGAGCTTTCCTGGAAGAAACATAATAGTTTGCCATTTAGTCGGATTTGACCATGGCGACCTACGTCCTAATGAATTCCACTCAATACTGAACAGTGGAATCATATAGCCATAAGCCAGTCCTGTTTGAGAAGAAAAGAGCACAAGGTGACCAGTGGGGTCTCAAAAGTGCCGGAGGATAATAGGAAACATCTGGAAAGGTTGCCCCCGGCGACCTTAGCTGCAGGCCACACACAATTGTCAGTTTGTGTGCTGCTTGGTTGGACGTTGCGTTGTGTTTTGGATCTGTGTGTACACTGTCTAGCCCTCACCTCTTTGGTCACTGTTTACTTTTATGTCTGCTTTTCACCTGCAACCACCAGTCAACTGAGTAAACAGGATGGTGCTTTTTTGTACCAGGAAAACCTACAGGAAGCCAACTTTGAGCTCCCCTTCCCTTCTCCACCTCTCCAACCCAACCCCTCTGCTTGTTCTCTTCGTTTTTGTCTCACTCTTTTTTTCTTCTTCTCCTTCACCCTCCCCGAGCGGTGGGAACGACCAGCTTCATGTTTCTCTAAATAGCCCCAGATTCTAAAGAGTCATCCCAGCCACATCGCCAGTGGTTTTAGCTCACTGCAACACCAGGGATGGGATGGGAAAAAAACAATAATATCATTTATTGTGATTAAAAGGGTAGACAGTAATTAATTGTGATAATCACCAACAAAGATAATCATCATAAATCACCAGAATGTGCAGAAAAAAAATACTTAATCCATGATGTTTTCTTCTAGATTCTTTCTCTAACAAAGTACAATTCTATAGCAGTTATTTAAATGATCATTATTCATATCCATAACATTTTAAAATCGTCAACAACTTTCATAATTATCGTGAATCATTAGTCACACCAGATTTCTATATCGTCCCATGCCTAACACCAGCTCATCTGTGAAGTCATACAAACACAGGGCTTCTATAGCTCAAGTAACGCCAAACAGCCCACAGAGCGCTAACAGCAGGTAGACTGTTACTGGTCAGGGTTTTATTATTACTGGCCTTTAAACTCTCACTTGGTGTTTTGTAAGACATGAGAGACCTGACACTGACACTCATCAAGCAGCTCGTAACTGCCCCAGTAATAAAACTTACCCCACTAGAGGCAATTTTAACATCTTGGTTAAAATTGCAGTCATTTCATTGTGCTTTTAGTTGCGAAGTTGACAGATAGCGTCTTGGTCAACTAATTATTTTATTTGGATTATAAAAGATTCAAAGGGAAGGAGAAGGCATAAAGGGAGTTAGCTGAAGTTTTGGGGGCACCGGAGTCTAATCTCACTGTTTACTAGTAGATAGATTGATATATTGCGCATATATTTGCACTTTTTAACGTATCTGCTATCGGCCTTAAATTCCCAGCACACCAGTATTTTGTTTTGGCCCACCTGTTGCCTAAAGAGTACAAACAAAGCTTTATTTGAAAGCTTTTAATGCAAATATATAACAAAAACAAAAGAGACAGTAGGCGAGTTTGTCGTAAATTAAAGTGACATAATTTGGCAAAAATGATCAAGAATCGGCCATACATAACGGCCCAAAAATACTGGCAGATCATATATTAGTTGCTCTGGATTCTAAACAATCAGTATTGACATTGGCCATAAAAAAATCCCATATCAGTTGATCTCTATTTACTAGTACATCTCTGAATTGTCATGTCCAGTTTGAGTAAGGTACATAGTTTAGAGAGGTGATTTCATACCCCCCTTTTAGTAATCCACTGAGCATGTCTTTAGTCGAACCAAGAATTTCTTTACTCAGCAGCAACAGCCCTACATTTTAGACAGTGATCCTCTTTGATTATCTGGGGTGTCTAACATGCTTTACCTTGAATTTATTCTGTTCAAACCAAATGAACAATGATGATTTAATGCTAACTTCAGCAGAAACTCTAACCAGACGAGATGGAAGCCTCAGTGGGACAAATTGATCCGTACTGATGCATTGGCAGTCCTTGGCCATCACCATGCGTCACCATGCTCTCAAGGTGAAGCAAAGACTCACTCTGTTCTGTCTTTGTGGATGGAGGAGTTTCATTATCATATGACAGTCCTGCAATCAGTTAAATGTAAAATATTATACTTTTACTCTGAGACATCCTTAAATCATAGCTAGTGTTCCACAGGCTCCAGACACACCCATAATTGAGGTTTATCACTTAGAGCTAAAATCTGGGAGGGTTTGTTGAACATTGTAATTGCCAAAATGTCTCTAGCTATTTGGCTGCAAGGCACTCTTTTTTGCTTTACAATATTTTATCTTTATCCAGGTTGTTTATTTCAAGTTTGTCCTAACTAACTTTCTCCTTTTCAGCTCATCTTGTTGGCACTTTTTTCATTTTTTCACCTCCACCTACTTTCAAATGAAGTTTACACACCTTCTTTTTGTGCATTCTGTTGCTCATTTCAGGTACCACTCTGGCCCCATCAGTCCCACTCTCCTAAATTGCCCCCTTGCAGAGCCACTTAAGTCCCGGTCACACTGCCAAGTAGCCTGAATTGTTACAAGCTGTTTGATTAAGGGCCCCGAAGCACCACTTTTCAACTTAATCTTTTGCCTTTTTAGTCATGTGTGATGATAAGCCATTTCTTTGGAGCATAAGACAGTGTTAGGAATTCTAAGAATTCACGTTAACAAGTCTAAACCACTGTAACACCCAGAGGCATGATGTCAAAAAGAGAAAAATGTACTCACTATGTTTGCTTATTTCAGTGGTGTTGACGCCCACTCTGACAGTCAGCTCAGAGCATGTGCTTATGTTGTGATATCATATACCATGTGGACTTATAAAGAGTGTTTTTTATTATCATACTTGTATTGGAATCAGTATTGAGTATCGAGTCTGTTTCTTAGTATCAAAATAGTATGAAATTTGATTATTGTGACACCAAAATAACCATTTATTAGAGATGAATCATTTGTCACATTTTATGTTTGCTTCATTTATATTAATTACTGTGTAGTGACCTCTTTATCTGTCTCTTGTCTCTTGAAATTCATATTTTGTACACAGTTACTTTACCAACATAGATACACTTGGGTTAAGTTTTGACCCTAACTGTCCTGGCATGACCCTTGGCATTTTAGAGATTGGCTTTGTGTCATCATCAACCTTATAATGGGAACAACTTATGAGACAAGCCACCTCACTGGTTAGGGATTTCAAGGGAATATACTAGTATATTGTGAAACATAGAACACCCCTGGGGCTGACCAGGTCCGTTACACTGCATAGAACAGATGACAACACAACAGTTCAACAGTCCAAAACTTACAACTCTTATGTGATGAGCCAAATGCTGACATGTGCCTCCAGCAGGCTGATACACAATACGCTCATACCGTGGCTTGATTTGAAAACATGAGATCACTAAGTAGTATTACTAGCCTGACCAGCCAGTCTCTTCTACATTCTGTTCGAATCCAGAAGGGAATGGGACCAAACAATACGCAGGATATGGCTTGAGTTTTTTGTAAAGTTTTGTCAAAGTGTGTGGTTCTGGTTGGTCAGGTAATAGTATTGCTGTAGTGAAATTAGTATAGTTGTGTGAGTTTTTAGATTTGGTGATCTGGGTTTACTGATGCATAGCACAAGCTGAACAGCAATACAAAACAATGGTGGGATTTATTCTAAAATATGACCCATTCTCCCATTGTAATATTTATGATGTCATTTAGATGAGTATAATTCGCAACTGCTGTGGGAAACTTGACTAACTTATTTTCAATTTACTTAAAATCGCAACTTTATTTATAACACACTTTAAATATACATAACAATTAAAAATACAAAACAATAAAAAACAACAAAAAAATCTAATAAAAATATAATCTTGTAAAAAAATAATCTTGTAAAATGTCAACATCTCAACTGTGTCAAAGGCCAACACAAGTCTTTTAAGAAGAGATTTAAAAACAGGTACAGAATAGGCTTGTGTAAGCGGCAACACACAATAGAGACAACAGTGACACTTCGGAACAGTTTTAGGGCAGGCGTGAGGCCACAGGTTGTAGACAGACTGAGGAGCTGTGGTCTGCATCCCTCCAGAGCTTCCTCCTCGGCTTTAAACACGGAACTGAAGCTAAAATGTTTGTTAGCGTTGTCAAACACAACCAGATGTGCAGCTCCTGTCAGGGGTCAGAGGTACTTCTCAGCATGATCGAGTAATCTAAGACAACTTGAAAACATGTCAGAGGAGTAGCTTAATTAATGGATTGCACAATTTAATATGCGAACTTCTATCATCAATTGTAACTTGTTTTAAAACATTGTAATTTCAAGTCGTCATTTTGAGTCAAATGTCAGTTCTTCCTTAAAGCTGCCCTATTACACAAAATTTACTTTTCAGAGCTTCCCCTCACCATTTACTCACCAGAAGTTGTATTTGGAGTGATTCGTGCCTGTTTGTGCAATCTTTAATTGCTTATTTTCAAGACAAGTGCACGGCTCTTTGTTATGATGCTGTTTAGTGATGTCAGCTCCCATTGGGCACCACAGTTTTTACCGCAGCAGACTTGTTTCATTTATTAGGTCATTTTAGATGAATATTGATATTTAGAATATTCATATTATCACATAATGATCCACAGGTGTCATGGATTATAACTACAGTATATTGCAGATATAATCACAATAGGTCTTCTTTAAACTTCAGCATGATCCTATGTCTATATGTCTAAAAATCACTTAATATCCACCTTTTGTAAGTTCTATAAAATGCTGAGATTGTTTTTAGAGGCCTGAATGTGGCTTTGAACAGCTTAATGTCAGCCAGAAAGCTGTTCACATGACACACAGCAACAAAGAAGAAATACCACACACATTCACTTTGCCCTGCCAAGTGGGCCTCCATTGTTGCTTGTTGGGTGCTCGGTGTGCTCTCAGTTTCAAGGGGGTAACGGGGAGAAAGCTAATACTCCAAGTACTGCTGTTTTTCTTATCACGCTTGTTATTTAGCACACTTAGATTGGCATGAAAACAGTTTGGAAACAGTTGAAGAACATCCAGGCTGCTATGGGCCTTTCCATGTAGGCATCTGTGTTTAGGTGCTGACATGTCTGGCGACTAATGAAGCGTAATAGAAGCTTGAGTCATACGTGTGAGGAACATTGTTCTTATTCACTGACAGGGAGCAGGTGTAGGAAGTGGTGTAATGATTTTAGATTTGAGGTCTTTGTAGGCCTGTCACAATAATTGCTATATCGATTTATAGTTCAATATATGAAAGGTGAGCAATATATTTTGGAGCTCAGTATTTATTGTGTGTACATTTTCTTTGCAAAAGTGGAGAGATTTTTACTATTTTAGTTGTAACACGATAAGATTTGAGCTGTATAGGTTTGAGTAAGTTACTTTTATGGCTAATTATTTTGCTATTTATTTGTTGCCGCTTAATGATATTGTCTTTTTAAAAATGGTTTACTTGGATTATTATTATTGCTTTATTTTGATTTTAATCAGTGGTATAAAGTAGTTTCAATATTATCTTTTATCGCAATATTTGTCTGTAGCAGTATATTGTGCTTCAAAATGATTATTGTGACAGGCTTAGGACTTTGCCTCCAGTTGTGATTTATGACATATTGTAGCGCTGGGTGAATGTGCTTCAGACAATCGACAAAAGGGAGTTTTTTACAGAATACAAACTCTGCAGGAGATTACACTCAAGATGAAGGCAAGATTATTTTTGGTGTGCGCCTTTTTCTCATTAGAAGCCGCCACATCAGGAGCTGAGAAAGAATGCAGAGTTGCATCACTATTTTGAGTCTACTATATTATCTATTTTCCTCCTGCAGTCCTCTTAGCTCCTGTTATCTTATTTGGCAGGTAAAATGTGTACAGCCCTGAAATATGGACAAAGATGCACTATTTGTTACAGTTTTGTGTTATCAAACATGAACAGATGTGGGGGTCTTCGGGTTGCGGGTGGCTCATTCAGCAGCACTAATGCCAGGGATCATGCTAACCTAACAGCTGGTCTCAGCAGTCTCATATCTACAGATCAGTATGTCCACTTACAATACAACCTTCAACAATTAAGGAATCCAAAAGATCTATAGTTATAATACCATGGCTCCTCATTATCAGATCAATATCTACTTAAATTAATTCACTTTTTATTTCAGAATGTCAGCTGGGTTTGTCTTCAGTCCATGTGAGCCTCTCAAAGTGCCCTGGAGTTTAAAGTTCTTGAAAGCGGAAGTGAATGAGAGGGAAACTGGCCTGGATTCAAAGAGGACTTTGTGTTGTGGTGATTGGCTTGGTCAGAAAGGGTTTCTCTGGGAAGCTGGAGGGAGGGACTGGTTGGAGGGGGCGAGATGTGAATTACGGCGTCAGGGAGAACCAGGGTCCCACATTGTGGCAACGCCACAGGCCATTCTCTAGCTGTGCAGCCTGGGCCACAAAAAGGGGATTTCTTCATTTATTTATTCAATTTCATGCCATGCCGACCCCTAAATGGCCCCTGCTCCCTCTCCAGAACAGCCCTGTGCTCTTGTGGCTGCCACCCCATCCTCTTCATAAAGGAGGGACACTTAATTGATGCTTTGTTTTGACTGGTTGTGGTCTCTACGATCAGATGTTCTTTATAAATGTTAAGATTCTAAGCTGAGGAAAAATCTTGAATTGGTGGAGGTGGGTTTGTAGTAGGTGTGGGAACGAAACCAGACTGAAAAGAGATTCTCAGGGTTCATTACAAACAACTGTGTTGGAAGAATTATCCTCTCTGGGCTTGGGACACAGATTAGAGGCCAGTGCAGTGTACTGAAACAGTACTGTAGTGGCAGTACACTGAACTGTGGGACTCAACAGTCAAATAATGCTTTCACTAATTAATGTTTTTATTTTGTGTTCAAGAAGTGACTTTTGTACCTTTTGATATTTTGACAGGAAAGTGTTTAATAATGCTGCCAAGTGACTCAGAACTTTCACAACAATGCGGTAGTGCGCTGTATTTACATGGAGGAAGTGAGGTTTTAGCAATAGTTTAAATGGACACGCTGACTGCATGAGACTTTCTGTCATGTTGAAACTTAACCCATCTTGCGCTTGTCCCATTTCCACACTTACACGGTAGTTTCTGACATTACACTAGTTCCTGACTGTATTTGAATTGTTCTATTTTGCTCAGTGAAGGAACATTTCAGGTTACCCATGTGTTATGAGTGAGGTGTTTGGTTGACTCTCACTTTTTTTGTTGTATTTGGCTTGAACAGCGGTAGATGCAGACGGGGCAGACGCGAGGGCAGCGGGCTTCTTACTCACTGTCCACTGAAGCGGATACTGACCCAACTGCAACATATGGTCTGTCTGTAACCTCACACTAAACTGTCTAGAGCCCCTTCTCGCACTGGTAACCACACAGTTAGCAACCAGTCCCCTGGCCAAGTCACCACCCTCTCACCACTTCTCCATGTGCTATGTACAGTCCCTGACAAAAGTCTTGTCGCTTATCCATTTTGTAGAAACAAAACCTGACTTTAAATTAATCGATTGGTTTTAGAAATGTCTCATATGAAAGCTAAAACCCTCCCAAATTATGCTCAATATACTAAAATAAATTTGCTTCACTGAAGAAAGATTGATCATTTAATGAATACAGAAAGGTCAGATTTTGGCAAGACAAAAGTCTTGTCGCCTACAGAAAATTGAACAAATAATTTACTTCAAATACAAGAATATGTTGCATAACGTCAGTGAATTAAGTAGTGGTGCTGTGAGATCCATATTTAATATCTTGTATGACTTCCATGAGCTTGAAGGACTGCATCCATGCGGTTCGACAATGATTCATACAATTTGTTGATCATCAGGAATAGCAAAGAAAGCAGTCTTACATGCCTCCCAGAGTTCATCAAGATTCTTTGGTTTTGCCTTCCATGCTTCCTCTTTCATTCTACCCCAGACATGCTCAATGATGTTCATGTCTGGTGACTGGGCTGGCCAGTCCTGGAGCACCTTGATCTTCTTCGCCTTGAGGAACTTTGATGTAGAGATAGCAGAGATGCGATGGAGCACCATCCTGCTGCAAAATTTGACCCCTTTTATGGTTGGGAATGTAAGATGTAGCTAATACTTCTTGATATTTTAGGCTATTGATATTGCCTTCCACCCTGCAAATGTCTCGCACACCCCCATACTGGATGTAACCCCAGACCATGAATTTTCCGCCACCAAACTTAACTGTTTTCTGGGTGAATCTTGGATCCATGCGGGCTCCAGTAGGTCTCCTGCAATATTTGCGGCGGCTGTGATGTAATTCAACCGAGGATTCATCTGAGAAATCCACCTTCTGCCACTTTTCCAGTGTCCATCCTTTTAGCAGGCTGTGGGCCTTGGCAAATGCCACACGGTTTTTTAATTGCCTTTTGTTTAGTGCTGGTTTCTGTGCACTGATTCGACCATGGAGGCCATTTCGAGACAGAATTCTACAAACTGTTCTGGTTGACACAGGGACTTGATGTGACCAGGCCTGGTGGAGCTCTGCTGCAGTGGAAAAGGGGCTGGCCTTGGATTTTCGAATCAACAAATGGTCCTCCCGAGCAGTTGTCTTGCGGGGTCTGCCGGACCTGGGCTTGTCAAAAACATCTCCAGTCTTTTCAGATCTTTTTCTTATTCTTTGTACTTGACGCTGAGACACATTGAAGGTGTCAGCCACCTCAGCAGTGGATCTGGTCTTCAGCCTCTTGATAATTAACGCTTTGGTCTCAGGGTGGATCTTAGGCATGTTGTCAGAGGTCAAGTTGCAGTTGATGTGAAGGTCTGGTGTGCTGGGGTTCTTTTTATACACACCCACTAATTGACTGATCAGTAACTGATCACAGGTGAGGCTGTAATCTAGGATTGGGTGCATCATATGACAAGGCGACAAGACTTTTGTCTTGCCAAAATCTGACCTTTCTGTGTTCATTAAATGATCAATCTTTCTTCAGTGAAGCAAATTTATTTTAGTATATTGAGCATAATTTGGGAGGGTTTTAGCTTTCATATGAGACATTTCTAAAACCAATCGATTAATTTAAAGTCAGGTTATAAGCTTTTGTTTCTACAAAATGGATAAGCGACAAGACTTTTGTCAGGGACTGTAGAAGTTCACTAGTTTAGCAATACACCGTGGGCTCATTGGGCATTAGTATTTTCATATGGCACTTGAATTGGAAGGGGCTAGATAGATGAAAGACCTAGGTCCCTTTTCAAACATGACATTGACTACCGTATTTTCCGGACTATTGAGCGCACCTGAATATAAGCCGCATCAACTAAATTTTCAAAGAATTTTATTTTTGTACATATATAGGCCGCACCTGTCTATAAGCCGCAGGTGTCCACGTCTTCAAGAAGTTTTCAAGTTCCGAGCATCTGGTTGTATTGCCTCTAAAGCTTTTGTCGTCTTTTTGCATTGAGTCAGTTCGTCACGCGCCAGAGTCGCTCTGGCGCTCTACTGCGCATGTCTCGAGCAGAAAGAGCCGCTGTCCTGTCTGGGATCATGTCAGTGTCTTGTAGGATTTCAGCAGATTTCAGGCTCTCCGGGGGTCGGGGTTAGTTGTATCGATCATGTATGAGTGGATGTCCCGCTACTGAAGTTTGAGACGTTTCGTCTCGTCATTTACGCTTCACCTGCATTTAACACATACGGGTCATTAAGACGTATCCCACTCACTAATGTTCATTTAGCAGCAGAACTTATTTTATCACGCAGCGATAAACTGTTTTAGTGCTGACAACAGCGCTAGCGAGTGTTCTAACTAACCCTAACCCATGTTCACCGCACAGACAGCGGCGCTTTCTGCACTCAAGCTGCGCGCGCATCCGCTGTGTTCATAGACGAATAATCCGTCCATATATGAGCCGCATCGGTGTATAAGCCGCAGGGTTCAAAGTGTGAGAAAAAAGTAGCGGCTTATAGTCCGGAAAATACGGTAATTATAAATTACATTTTCACCTTTGTGGTGAAACACATATATTTTGTTTCATGCAGACAAAATCTAAACCTCAGGCTGATTTTCTTAGCGTGGATTAAGCCTCATGTTATGATCTGTTTATGGCCGTGTTGTTGTGGAGGCTCATGGTAATGCTAACCACAATGACAGAGCTCTATTATTTCAAAGGATTCACTCTTTCAGGTCTCTTGTCTAATGCATTTCCACATTCACTCTCAACTATGATTGTAAAGTTCATTGAAGTGTGAATGAGTTTTGCATTTCCTTTGTTTAGTTTTACAACATTTGTGCTATGTATGTAAACCATAGTCCCTAATGAATCTTAAGCTCAGTCAGACACTTCCTCTTTACAAAAGTCTTACTTCCTGTCCACAGCTGACATCCGTGGTTGATCTACGATTCTTTGTTAAACCGTGTTCTATTTCGCTTCAAAAGCAACTCTCCAATGAAGAGCGTGTCTTCAATTCATTCACACAGTTACTGCCTTGCTTCCTGTTTGTGACTTTTCACACTCTTCAGAGCTTTGACCGTCACAACCGTATTTCCTTCATGTTTAATATTACAGTAAGTAGGCTGGGCACTACATCCTGCTTAAATATGGTCAGTTTGCAAGTGACACATGCTAGATTTTTGTCAACTACTTAACCATATTTATTTTACTAGAAGTGTCAGCTATGTAACCATACTTGGTCAATTCACACTTCTCAAAAAAAGTCACTGTAGGAAATGGTTTGAGATGCACAATATGAAAAGAGCAGCAGTAATCCAGTAGCAGGCACCATTAATTTATGTGCAAGGATCTTATGGTGTGCACTGATTTAATAACATGAATGCACGCTACAACTGAAGGACATTTTCTGCCAGGTTATTGCCGTCATAATCTTTATACCAAACCATGTTCTATAAATGTGTCATGTGCTTTTGAGAACTACAGATTTGCATGGACCTATAGGAAGAATGAGTCATTTTAACATACAGATTTTTGTTTCAGTTCAGGCTGTATGACATTTAGGTCTGTCACGATAACACATTTTGAAGCGCAGTATATTTCTGAAGTAAATATAGACAAAATCATAAAGCAGAATTAGCTTCTGTTAAAAATATGAGCTGCAATCATAGAATGTATATATAAATGGACATAGCTAACACGCTAGCCGCCGTGTTCCAAATAGGAAGTTCACATGTGGCTCTTCCTGCTCCTTTTGACCCTGGCTCCCATTGACTTACACTGGAATATTGTGGCCCCTCTGTCTGTAACTGCTGCTGTAAGCCTCATCATTTTGGTCTTAAAATGTTCTTATTAACCCGCTCTACATGACCCAGGTGTTTTGGTTTTTTTTTCTGCTGTTTTTTTTCACTTCTTTATGCAGTCTATGGCTACAATACATAAATTATGTAACTTTTCGTGGAGATGTTATTGCTTCATCTGGAATGTTTCACAGTATGATATTGGACATAACTGGACAAGATCATCAAGAAGTCCAGCTCAGTCCTGGGCTGTCCTCTGGACTTGGTGCAGCAGGTGGGGGACAAGAGGGTCCTGGCTAAACTCATGTCTATGCTGGACCATGAGTGTCACCCCCTGCAGGACGCCCTGTCTGCTCTGGAGAGCAGCATCAGTGACAGACTGATTCACCCTCGCTGTGTTAAGGAGAGATTTCGCAGGTCTTTCCTTCCTGCTGCTGTCAGACTGTATAATGATCAATGCTAGTCATGTGTCATCTCCATAGTAATAATAACAATGTGCAATATTATTTAAAGTCACTTTACCTGCTACTTATTTATTTAACCACCACTGTCCATCACTGCACTGTACACAATCATCTGAGTCACTTTATTGTAGTAATATTATATATTACTATACTGGAGTCACTTTAACTGCTGTTTGTTCACTTCAGAATCAAAGACACTTATTGCGCAACGTTCCTGTGCCTTTTAGCTTTACAGTGTTGTGTTTTTTTTAGTTGATTGTAAATACTTATTATTATTTATCTTGATTTTGATGCATGCTCTTATTTTCTTACTGTTTCTGAAACTTGCGTTGTGACACTGCAATTTCCCCATTGTGGGACAAATAAAGGATTATCTTATTTTATCTTAAACCTTTCTATCTTCATGGAGACCAAACCAGACCAAGTAACCGGTAAGATCTGTGGAGAGGTAACACCGCTCACTGTCAGAATGCCTGTTTCTCGAGGTATTTTTGAACTATAAAACCACCTGAAATTGAGTAAATGTAAGGTAGAGCTGTTTAATGTCATACTGTGAAACATTTCAGGCAGAGCAGTGACATATCCATAGAAACAAGCAGGTGACGGCCCCCCAATGAAAAAGTTACATAGTGCACCTTTAAGTAGTAGTTTGTATCTGTAATGAGTCATAGAAGTTCATAATTCAACCTATTACAGCTCACATTGTAGTACTAAAAATAATAAAAGTACAAAGGAATACTCACGACAAATACTGAGCCCCAAAATATATTGTTCCATCTTTCATATATTGAACAATAAGTCTATAGTAGTTGTAACCATTTTGTGGTCTTATTTGTTGTGGCCTTTTGCATATAGATGAATGACGCTCTAACAGATATTTATGTATTGTGGTTGCAGATAAGACACTTCCCTTTTAGTCAGCCCGGTCCCTGATATTCTAAAACATTTGTACTGTACACATATGTACACACAGAGGTAAAGTTCCTATATTACGCAAAATTTACTTTTGCAAGCTTTAAGCCATGTTAGAATGTTGTTACCTCGTCTAAATCACACCTGGAGTTGTGTTTTGTTTTGTTCACACACGTTTGAGTATTATTAGTCTGTCTACATTGCCAAAGCTCAAAGAAGAATATGCGGAGTTTATGTGAATGAAACAAAACGCTATTCTGGCTATGCTTTTGATGAAGAAACAACATTATAACCTAGATCAGAAAACAGTGTAATATGGGCCCTTTAAACCAATTACAAGCCACATCTCCAGCAGCTGAGCCCGTCACTCTGCGTGGGGATTCAAATGGATCTGGGTCCCATCTGACCCACGATTATTAACACATTAATTTATGTCATCTTGATTTTTGGTTATCTGGGATTATTATATTTTGCCTACATAGCTCAATTTTAAAGGGCCTGGAGCAACAGACTGCAACGCAAGTCAGTCTGAGTTTTATTTTCAGCAACATCTTTTATCTTTTTTCACTGTAGCATTTTGTTGACCTTATATTGTTTACCAGTAGATAAGAATTTACAAAGAAAACAATTGGCTTGCTGTTGCAGTTTATTAGATCATTTTCAGTTATTGTTTTGGTTTAACCTGAGTCATGTGTGGTGCTGAATGTTTGCTGATGTCATCAGTGTCTCTACATGCTGATTAACTATGTGTCTATATGTGTACACGCAGCTAGAGTTGATTCGTATCTTTAACATCTGTCTCTGTAGTTGTGTGTACAAGTGAAACAGAATATTATTTGTATGTTACTATCTTCTTTATGATGAGACCACACCAGAAGTTCAGTTCCTACAGTTTGTTTGAGATATCATATTGGGAGGTTTTCTCAAACCACTGAAGAAGACAGACTCTGTGGTTTATGTGAGTTGAGAGAAGTGGAAAGTGAAGCTCATTTTTGTTGTGTTGTCCTTTTTATGATGAGAAAATCCTTTGTTTGATGAAATATTCACCCAGCTCCCTGATATGTTCTGGTGTAATGATGACAACAAGCTGAAAAAGTTGTTTAATTCTAATGTTTATAAGTTGGCATCATGTCTCGTAAAGCCTGAATGAAGCTGTCCTACTGTATTTTGTATGCAGTGTTTTATAAGCTGTGCTGGGCATATTTTTATTTGTATGCAAGACACTATAATAAAATACATTCTAATACAATAAATTATCAATCATTATCAGGCTGTTCATAATTAGAAAGTTATGTATTGCTGCCAACACATCACCATGATAACATGACGGCTCTGGGAGGTCCACACAAATTACAAACAAATAATCTTGCATTTGAACCTTGTGGTGTCTGAAATGGGACATGCTATAATATGGTTTTAGCAATAGTTATTGTATGTTTGTAGTTCAGAAAGGTGTCATCTGTTGGTAGCAATAATACAGCAGCAATGTTGTGTCAGTGTGTCTTTTGAAGGTGGTCAGAAAAGCGCCCATGTGTGCTTTGTTATGGAACAATGACGACAGCCAATACAGCCAATACACCAGGGTGAGGACGACCAGGTTCAGTCTGAAAGGATCTCTTTGTTGTCTGTCCCACTGCTCCCTGTTCTGCTGAGGCTTCCATCTCCACATCTGTGAGGCACATTTATGGAGAGACTGAAGCCTGTCAGGGATGTCAAAGAGAACAACTACAATCTTCACTGGATGTTCACTTTTTCCATTTCATCCTCACCCTCTCAGCTTTATTCTTGTTATTAACAATGCATCCAAATCTGTTCATTTCCATTCATTAGCAAACCTATCTTATGGCTTATCTTCACTGTTAACCTCATATCTCATTAAACAAATATTATAAATGTAGTAATGACTTAGCAGTATTTGATATTATTCTTTGCAAACCTGGCAAGCTTCTCACTGCTGTACAGGAGACATCATTTGTTCACTTCCACACTCTGCCCTGGAGCTGGCTGATGGAAATGTGGCTAGCAACCTTTGACCCTATTCAAAGTTTCACATTCAAGTTCAAAGTGCTAAATTGCTTGATTGGTTTATAATATAGCTGTCACACGTATGTATTATTTTAGCTTCAGTGATTGTGACGCAGTCTTTTGCACAACTGACTCCTTCACTGTGGATACGATATGACTGCCATATGGTTGACTTAATTATCCTCTGCCTGAAGCATAATCATGTCCACAAACCAGTCAAAAACACAGCTTCCCTTTAATACTGATCTTAATTAGCGAGGTGGCAGGTCCCTGTGGTAAAGACCTTTGCTTTCTATTCTGGTCTGACCCATGTACATGCAAATACAGGCTGACATAAAGTGGAGAGAACCCTCCCAAAGAGCCAGTCCTTTGGGAAATGGTATGCTTGCTGGCTGGCTGCTCAGTTGGCAGTGGCCTATCTTTAGAGTCAATGTGTGATTACAAATGCCAGTCTTTCATTATGGGCACACGTCGAGCATATGATGATGGGTGACAATACAGAGACTTCAGTTTACTGTAGAAATGAGAACTTATAACTTGTTCCATTTAGAATCAGAATTTATTTGTCATTTCAGTGTATAAAAATGACACAGAAACGAAACACTGCACTCAGGTCCAGGTGATCAGTAGTATAAAAAACAGTACAAATAATAAATAGTTTAAAATATTGCTTGTCAAGTGCACTTAACACTTAACTTTTCTGGTGAAGGGTCTGTCAACTGCTTGCTTTTATGGATATGCTATTGCTCTACTTAGAATGTTCCACAGTATGACATTATACAGTTCTACCTTGTTAAATTTTATGGTTATATAGCTCAAAAATACCTAGAAAAACAGGATTATTATTATATTATATTATTATGTCACGATTAAACTTTAAGATTAAAAAATAACGACTGCAGAAAAACTATTACATAACGCTGCAACTGTTGACAATATTCTTACATCCCTTGCAATCCCTATTTATTATTTCCAGTTTAGGACAGAGCTGTCAATGAAAAAAACAAACAAATGCTCCAATGTTAAAAATAGACAAAATTATGGACAAAAATAAATAATTAAACAAACAGGAAATGAAAAGTAGACGTCGCACTCCCTTAGTCCACTTCTTTATACAGTCTGTGATCCAAACCTAAATTCAGATTTTACACTAGCCATAAGGAAAACGTGCATCATCCTAGCAGTATAGGTTGTGTGGGTCAACTGAAGATAGATGTGGTCTTCTACCTTCTGCACTGAAACAGAGCAAAGGATCTTGGTCTATGGAGTTCACGTCTCTTTTTTTAGCTATTGCTGCACCAAAACAATGAATTTAAGCCAAAACACTTGTAATTTGATATTTCAGTTATTGTTACATCCCTGTTATGAGACCTGTGAACAGTTTATATTTAGTTTTTTGGCAATCTACAGCTGCCCTCCTTTTATCTGCCCTCCTTTTGCCTCTACTTAAGTCTGTGTTGACATCTGGAAGCAAGGCAGACCCTAAGCAGAGACAGACTCGGGGCGCTCTACGATAGACAGACAAATGGAGAAGGCGGAAAAAAACCAAAGTGCTTGCAGATTCTCTTCCCCTTTTTTCACCTCGCCTTTTTGAGTCAGGATTGTGATTGGCAGAGTCTGCACACACAGTATAAATGCACAAACAGACACACATACACATACAAACACACACACACACGCACAGAATATAACCCCTTACACTCACGCATACACACGCATAGACACACACATACATGCATACACACATATGCAAACACACACACAGACACAGAGACACAGACACACACACACACACACACTGAGCTGAGCAGAGCCTGACAGGAGCCTGTTACGCCTGTCTGCTGTGAACTGATGTGTGAGGACAGTGCAACAATGAGCTGCTTATTTTGGCTGATTTTTCTTGGTTGAACGCTCAGGTGCTCCTAAATTTACAATGCGTACAGTGAGATTTAAATGGCCTCATAAACTCTTGCAACACTAGTACTGCAGACTGCATTTATACATTAACTTCCTCTTTCAAAGGTTTTGCACACAGAGAAGTTTCCATTTGAAATCCGGTGGCACTAAACTACATTTCATTAACTTTATTATCTCTTATCTCAGTTATGTCATGCATGAATTTCCTTCCCTATACCCACTTCTTGCATTTTTAACATTGTACTGTATGTCTGTATAGCATGTTTTCTGGTTAAAATGTGACTGAGTTTGCAAGAAATTCTATCGATATAAACTGTTCAGCATAATTTGGGGAAACCATACCTCATTAAGTGCTGTTTTATTTTGAGATTTATCAGATGAGTTAATGAGATGAGTTATCAAAATGTATATATGGATACTCCTTTACTGCTCTTCAAATAAAAATGTGATCTTTTGGATTAATAAAAAAACAATGTTGTTTATCTTAACATATGTCGTCTGTTTCCCCCAGGCCTTTTTAGAAAGAATCAGACAAACACCAGATGATCAGCAGTGTCTTGCACCTGAAAATGTCAAGGTATGTACATTTTGTGAAAAATATCTATAAAGAGTACAGCAGACTTGAATTCTTTGGCAACAGCCATCTCTCCTTTCCTCTTACCTTGTCACTCCAACCTTTGTTTACAGGTTCTGTTTTCAAATATTGAGGACATCCTGGAGTTGCACAAAGAAGTCTTATCAGCAGTAGAAGCCAGTCTGCAGCCTGAACCCCAACCACACCACGCATTGGGACATGTCTTTCTTCAGTTTGTAAGTTTACGACAACACGTAGGCACCCTGACAACTTTATTCTGCTATATATAGTGATATCATGTACTACAGAAAGTGACAGAGAATGTTATATTTCTCCAAATATGAACGTGGAATCACTGGGAAACACTTTAGGGAGGAAAATACTATTGAATCAGTGGTTAAAATGCTTCTTTACACTGGATTTGGTACCACGCTCACTCAAAATCTGATAATGATAATATTTTTTGAGCTTGGACAATCTAATATGCGTAATCGTTTTTTTTTTTTCTTGTTACAGTCCCTCAGATCACTCAGTTGAGGTTTTGCAGCTTGCATGTTATTGAAATAATCTGAAAAGTCCAGAAATCAGATAATAATTGGATAATCATTTGCATGTTTGGAAATTATTATTTGCATGTAGATAAATAGAAATGTAACGATATCCAAATCTCTCTATACGATATTTTCACAATATCCATCTCATGGTACGATGTTTATTGCAATATTTTGTAGAAGCTAACAAAGTTGTGAATATGCTACATTTCTGTCATAATCCAAATAATCAAGATTTTAAAGTGCTTAATAACACGTGTAATCATTTAGATTGGACTGAAACAGGGCAAAGGATCATGGTCTTGTCCTGTAGTTCTCCCAGTTTTTAGCTGCTGCTGCACCGTAACTATTAATTTAAGCAAAGAAACTTGTATATTGTGATGGCCCACGTATTATTCTGATACTTTTGACGATATCACAGTAGTTCGTTATTGTGTACTACATCCCTAGATAAAGATATAGATGTGGAGATGTCTAGCTTGTTTTCATAAGTGTGGACATGTACCTGCCCTATACTCACACATTTGAACATTTTAAACATGTGGTCCATTTGCCAACAGAATTAGGGTTATGTTGTTTTTCTTTTGCACAATCCACAGTTCATTTGAACAGAAACACCAAACCCACAAACAGTCCTCATCACCATACTTTACCTTTGGATAATAAGGTCAAGGCTGTATGAGTTCCTGTCTCTAGCACAGACACATATGCCTGTTTCATGGTCCCTGTAACCACAGATCCAGGAGAAGCGTGCAAATCCTGCTGTGAAAACCCGTTCATTCTGTGTTTCTCACCCCTCCCATCTCCGGGACTACCCCTGAGCCACACAAACACTCCCCAAACCTCCCTCTCTAAACAGGCCTGCATCCTGTCAGGAAGAAAGAGGCTCTCTTTGCCCCCATCTCTCTTTATCAGGACATGCAAGTCACTGTCTACTCTGTCTCCTTCTGCACAGAGTCCCTCCCCTCTGTTTGAACTCCTATGGCCTGGGGTATTAACAAAGAGGGGTCTGTGTCTGTAGAGGAAGACATGTTGTGTCATTGGGCGAGGGGGCAGTGCTTCTGCTGGTGGGACCCTCACTCCAGTCTAACCCTCAAATTAACTGTCCACTTTCACTTTCAACGAGACACAACACTTCACACATTCAATTATTTGGGGTGTCATGCTAACTTTACGCACTGTTCTATTTAAAGGTGCACTGTGTAACATTTCTAGTGGAGCGTCCACCTGCATGTCTCCATGGAAATGCTATTGCTTTGCCTAGAATGTTCCACAGTATAGATTAAACTTATCTATCATGAGGGAGACAAGCAGGTTACAGCACTACACTACATTACAATTCAGATCAGATCTGTGGAGAGTCACTCCTATTCACAGAAGAAATTATTGTATTTTTGAGCAATAGAAACACTTGTTAGATTGTGTTAATAAAAATTAAAGTCTCACCAGAAAAAACTGAAACTGAAACTGCAGCATGTGAACTGATTTTGTGCTGCTAAACAAGTCTCTCACATATAAAATTGCATTCACAAGCTAGCTAGCATTAGCCAACAGTTTTTCCAATTTGTCACTCAGTCAAATGCACTGACTCCTGTAAATTTGCTGTTTAAATGTGTTTTTTCTTGAGTTTTCATCTTACAACTTTTTTTTTTTTTTTGTCAGAGTGTGCATTGTGTCACCATGGTTATTAATGAATATTCCTCCAGTAGAGATGCATGCAGTGAGTACTGTGTGAGTACTGTGTGAGTAGTCAGTACTGTGTGAATAGTGAGTAGGGTACTGCAGAGACTTGCAGTGTTAACACTATTAGTAAGGTGTTGATCTCGTTCTATCACAGCTGTTCTTTTCACCCACCTCTGACTTCTCTCTGTTCATGTTGTTGCAATGACCATATATCTGTTCATACTTGCAGAATTAAAAGTCCCATATTAGCAAAATTGACTCTTGTGAGGTTTTAGCCATGTTAGAGTAATCCTTTATTATTGGTTTGTCTACATCTCCAAATCTCCAAATGCTCTGTTCCACCTTGTGATGTCATGTAGTGGTAGTTTTAAAGGTAAGAGCTGCCTTTTGTTAAGCAGAGATTGGCAACTCCAGGGCTGAAATCATCCAAATGATTTTAGTGAAGGTGTATGGAGTTTAAAAACACAGTGGAGAACATGACATCACAAGGTGGAATAGAGCATTTTCAGTTTGAGAGAAGAACTCAGCTTAAATGTGCAGGGTTTGTGTGTTAAAGATGTGTTTTTTGATGAGGAAACAACATTAGAACACAGATTAGAAAATATAATAATATGGCTGGGCCCTTTAAACAATATACCAAAATGAAACTATATGATCAGCTCTGATGTACAGATTTTGTTTTTAATTGTCTCATCAGAGCTGCTCGCGCTCACATATGAACAGGGTCATGACAAATCAGAGTGTCAGGAGGAGTGTCAGGGTGGAGAATCAATTTCGCAACACATCCCCATCCCCGCGATCTGGTGGAAAGGCAAACAGGTCACAGCCAGTACATCCATCTCCAGACTAGCCCTGTCACGATAACACATTTTGAAGTTTGAAGATATAATGTTGAAGAAGATATAGACGATAAACGATAATATTGGAAATAATTTAAGCCACTGACAATAACCCTAAAACTGAATTAGCCTTAAAAATATATTCTAAATGTACAATATGGTTAAAAAAAATATGAGCTACTTTTAGGTACTTAGTTTGCATCAGTAATGAGTCATAGAAGTTAGTAATTGAACTTTTTACTTTTTACATCTTAAATCTTATCATGTAGCCAAATAATAACCAAAAAACTCCCAGTTGAACATAGAAAATGTACACAGTAAATAGTGACCCCCAAAAATATTGTTCCACCATTCATATATTGAACAATAAGTCAATATAGTAATTATCATGACAGGTCTACTTTAGACTTGACTCTTGGCTGTTTCAGATGTTTGTATATAAATAGCAAAATAACAAAGCAGTTATTATATATTATTTAGACCATAGACTAAAAGGACATAGCTAACCCACTAGCCAGCATGTTCCATAAAGGAAGTGAGTCATTTTGGTCTTAAAATGTTCGCATTAACCCGCTCTACATGATCCTGGGGTTTTTATTTCACTATTTTTTGTCTGTTAATAAATTCCTTATATGGAGCTGGCTCCAAATTCACTTGTGAGCTTTGTTTGACTGGAGCCGAACGCTAGGGATGACGTTACACTCCTTTCGTCCACTTCTTTATACAGTCTATACTTTAGACATATGAGAAGAGCATATGTTGACAAGTCTGTAATATAAATCAATGTGATTAATCATTGTCGTAAGAAAAAATAGTGCAGTTATCTTTTTGCATTGAAGTGTCCAAATTAAGCTTTATGTGTATTCTATAGGCAGCAGGTCGGCCCAAACAAAATACCCGCCATTGCTGGAGATTTAAGGCCGATAGCTGTTACACTAAAAAGAGCAAATATATCAGCGAAATGATCTATCTTTATACCCCATCCCATTTCACTGACCATCTTAACCATTATTCATACATGTGTTTCCTTTCAGGTTTCCCACAAACACCAGCTTTGTATGGCTTTCTCTCTGTTCTTCTCTCTTTAAACCATGACCTCTGTGTCTCTCAGCAGAGACACCTCTCGTCCAATCACGTTGCCTCGCCTCCAGCCACGACCCTTGACCCCACCTAGAGGTCAACACCATGACTGAGATTTGATTAACCTCCCCATTGTCCACCCAGACTGTGTCCTCAAAAGGGAAAATGAAAAGATTTATTGCTGTTTGATGTCAGATGTGAACATGGCTATGGGGCTGTAGATGTAGAAATAAGCAGGATGTAGTTCACAAAATTTAAAGGTAAAATAAACTCGTTATAGCTCCAAAGCTACTAGGATCCTTGGTACATTTAAACCAGGGAACCTTTAATGGGTGCCTAACTTAATATCAGAGACTGTGTAAAGAAGTGGACTAAGAGAGTGTGAAAAAGAGTGAAATTTGCCTAAAAAGCAAAAATTTATGTAGAAAAAAAAAAAAAGTCCTATAGCAATGCAATCCATATTATTTAGCGAGGGATATTAGAATTACATTTGGATTCATATGTACCGTAACATGCTTGGGGTGTTTCAATACTCCCTAGGCAAAAAGTGAAGTGATGTGGCATTGAAGGTGGAATCTGAGATGTGAATATTTTCCCTGTGTGCTCGGTCTTAGCTCAGAGCAACAGTCATGTCCTTATGCACTTGCTGAAATAGTGTCATTATGCATTGACCCAGTGTGATTGGGGAGCGTGTGATGTTTTCTGATGTAGGCCAAGTAATAACATTCCAGTGATGATGAATTTAAATAAGAAGTCACGCCTATCAAAGGAACAACCGTAGTCTTATGCAGAGCTATTTTAGGCACAGGTGATGTGTTTACAGTTAAAGTGTTAAGTAGCTTTGACTGACTGGGTAATTGAAGGTGTTGCATGAAGCCAGTCATACTACTATAATTGTCTGTTTAATGTTATGCTGCGTAAAAAAAACTAAAAAATGTGTAGATGTAAATAAACATGACCCCCAAACTGAAACCACAAAAATATAAATGTGCTTAAAGGGCCCATAGCTATTTTCTGATCTGTTATAATGTTGTTTCCTCGTCAAAAACAGGCCTGGAGCTATGTTTTGTTTCATTCACACATGTTTAACACACAAACCTGCATATTTAGGCTGTGCTGAAAACACTGTTCCACCTTGTGATGTCATGTGGTAATATAGGTAGTGCTCCACTGTGTTTTTAAACGTTTTTAAAGAATCATTTAGATCATTTCCATCCTGAAATTTCCAATCTCTACTGAAAAAAAGGTAAAAGATAGCTGTTATCTTAGCACAAGGTGGTACTGAGCATTTTGAGCTTTGGTGATGTAGACAAATAATAATAAAGGATTACTCAAACATGTGTGAATGAAACAAAACACAACTCCAGGTATGTTTTTGATAAAACCACAATAAATATAAAGTAACAGTATTCTAACATGGCTTAAAGCTCACAAGAGTAAATTCTGCATAATATAGCATCTTTAACCATGAGAGAATTGTACAAGCAAATGTGCACATGCCCCTGTTCACTGTATGTAGTGCATTAACCATATTGGGGCTGCCGCACCATATGGTGGCCCAGCTGTTCCTCCCAGTGGTGTTCTGAAGGGGTCCCCTGCCAGTGCTGCCCGGCTGCTGTGTGTGTGTGTTTGTGTGTTTGTGTGTGTGTGCGTGCGTGCTGCTGCCCACTGATTACATTGTGTCACTGACTTTGGGTTACACATGTACATATAAACTACTTTGGGAGCTCTCACTGCACGAACGGATGAAGTAAGAGCAGACACAGTCTTCTAAAGAAGGAGCCGTCAGTGCTGTTTTTGGGGCCCCTGCCACCACTGTTGGCCCCTCTTAACACCCAGGCTCCATGTGTCGAAGGTGTGTGTAAGAGTGGAACCACATGTAATACTTAGCTGCACATCTGTGCTCTACAATATTGCCAAACATGGTTTCACTTAGTGGTAAAAGTACATGGTAATTAGGCGAAGACTACACATTTGTATGATGGCAAATGCTTAATTTCAGTACCATGTTATGCAATATGTTTATAAATAGAAATTTTAAATCTAAACTGTAAACTTTTGTTGTAAGCTTTATTGGCCCTTATTTGGTTTTGTCTCTCTATTTGACCAATGTCTCTTGGAAACCTGTCAGAAGGAGTGTTTTATTTGTTTTTGTTTTCCATATTATTAAAATGTCTAATTAAAGAGTGCTGTTTTGGTCTTAATTTAGTCTGTTAAGTCTGTTATTTTGACACAGATTGACCGGTAAATGAATGCTTAATATTTACATATTTTGAAATATGCTCAATACTTAAAGCATATTAGAATTATATTACCATAATATGCTCAGTCTTTTTACAATAATATTGTCAGCCATAGTCCTGACTCTTGACCAAGTCAGCTCAGGATCTGGAAACCACTCTATGGCTATTGCTGCCCACTGCTCCAGGTTTCACCAGTGACACTGAATAATGGGTGAAATGCAGAGGACAAATTTCCCTGTGGTGATCTTGAATGAGAATGAGCATCAGCCTGTGAGCATAATTTGGATTATGGAAGAAACAGGAGTGTCGGTAGGAAATCCACAACAGAGAACGTGCAAACTCCAGTACAGAATTTAAACCCGAGAAAGACATCTATGCTAGCCAAACACTTACGGCCGACTATTGCCTACTTAAAACTGCTCTATGCCATTCGTCTTTCTCTTACATGTGTATTGTTTGAAGTTAATGTTACAACAATATCCAATGGCCTTCCTTGATATTTCTACTTCCTCATGTTTTGTACTTCTATGTCCACCTTTTACATGCAAACCTCCAGGTTGTGTTTCAATTCAAGTTAAAAGCAGTGTGTCCGGGCACCTGCAGTTTCACATTTCACTTACACGGCTGTTTCAGATGACAGTTTCAGTTTCTGGTCCTGGAGCTCAGCCCCACCGAGCACATGGTTTCACATCCCAATTATCCACAGCACAGTTAGGAAAGCACAATAGCTTTGAATAAGCTTGGGGCTGGAGATTCAACTGTGGTACACTGTGTTCTACATTGTCTTCACTATGCTGCATAAATAATGTATTTCAGATCATTCACAGGTCCAGGTGTCACTTTACTCATGTAGTTCACAAAAATGGCAGCTGCAAAGGTTGTTTTTAAAGGGCCCATGTTACGCTATTTTCTGATCTCTGTATCATGTTGTTTCCTCATCAAAAATGTACCTGGAGTTGTGTTTTGTTTCATTCACACATAGGCTGAGTTCTTCTCTGAAACAGAGAAAATATACTGTGTTGTCATGTGGTAATACAGGAAGTGCTACACTGTGGTTTTAAACTCCATACACTTTTACTAGAATCTCTACTAAACAAAAGGTAACTTGAAAGCTACCACTTCATGACATCATAGGGTGGAACAGAGCATTTTGAGCTTTGGAGATGTAGGCAGACTAATAATAAAGGGTTAAACAAAAATATATGAATAAAACAAAACACAACTCCGGGTATGTTTTTGAGGAGGTAACAGCATTATAAGCTCACAAGAATCCATTTTGTGTAAGACAGGACCTTTTAACCTGGTTTTGTCTCACTGTGCAAAATAACCAAGCTTAGAAGTCTGCAATGCACTTTTTTGTTTATCTTTTTATGAATCCTCAAAAAGGTTTGACAAATGAGGTCAGTAAATAACAACCCAAAAGCATTCAAAAGCTTTCAGACAAGTAGCTTTTTTCTCATTAGGGCATCATAAAAGTGTGCTAATGGTAATTGCCGTGGAAGTGTTATGCTTGTCTTTTCCTGCTGTAGTACATTCCCATTAGACTGATGGAAGTGGAGCCCTCTACTCAGCATCTTCTCTGTATTTCACTGTTCATTCGAAACATGGGCTGATGTCAGATCTTTTGTTTTTGCAGAGGGAGAGCTTCTCTGTCTACGGCGAGTACTGCAGTAACCATGAGAAAGCACTGAGGCTACTTATGGAGCTCAACAAGGTCCCCCACATCAGGACCTTTCTGCTGGTGAGACGCACGGACACACTGTATTAACATCAGTCAATCAAACTTTATTTATAGAGCCCTTTACAACACTCAAGGTGACCCAAGTGCTTTCCAATAAAACACAATATAAGAACATTCAAAACATTAAAAAACTAAATGAAACAAAGTGCAAAGTGTCACTGCATTACTGAGTCTTAAAAGCCAGTCTGAATGGATACGTTTTGAGCCTGGATTTAAACAGGCCAAAGTCAGTGATGATGCACATATATAGTATTTATTATTATTGTGAGAAAAGAAAGAGACACTGAACTTTTTAAATTAAGTTCTTATACACACAAAACAAAACTTGCACAGAGATATTACAAAAATAGGTCAACACATCTGCAAATTATCTCAGCTCTATGACCTCACCTGAACACAAACTATTGATTCCAAGTTTAAACAGCCACCCTGCCTTTTGTAAGATACTTTATTCACACCCTAGTTTTCTATTTGTTCACAAATAAAACAAATAACATTATATATGTTTACCTTTTTTTTTTTTTTTTTTTTTTTACATTGGCCTATTTTTCTTTCCTCTCTTGAGTGTTATTTCTTCCTTTGCCATTACCCTCCCTTTCCTTCGCCGGTCTCACCTCTGCTTCCATGTCAGCTCAAAGCTCCAGAGTCCATCAGTGCGCTTCCTGTCAGGACAGGATGTAGCCACCATCAAGGCCACTTTTGTGTTCACTTGTGTGCAGCTTCCGTCACCAGCTGTTTCCACGTTTAAGGTGCTGGACAATGAACTAGTGGCACCATTCGTTTGAAAAAAGTTGTGTGGATTGAGTGCGACGATGCAGGGCCCAGCTGTGGAGTGTCATTGGCAGGCCTCTCAGGACTGGCTCTGACATCTAAGGGCCGGTGTTGCCCCATGGTTCACTGCCATGGTTTTATTCTTAGGCCAGAGGAATGGAAAAAACAGAATTGCACTGTTGCTGTGTTTCTGACCAGTCCTAGCAGTAAACCGGTCTCACGAAGGACAATTATGCTTTCAATTTCAACATAAGTAATTTCATATTACTTTAAAGGGCCCGTATTATGCTACTTTCTGGTCCATGTTACAGTGTTGTTTCTTCATTAAAAACACACCTGGAGTTGTGTTCCTCATATTTAGGAGTTCTTCTCTTAAACTGAAAACACCCTGTTCCACCTTGCGATGTCATGTGCCAATACAGGTGCTCCATTGTGTTTTTACACTCCATACCGTCACTAGAATAATTTGGATAATTTCAGCCCTGGAATTGCAAATCTGTACTGATCAAAAGGGAATAGGTAGCTTTTAAATTGAAAACTACCACTTCATGACGCCAAAATGTGGAGCAGAGAATTTTGAGGTTTGGAGATGTAAACAGACTAATAACAGGGTTACTCATACATGTGTGAATGAAACAAAACACAACTCCAAGTATATTTTGATGAGACAACAACATTCTAACATGACTTAAAGCTCACAAGAGTCAGTTTGAATAATATAGGACCTTTAAGTGTCAATTTTGAGGGTTTATGACTTGATAATTGCCCTGACATTCTGCTGATATTAATTTATTCTATCTATCTACAAAAGCAAAATTTACATCTTGTTCTATGTTGAAGTCATGTCAGCCTTCAGCTCACATGTGTTTGGTATAACAACCATGTGCTGAAGCAGCTGAAACTTACTGTAAGTGAATGGCAAACTGAAGTCAAGAAGACCATCCACTCAAATCGATTAGTCAAAGAGGACTATTTCAAATCCTTGTAATACCACTGGCATATTCTCACTTGGTTTAATTTGTTAGTTTCCGTATTAATTAAGCCACTACATTATTGAAGTTTTAATTGCAGCAAACGAGCAAATTGAAACCAAAAAAAGGTCAAATGGAAAAGCGAAAGTGGATTGCAGCTGTAAGCTCTGACATAGATGTACAAGATAAGAAACGACTATGGGAAACAAAATGGCAGCAGATGAAATATTAATACATCACAAGATGGTGGAATTTCAAAGTTTGGAGTCTTTTTGTCAACACGCCCCACCATCTCCTGGAGTTAAAAGAAATAGCTGTATGATTAGAGTGATCTCTTTCCCACTCGAGGACTCTGCAGTGGTTTATCTGCATGGCTGCGTTTGATCTTTCATCCTGCCCCATGAGCTCATTGCATCCTGACAGGCTGCGATCCCTCCAAACGAACAGCACAGTGAAGGGACCCCGAATGGAACTAGGCCCCCACTTCTGATAAAAGCGGTTGTGAGGGGGGGCGGTTGTGAAAACCCTCTGAAGGGAATGGGGGTATAAGAGGATTCATAGTGATCTTTATGTTGAAAGGGTTCTTCTGGCATTGGGGACATGTGGTGTTGATTCACATTGTTTTGCTGTAAATGGTTTGCTGCTAAGTGACATTTATATATTTCATTGTTTGGTAGCATTTTTAGAGCAGGCTATGCACATCTTGGCATGAATCATATATACGATGAATCACATCCAAATATCCAAATATAGACTGGCTACCACCCAGACCCAGTAGAATTCAACTCTGCATGAACCCAGATTGAGTACTTGTATTCCGATAGCATTTTCCTATAAAAGTCTTAGACCATTGCTTTAGCTGGAGCAGAAAAAAATGTTCATAATAATTGTTAAGCATATATTAAATTAATTGTTGTTCACTTTGCATGGGTTTATTTGATAAACTGCAAAAATGTGAGGCACATTTCAAGGTTCCTGTCAAAAAGAGTTTGCTTTGTGGAGAGAGTTGATGCCTCTTCCACTTCTCTGTGAAAGATTGCGACTAATTGATTATTGAAACAATCTGCAACCAATTTAATAATTGGATAATCATTATCTGGACAGTACACAAAGAAGAGCTTTATGATGTTTGAAAATGTCATGTTTTCAAATAAAATATATTTGGTCTGTAAGCGTACTGTGCAGCCACTACAACTGCCAGTTGCACCTGTCTTGCTCTCTTGATTCACTGAGCGAGTAAAGAGTTTACTGAAGGCAGATGTGAGTTTTCTGTCACTGTAAACGAGATGGGACATTTCTGTTTCTTCATCCTTTTTTAGTCATACCAGTAAAGAAAAGTATAGGAAACCACCTGAATGAAGCTTTGCTTCAAAAGAGTCTTTAATATAAAAGATGTACATATGAGATAAGATTGTTTGATATTATTTATATTTCTTTTGCAGCATTGTATGCTACTGGGAGGAAAGAAAAGCACAGATATCCCCCTGGAGGGCTACCTCCTCACACCCATCCAAAGGATTTGCAAATATCCACTTCTCCTGAAGGTACTGCACAGCTGTGTCCCCTTTTCATTCACTCTGTATTTATTTGACCTTTGGCATGTTGAACATAAGGTTTAAGTAGTATACCAATCTAATATATACCACAGTTTGTAGCCTGAAAGTGTTGTCATTCCTCACCAGGAGCTTCTGAAGCGAACCCCTAAAAAACATGCAGACTACCCTGCAGTGGAGGAGGCTCTGCAGGCCATGAAAGCTGTTTGCTCCAACATCAACGAGACCAAGAGGCAAATGGAGAAACTAGAAGCTCTGGAACAGCTGCAGTCCCACATAGAGGGCTGGGAGGTAAGAGGGAGCACCGTGAGACGTGGGGTCAAACAGGAGACAGTTGTCATGACGAGATTCATGTGCTACTACATAGGAAGATGGAGGTCAGCTGGAAAATAGAAAGACTTTATACTGTCTATGGACTCACAGTAGATTGAAAAGCTTGCGCTGATTTTGAAAGAGTATGTCCTGCAAGTACCCCAGATACAGTATATTGTAACAGTTTGACTTTATTGGGGTTTGAGCATGTAGTCAGATAAATTAAATGACAGGTTTCAGTATGACAGAGTCAGACATGTCATAGATAAATAGCTAGACATGACATATTGTATATAGTCTTATAAGTTTGCAGTTATCTCTACAAGCTTATGTTAGTGAATAAAAAGCTATCTTTTCAGGTATCATTTCTAATAAACATAAAATGCTATGCTATCTAAAAGTCCCACATTGAAAACATGAGAATATGAGTATAGGTCTATTTTAAATGTAATGTAATGCCCTTCCTAATTTTAACAAAACAAGTCCAGCTAGTATCTTACCAGCCAAGTGAGCGCTGAGAGCTCAGGGGCCATGGACAGGGCTTGGGAGCTGGAGTTGAGAGTCCAGCGCATTTTTCACGGCTCTCTCACCCACCACAACAGAGGCCTTGTCTTAGCCGGCACCAGTGGGACAATCCAACCTCTGAGGGTGCCAAGGGAGATGCCAACAGGCAAACTGCCCAATCAGAAGAGACTTAGGAAGCAGAGTCCTAGCCTCACATGCATGGGGAGAGTTACATGAGGGGACCACTCGAGGGACTGAAGAAGAAATGGAAGATGGAAGCAGAATTGCCCCACTGGGGCATCCAAAAGCCGGGTTTGGTCCATATTGCAATGGTAAATCCATATAGTGCCCTTTTCTTTAGTTACTTACTTGCTTCATTGGGCTTTGTTGAGTAATTTCTGTTCTAGCTATTATTTAGTAATTTTTTTTTACACCTTTAGCCCCACTTTAATACTAGTTCAAACCGGGTTAACATGCTTTTTTTTTTTTATTTAGACGTATTTATTTGCAACAGACGTATTTATTTGCATCCACAACAAAAACGGCCACAGTCATCCCCAACCAAGAGTAAATTTTCACCACACATCAAATTCTGCCAACTGCTATTGAAGGGAAAACGGCTTAAAAAGTTAAAACATTTAGTACTATTGATGAGAAGGAAGATTTTCATAAAACATTAAAGGTGCACTGCACAACTTTTCTGGTGGAGTGTCCGCTACCTACTTGTTTCAATGGAGATGTTATTACTTTGCCTGGAATGTTCCATGACATTAAACAGAACATCTAACATTTATTCATTACGGGTGTTTTTATTGCTCAAAAATTATTCTGTGAAAAGGAGCGACTCTCCACAGATCTGAATTGAAATGCAGTGTAGCAACCTGCTTGTCTCCCTCGTGATAGATTTAACGGAGGATTAATCTATACTGTGGAACATTCTAGACAAAAAAATAACATATCCATGGAGACAAGCAGGTGGCAGGCCCTTCACTAGAAATGTTACTCAGTGCACCTTTAAAGATCCACTTTGTGTTTTGTCTTTGGAATAACAGTTTTACAGCATAGTTATCCACTTGACCCCAGAGTGGCTTCTTTTTAACAGCATTAGTTTCAGTCTTCTTTCTTCTCTCCAGCCTAATCACCTCCAAGTCCTAATGGCCCCCAGTAGTGCCGAATCAGACCCAGGCACATTACTGCTCCTCTCACACTCGCCAAACCCCCATCCATGTTGTTTCTTGCTCACATTAAGAATTCAGGACATGCCCCACATCCATCTTTGAAGAGCTAAACACATGGAAGTGTACACAAAGGTGCAGGCTTGCCTCCTGAATTCCCATGCACTCCACTCACCCAGCGCTGTGAGATGAGGTGGAATCAATACTGTGAAACCTGATCCCTGCCCCACTCCCAGACGCTGTGCACCTTTTGGAAAAGCTCGGAGAATTGTACAAACTCCACAGAGATGACCATCCGTCATAAATTTGTACTCTTGGGAATCAATTATGGATGGTGGGGCGTGGGTGTGGCCAGAAGAGGATTTGTGTAGGTCTCAGCATCTGCGGGGGTGTCCACACATGGCCTCTGTTAGTTCCACATAATTTGTAAGGGAATGATCCAGTTAAAAATGAGGCATGGCATGTCATTAGCTTTCATTTTACGGTTCATAATTAGACTTAGACTTAGACAAACTTTATTGATCCGGAAAGGAAATTATTTGAACACAGTAGCTCACATATCACAATAATATTATAATAACAAAGAGCAAAAATATAAATGGTAATAATACATTCAAAAGAAGTAGCAAAAATAACAAGAGACTGGTGTTAAATAAGGAATAATTATATAAATATATGTACAAGTAAGAAAAACAGAAGAGAATATAGAAATAGAAATAGAAATATAGTAATACAAATATATCTCTCATATCTCAAGAGGTTGTAAGGAGAAACAGTGCAAAGATGAAATAGTGTAGTATAATAATTAAGTGTATTATATCTCACTGACTCTTTTGACTCCATAGGAAAACATTTGTACTCATATTTGCTCATGCCAGAATACATTTTTGAAAAACAGTGTATAATCATATAAATTGTTTTCTCTTAAGTACATGTCTAAAAATAGTAACCTTATGGTGAAAAGGTTAATTAGACAACACGCTGTGGTCATTAAGGAAAGAGGTTAGTACTGTGGTTACCCTTCACAAAATCAATGGAGACACACAAACACATTTTATGTTATTCTTTTTATATATAATTTTAAAATAGTGGAATCTTTAGGCATTATCATGTTGACACAGTGCACACATTAGCATTAACTGACAAAAAAAGTTTTAAGAAGATCTGAAAACACAAGAAAAAACACAACATGGTCCTGTTTAGGTGTTTGATTTTTAACAAGAGTGAGAGTGACTACCAGAAAAACTGTTCACTAATGCTAGCTAGTTTGTGACTGTAATTTTATGTGTGAGAGACTCATTTAGCAGCACAAATCAGCTCACTTTGCTGTAGTTCCAACTAAGTCAGTTCGTTCTAGTCAGATTGTGTTAAAATGAAGCTCAGATTAAAGTCTGACAAGCACCAGACAGAGCAGAGCTTACAGTTAGCTTCACACTCCCAGGGAATGTTAATGAGCTGCAAGTATGTTTTTTTACTGAACAACTGTAATTAATAACTTTGTGTAAATAAACTGTTTAGGATTAGGTTTATCACATCATGACAGGTTAACTGGAGTGTTGTGTCTGTTTCTCTCAATACGAGCTGTAACCGTACAACTTTTTAAATGGACTGATTTTTACATAGAGCCAAAACATTCTTGTGAGGCCTTCCTCCTTTTTACATTTCCTTCCTCTCTGCTTGTGTATTCAGAACTTAGGCGGGTTCTTTGGGTGCATGTACTTGTGGTGAACATAAAAAGACTCTTGTTTGTTTGCCAAACATGTTTCTCAAAGCAGAATATCTAGGCCAAGGTTATGGGTTTGAGGTGGGCTATAGGTGTGTTCATAGGTCACTGGGTGAGAAGCAAGAAGTGTGTCTCTGGTAGCTCCGCTTTAGGACTGCTAATACTGGGCTGTTAGACTACTATTATATTTTTAGTTCATTTTTAAATTAATGTATATATGTAGATCATTATACATACATTGCGCTTTGCACTGAACCAAATGTAAAATAAACAGGCTTAATAATGAAATGAGAACACTGACTTCCTGTTTAAAAATGCAGAATTGATCAATCCTGCCTCTTTCCATTTCACCCAGTACAAACAATCTGAACCCTGAACTCTAAATAAGCATATGATGACCAAACCATAACATAATTAAAAGCTCATAAAAGTTCATTTTTCATAATATGTCTCCTTTTAACTAGACTAAAAAACGTACACTTTAAAGGTGCATTGTGTAACTTCTGCTGGAGGGTCCATCAAATGCTTAGAGATGTTATTACTTTGTCTGGAATGTTTCACAGTATGGCATTAAACCTTTTTTTTATCTTCATAGAGACCGAACCAGACCAAATTACAGGTCAGATCTGTGGAGAGTCAACACCACTCACAGCCAGAATGCCTGTTTTGCTTGTTATTTTTGAGCTATAAAACCATCTGTAATTGAAGAAATATAAGTTAGAGCTGTTTAATGTCATACTGTGGAACATTCTAGGCAGAGCAATGATATATCCATAGAAACAAGCAGGCGACTGAGCCCAAACAAAAAGTTCCATAGTGCACCTTTAAACAAAACGGCTTCTGGGAAAAAAAAAGTTTGCACCAATGTCTGTGTAAGATCTTTTATTGAAACAAAACAAATTGGTCTGGCTATGTGGCATATATTTATTATTCTTTATTGTTATATTTATTTTATTTATCATGTTTTCTCTCTTTTTACAGGGCACTAACTTGACGGATATCTGTACAGAGCTCCTACTTCATGGAAATCTACTGAAAATCTCTGCTGGAAACATTCAGGAACGCGTCTTCTTCCTGTTTGACAACCTTTTAGTTTATTGTAAGAGGAAGTCCAGGTGAGAAATTATATTTTAAAAACATGCAAAACACTTATTATTGACTTGCTCCTAGATGGAAGCCAGACCCGGAAAAAATCGTTTCAAATTCCTGTAGACTTGTTCCTATGTTCTTACAAGTGTACGGGTGTGAAACTGTCACAAACAAGTCCTTTCTTAATGTGGCAATGGTGTTAACAGATGTTTTCCTTGTTGAGTGTAACCACATCTTGTCCCATTTACCCCAGGGTCTCTGGAAAGAAGTCCACCAAGAGGACCAAGTCTATCAACGGGCCCCTGTATGTGTTTAGGGGCCGGATCAACACGGAGGTGATGGAGGTGGAAAATGTGGAAGATGGAACAGGTCTGTATTTGCGTAGGGCGAAGTAGCTTTTGGACACTGCTCATTCAAATATTTAGACCAAGAGGGATCATAATCATACAGGTTCAGTTGGCGTTTTGCTTCTCTGCAGTTTAGATTTCAGTCAGTCTGTCTGGAGGTGCAGTCAGAAGCAGACTGTTTGTTTTACTTTCTATATTATATAAGATTCTTGCCACTATAACATTTAGTTAGTAAAATGATTAGGCCTGTCACGATAATTACTATACTGATTGGGGAGATTTTTGTTATTTTAGTTGTAATACATTTGAGCTGTAGTGGGTTGAATAAGTAACTTCTATGGCTAATTATCAGTTCAATTATTCTGCTGTATAGCTTTTGTGTCATTGGCATTAAGTAGTTTCTATATTATCGTTTATCATTATATATTTATGTAGCAATATATCGTGCTTCAAATTTTTTTTATCATGATAGACATAAAATAAAACGTATTTTCAATTTTTCATCAAAAATTCTGTTTTAGGACGTAACATAATGGGATAGATTTGGACTAAGCTTTCTTTGAGAATGCTTTTGAGCCCCTTAAGGTTCAGCAAACATTAAACATAGTTCAGCAAACAGAAAGAGGGTGTTGACACTTTTCAGTTTTTACGTTGTTACTAGTTTCTTGTGCTGTCAGAAATACATAATAATAAAACTTGAGAGGGGCATTTGGTTTTCAGGGTGGGAAGTGTGGGCTTTTAAATGGAGAAAAAAAAGCAATGAAAATTGTAACGTACAGTATATAACTGCAAACGATAATGCTTTAAAACTTTGAACACACACCCACACAAAAGAGTGGAGCATTGAACAAATGAAGCCAATAGTTAAGGTGTGACTAAACTCTGGATTGGTGAAATGAGGTTGTAAAATATTTCATTTTCAAGTCTTTAACCCGATATGAATCAGGTACCTGTTGACAGTTTGGGTGGAGTCCTGCATGTGCTGAATTTGAACAGGATGTAGCCTGCAAAACTCACTGCCACCTTTTTTGATGTCAACAATAGCACAGATACAGATTCTGATCTTAAGTGCACACAACACCCAAGCTAGGCGAAGGTTTTGCAAGCCACCATTTCCTTTGTGCTCTCGGTTCACTTGAATAGAAACACTTCGCTTTTTTCATCTGTTTCCTCTTTTCAGCTGCGGGATCACATGACTGGCCCTATGCATATTTAGTTGTCACGTTCATACTGCAAACCACAAAGAAAAACATCTTTGTAGCATTTAGTTAATGCAAACAAGTGGACTCCCAATGTGTGGCTCAAGTGAGTAAAATAATAATAATGAAATAAAAAATGGAAGAGGAGATTACATAGAAACATAAAGTTAGAAAAAATAATAAAGGAACTTTTTGGTTGAGGGTCCGTCACCTGCTTGTTTCTATGGATATGTCACTGCTCTGGCTGGAATGTTCCACAGTATGACATTAAACAGCTCTGCCTTACATTCATTAAATTACAGGTGGTTTTACTGTTTAAAAATACCAAGGAAAACAGGCATTCTGACTATGAGTGGGGTCGCCTCTCCACAGATCTGACCTGTAACTTGGTCTGGTTTGGTTTCCTGGAAGATGGAAAGGTTTAATGCCACATGCCACACTGTGAAACATTCCAGAGAAAGCAATAACATCTCTATGGAGAACCAACCAGAAAAGGTTCCACAATACACCTTTAAACGAGGCCTGTGATAGTACTTTACACCTCTTCTCTCGCAGTATGAGCCCTGAATATTAGATCTATTTATATGATCTTTGAGCGTGAAACTAATGTGGGCCATTACTGACGGCCATGCATTATTCATGAGCTGTTCACCTGCTGCTAAATAGAAGATAAAATTAGACAGAGAGTAGAATTTGTTAAGTAACGGGAGGGTGATCTTCCTTTTACAAGAAATGCACAACTTCAGTTATATGATAATACTTAAAAATGTAGAATATGCATTTTTGACATATTTTTGGCATGCATTGGCAAAAGCTTTCAAAACTATTGCGTATCTCTATGTATCTGACCCAGACTGTGCTCACTGTAAGTTTACATCTGCATGGGAGTTAATGTAAAAACAACTATGTATGCAGAAAAGTAAAAGAAACAATGTATTTATATAAAGACTAAACTTTTAATCTGCCTTTTTACATATAAATACCAAAAAGATCAAATCTTCAGCCCACACTGATTCACTTCTCCTTTCTGCTGTTATCCCATATATATATACCCATGTAATCTAAATATATATTACTATTCCACTAATACACATTTTGGTCAACTATGACACCATGTTTGAGTAACTCTTTATTATTAGTCTATCATGTCCAAAGCTCAAAATGCTCTGCTCCACCTTGTGATGTCATGAAGCTGTAGTTTTCAAGTTAACTTTTGTTCAGTAGATTGGCAATTCCAGGGCTGAAATAATTCTAGTGAAGGTATATGGAGTATGCAGGGTTTATGGGTTAAACATGCGTGAATAAAACAAAACAAAACTCCAGGTATGTTTCTGATGAGGAAACAACATTATAACATAGACCAGAAAATAGTGTATCAAGGGCCTTTTAAACAGTCAAGTAGGAAAGTGCATCCGTATTTATTAACATACCAGTGTCCCCGTTGCTGATACTACTTTAACCTGTATGTCTACTGCTATACTGCAACTAATACTGCTGCTAATGCTACTGTTTCTACTACTGTTCATTCTGTGAGCATTATTATTTTTGGCAACTGTCAGTATTTCATCAATGGCTAATGCAACGGAAATAAAATGCTTTGTCTGTATGTGTTTGCAGCGGATTATCATAGCAACAACTACACAGTGACAAATGGATGGAAGATCCACAACACAGCTAAAAACAAGTGGTTCGTCTGCATGGCGAAAAATGCAGAAGACAAGCAGAAGTGGCTGGACGCCATCTTGAGGGAGCGGGAGCAGAGAGAAAGTGAGTAATGTGTCTGTAAAGGTCACATTTGAGCTTTTTATGACCCGTGGCATCAAATCAGTGGAGACACTCCTCTTTGTTAGATTACATGTTGTCTGTCTTATTTTCATTTAGGCTAGTATTTTTAGGCTTTGTTTTTGTGGGATAATTGATGACTAGTGCATCAAAAACATGCCTGCTAAAAACAGTCAAAAATAGACAAACATAGCATGTATTTCTGAAAAAAAATTGGGACAGCGGTCGGCTTAAAGGTGGACTGCTCAGCTTTTCTGGAGGAGATGTCATTGTTTTGCCTAGAATGTTCCATGGTATGACTTTAAACATTTCCATCTAGCATTTATTCATTATGGATGTTTCTATTGCTCAAAAAAATACAGTAATTCCTTATGTGAATAGAGGCGACTCTCCACAGATCTGAATTGTAATGTAGCGTAGTGCTGTAACCTGCTTGTCTTTCTCGTGATGGGTAGGTTTAATCTATACTGTGGAACAAGAAGACAATAATATTTCTATGGAGACATCAGGTAGACTTCCACTAGAAATGTTACACAGTGCACCTTAAAAAAAAAGAAATCTGGGGTGGGAGAGAGTAGGTAGAGACATTCAGCAACAGTCAAGGCCAGGAAGTAAACCCACGACATGGAGGTGGCTATAACCACATTATGTACAACGCCTAAAACCACTACATTAAATTGGTTGAAAATGAATCAGCGTCAACAATGATATTTCTCTTTCAGTTGTGTGGTGATGCTGGTTGGACATCACAGTGAGAGCCTTGCAGGTTACAGCAAAGATTAGACTTTTTTTTTTAGAAGTGAGAGTAGACTACATATCATTATCTATTGATACTTTGCAGTGACATAATACGGGGGTGCTCTACATGTACTAGTAGTTGCCATGGCGACACAATGTACGCATTAGCATAGAGTGCAAAAAAGTTTAAAGATAGTCTGAAAAACTCAAGAAAAACAAAAAAACAAAATGGATTTAAAGACTACATTTTCAGGGGCCTGTGATTTTCAGCAAAAAAGTGACTTAACTTAACTTAAAAACTGATTGCAATGTTATTTGAGAGGAACTTGTTTAACAGCACAGATCATCTCATCTATTGTAGTTCCAACTAAGTCAGTTCTCCCTGGTCAGATTGCGTTAAAATAAAGCTCAGATTAAAGTCTAACTTGAGTAACAGAGCTTCAGACAGAGCAGTGCAAAGAAGTAGTGAGGTAGAAGAAAATATGACATTATGGTATTTCCTGCTAACGGTGCAGTTTTAGTTTGAACATCATATCCTGTGATTACGTCCACAGTCCCATTTTAAACATGCCATTTCTCATAGATAAAAACAGCAGTTGCATGACATTTACAGCTTGTCCCCTAACAAGCTTTGGACTTTCTGTTAGCTGAGATATTTGTTTAATTAAGTCCATGGAGAGTTTTGAGTATAATCTCTATTTCAGAAATGACGCTGTGTAAATGGTATCACTGCAAGAATTTAAAAGTCTAATATTTGTTAGAATGGCGTTACCTCATCAAAAACATACCTGGAGTTGTGTTTTGTTTCAGTCACACATGTTTGAGCATTCCTTCATTATTAGACTGAAATCATCCAAATGATTTTAGTGAAGGTGCATGGAGTTTAAAAACACAGCGGCACTTTTTGTATTACCACGTGTGTTTTCTGTTTGAGAGAAGAACTCGGTATGCGGGGTTTGCGTGTTAAAAATGTGTGAATGAAACAAAACACAACTCCAGGTGTGTTTGTGATGAAGAAACACTATAACAGATCAGAAAATTGTGTAATATACGCCCTTTAAAATAGATGGATACAGAAAATGCTTTTAGTTGTCCAATCAAATCATCTTTAGTGTTATTTTTGTGTTAATTGACAGCATTTTGATATTCTTCGGCCTCTCTCTTTGTTTTATGTCTTGTAAATTTTTACATAAAGGCCATTTGGAAATTTGATATTGTTGAATAACTGTGGTGTTATTCCACACACTGACTACAAAGGTTGTTGCACCTGTTCCACACTGACCATCTGTCTTTGTTAGGTTGTCTACATAGGAGAGTGTGCAGGTTTTAACAAGATTTAAGTCATCCGATAGTGTTGATGGACGTCTGACCAAAGGAGCTCATTAAAAAAAGAGCAAGGCAGTTTGTGTTACTGTGTAGTTACCTTCAGAATAAAACTAAGATTATTGTTTTTATTTACATTTTTTATCATGTGTAAATTTAATATGATACACGAGAGAGGATGCTATGTAAATTTTTGGTTGCTGAATGACTGTATCACTTTCTTGTTCCTTCTAATAATGCTTTTTTTTCCTTTTTTCTTTTTTTGCTTTACTTTGCAATAAGAATGTCACAATATCAAATTCATCAAAATTACACGGCTATTTTTCATTGTTGGCACCAGGAGCAAACAACTGAGAAATGCCAATTAATACTATATGAAATCAAACTTTGTGAATGAAATATTGACACATAAACAAGTACTTTACACAGTTTCAAATTTTTTGAACTGTAGATTGAACTGAAATGACTTATCCTGGCTTTCTTCCATTCTCATAATTATTATTTTTTAGTTCCCACGATTATATTGTGACCTAAATGATCACGATTATTGATTAACCAAATAATGCTGACATCCCTAATATGCTTAAACCAGTCTGTCAAGATGAAATGATAAAACAATAACACAAGTTGCTAATTGATAGTTGTCGATCTGAACTTACTCATAGTTAAATTATGATTAATGCGTATTAATCATTGGTGAATGAGTGAGGGAATAGTACGTACTGAGGAGTGTCCAGGGCTTGTGGTGTTTAGTTTCAAGTCAGCGGAAATTGACCTGAGGCTAACAGATGCCAAATCAGTCACACAGCCCAACTTCCTACTTTCCCCACTTTATGCTTTCACTGCGTACATTTACTTCAATATGTCTACTTCACTTCTGCCTAGACGGGTTTTTGCAATTACACCAAAATGCCCTATCAAACACTGTCATAACTATTATCTACTTTGGATGCTGAGATGGTAAGAAAGTCAAAGGTCATATATATTACGCAAAATTGACTTCTGTGAGCTTTAAGCCATGTTAGAACGTTACCTCATCAAAAACATACCTGGAGTTGTGTTTTGTTTCATTCACACGTTTGAATAATCCTTTGATGTCATGAAGCGGTAGTTTTCAAGTTAACAGCTACCTTTTACCTTTTGTTCAGTAGAAATTGGCAATTCCAGGTCTGAAATTATCCAAATGATTCTTGTGAAGGTGTATGGAGTTTAAAAACACAGTGCAGCACTTTCTGTATTACCACATGACATCATAAGGTGGAACGGTGTGTTTTCTGTTTGAGAGAAAGACACAGCCTAAATATACAGGATTTGTGTTGTAAACATGTGTGAATGAAACAAGCACAACTCCAGGTAGGTTTGTGATGAGGAAACAACGTTCTAACATTGATCAGAAAATGGCGTAAAATGGGCCCTTTAAATGTATAGTCCCAATCGATCTTTGTGTTTTATCACTCTCTTCTCCCTCCCCAAAGAGTCCATTGTTTTCGTGCTATAGCTGGAGGAGGCTGCACTGGTGCAGAGAAACGCGTGGTCAGATATTGCGATAGGGCATAAGGAGCTCCTCTGGACAAACTCTGACAGCTGGAGCAGAAGCCGTGGGGCCCCATGGATGGACACTGCCCGTCTGTTTGTTCATTGTTTAAGTCCACTCCAGCTGCTGTGCGCTGTAATATAAGCCCCCTCCATCACAGGCTGCCAACACTCAACTCCAAAGACTCAATGGGAAAATTGGATTAGTCTTCTAACACTTAAACTGATGTGGAGAGTGCATTGTTGTGTAGGCCCACTTCCTCTCTGGTGATCTGATACACTTCCCTCATCTACGTAACAAACAGATAGATGGATTTATTGACTTGATTTTGGGTCATTCATTTTACTGGTTTATCATTGGCGTAGCTATTTTCACAACTTTAATTTGCAGAGACATCCCAGAATTTCTTTGGTTATGTTCTAATCTAGAGGTTTCGATCCAGGTCCAGAAATATGTCAAAACATGGCTTTATATTATATTTAAGTATCAAACATGTGTGAAAGGACTATAAAAGGATATCACTTTATGCCCTTATTTGGAAGTTTGCAACATACATTTTTTATTTCATTTTTTGCAACTTTTTCAACCTTTTTATAATCAAATTATAGACACAATATTCAAAATTTGCTATTTTTCGAAACAACATTCACAACAATAATTTGCTAATCTCCACACGTCTACCGGGACTGTGTATCGTGAGTTCATCTTCTGACATTTTACAATTTATGTTATGTATATAATGTAGCTTAACAATCAAGATGAAGAAAGTACATAGAAAAAAATAAATGCATAAAATAAAAAGTAGATATCTCAGACAAGAAAGTAAAATTTATCTCTAAGTATGAACACTTCCGTTTGCCATGTATAAATTTGTCATTCTAAGTGTAGTGTTGCCAAAAGTCAAAAGTTCAGAAAGTTATCCAAGCTAACATCTAGTCTACTGTTCCTCTGAGCTCTGTGGAGACACATTACAATGAACCCTCACATTTTCAGCCATACAGTAGAGAATTAACTGCCCCAAACTCTTAAACCCACCCCTCTGGAGCTGATAACATCTTGGATTATTTTTGGCAGGCCATTGCTTCAATCCTGGGTCCATTTATATAACAATCAAAGCTTGTTTGTCTCCTCCAAGAGCACCATGACTGCCATAAAGGCCCTCTGTAGTTAATAGTCTCGTGAAATAACTTGAACTCATTCTTCTGTGTTGTTTGCGCAGGTCTGAAACTGGGAATGGAGAGAGATGCCTATGTAATGATCGCTGAAAAAGGGGAAAAACTGTACCACCGGATGATGACCAAGAGCCGGCACTTGATAAAAGATCGTCGGCGTAAACTAAGCATTGTGCCCAAGTGCTTTATGGGAAAGTGAGTTTTTCCTTCTTTTTTTTTTCTTTTCCAGGAATCTGGCTGCCATGCCATTTACATGCTTACAAATCACAGTTGCGTAACATTAGCCCTCAAAAGAGTTGTGTACACTGTTACCGGGTCTTGGCCATATGCCTAAACTATTATCCTACATCCTTTTGTCTAAAGTGAGGCCCCATAGCATGGATGGGTTACACAAGTTGCATCCTTCACTTGGTTACATCAGAAAAGATAGTCCCTGCCCGGCCCCATGAACATGTCACTGCGGTGAATCCAAGATGAGGGGTGTGTAAAATGGGTATCAACTATAGGAAGCTGAAGTTAATGTAGTAAAGACTAACTGGTGCCTGGTCAAGTTTTCTGGATCGGACATCTCCTTCCAAATACCAGTTTCATCTGATATTCTGGTTGTACATATACAGTGTAATAGGAACATTTATATTTTTGAATTTGTATTTATTTTTATTTATACATAGTGGTTACTTAAGGTATAAATAACTTCTATTTGAGATATTTGGATCTGTTTTGTCTTATTTTATTTTTGTTTAAACAAAATAAATCAGCAAATAGTTAAAGCTATATTGGAATCAGTATTGGAACTGAAAAAGCTGGATGGGTGCATCCTTAGTAAAGATATTAATAATAATAATGGATCAGTTTTATATGGCGCTTTTTGGACACATTGTACTTCGTCTTGACTTTTAAATGTGTGTGGAGGTACACATGAAGCACAGTAGTATTAGATGTAGATATTTCCTTTTAATGTAAATGTAAAGGAACAGATAAGGAGGCGCTCATCTTACTTTAACCATAGATACTGAAAAGGGATAATACGCATTTGAAGTGCTCTCCACTCATGACGTCAGTTGTGGCGGAAAAAGCCGACTAGAGATTTCAGATAATGGTCTGCTCTGAGAAGTCAATATTCATTCCTGAGATTTAAGTGCAAATGTAAAAAAAAAACAACAAAAAGTCTTTACATATTAGTATAACCTTTCGTAACGTGCCACCTGTTCCTTCCTATATACACATCACCCAGACTTTGTAAACCACATCCACTCTTCTCATCCTTTACCGCGAGGAAGCATTGCTCTCCCATCGTCCTCTCTTTATCACCAGTCATTTCCTGCCTATTACCTGCATTAGCTGTGCATTTGTCTTTTTGATCTAATTAACAGCAGACATTTGAGTGCTTATTGCATTACACCAATACACCGCCTTTTAAGATAGCACTCCTCCTACTCATATCACATGTGCTATTGCCAGGAGAATATAGCCAAAAGTATGGATGTCCAAACTATGGCCCGGGGGTAATTTTTCTTGGCCCTTAAAGGTGCACTGCGTAACATTTCTAGTGGACATTTCTTGTGTCCATGCAAATGTTACTGCTTTGTTTAGAATGTTCCACAGTATAGATTAAACCTAACCTGTCTATAACAAGCGGGACAGCCAGGTTACAGCACTACGCTACAACACAATTCAGATCTGTGGAGAGATTCTAAATTATGGAAGGAAATGTTTAAAGTCATACCATGGAACATTCTAGGTAAAGCAATAATGGAGACAAGTAAAGTTGCGCAGGGCACTTTTAAGCCTCCTGCTGAATGAGTAGTACTTTTTACTGCAAAATTGATCAAAATTTAACTAATTCTACCACTATAAACTCAGTGGCATCACATTGTATTGTGACAGATTTATAATTAATGTCCCAAGCATTGACTGTATAAATGGGCATAGCTAACTTCTTTTGAATGCATTTAGATATGTGGCTCTGGGGAAAAAGTTAGGACACCCCTGCTTTAGAGATTCAAACAAACTTCTGTGCAAAATATCCAAAAATATGCAGCCCATTCATGAGAAATAATCCCTTAAAAGCCATTTTTCTTCTTGTATGGCTCCAAGTGCTTTTTAATCTCCCGACGCGCCTCCTTTTTGAAAAACACACACAATGACATATTTAGCAGCACCCACACTCTTTGCATTCAGCATTTTCATAATTTTATACAATGTGTTCCAGGATTAGCTGCCCTGTGCCCTCTTACATAACACATGGGTCTTTCTCACCAACCGCTTACGTTTTTCTGAACTCATCCGTCGGTGTCTGTAGAGCTATTTGATGTGGACCTTCGCTTATAATCAATAATTCTGCTTTTGTTGCTTGTAATTGTACGCCCCATATTACAATCAATATCTATTCAGCCGTCGTCATTGTCAACATTTGTTCCATTTAAATTCACACAAAATTTGTTATTTTGAAGATGAAAAAAAAACAAAACAAAAAACATATTAATAATTGGGACTCCACAATCTGTTGTTGGTATCTGATATTGGTGCTGATACTGAAAAAAAATTGCTGGACCAGATATCGGCTTCCAAATATCAGTTGATTTGATTGCCCTAATTTGTCATATAAATTTATGTAATAAGACTGGTCGTTATTGGCCTTAAAAGTCTCATAATGTTAGAATTTTAATTTATACAAAATTCTTCTGTAATTAGTTCAGAGATAAATAACAGCTACATAACACATTTGGATCAGTTTAGTCTTTAGTCTCAGCTACTTTCAGTGTCTGCACTGGTATTGGTTGATATCAGGAATCGGCAGATACTTAAAGCCATAATATTGAAAGTGGTATTGGAACTGAAAAAGCTGGATTCCTTTTAATAACGCTTCAATATCAATCACCCCTGGCACCATGAGATGCCACTTAAAATGTTCGCTGTAAATGAAGTGACTGCAATCAAAAGTAATCACTGAAAATTATTTTAATTATAATAGACTTTTTAATCATACTAATATGAAAAACGTCTTCCAATCAAATCAGGTGCCATCAGATTGGCTCAAAATTTCACCTTTTTACCAAAATCCACACAATTACAAAATTATTCCCAGTTAAATCACAGAATTCATCCTCAGTTCATCTTTCAGTAATGGGAATGATTTCACCCAGAGAAAAGGTCTTTGGAGCATGTAATTTTCTCCTGCAAACATTTGTTCAGCCCTGTCAATGAACCAGCCTCACAGCCACTCACTAAAACTGGAGACTGAACGTATAGAAACAGGGGACTTTTCATGCTCTCACTTTTTCCATGTTATTGTGGCCAGTGATGGGTGAATACTTTGAAAGTGTATTTAGTTACAGAGTACTAAATACGTGTATTAAAATGTATTTTGTAACGTATTCTGATACATGGTCCAATCAAAGTACATTTTTCACAAAGAGCATTTAAATTATAGTGTAAGATTAAAGGTGCACTGTGTAACATTTCTAGTGGCGAGTCCGTCACCTGATGTCTCCATGGAAATGTTGCTTTTTATAGAATGTTCCATAGTATAGATTAAACCTACCTATCACAAGGGAGACAAGCAGGTTACAGCACTACTTTACACTACAATTCAGGTCTGTGGAGAGTCGCCCCTATTCACAGAAGGCATTATTGGATTTTTTTTTAGCAATAGACCCATCATGAATATATGCTAGACGGAAAGTTTAAAGTCATACCACGGAACATTCCAGGGAAAGCAATAACATCTCCATGGAGACTACCAGAGAAGTTGCACAATGCACCTTTTAAAAACAGCTTCATATTTGTTTCACCATTTGTTATGCATTTCCTATAACCAACTGGAAAAGGAAAAATCACACACGCTCTCACCACAACCGCAGTTTTGTCATTTTTTCTCATTGATTATGTGCAAGTTGTGTGATCAAGTACCACCATGTCTTCCTTTGATTTTAGGAAAGTAACTATATTCTGAATACCATGAAATTAAAAGTAACTCTAGCGGAATACAGATACTCAAAATTAGTATTCAGACCATGTATTTTCGGTACATGTATTCAGTTAGTTCACAACACTGACTGACTGTGCTTGGACTTGGGGAACAGCTCTCGGACACGCTGTTGACATGTCACAACATTGCGTAAGAGCCTTGGGAAAAGATCTCGTGTGCTATGTTTGGATCATGTACCATCTGGGAGCGATCACTCTAGTGGCATAAGACACAGCATCTGACACTTAGCATTCTGTCTACTGTGAATAGTGAACTAGAAAACTATCAAAATATAAACTTCTAGTAAGAAAATGATGCAGTGATTTTGTTCATGACTTCATGTCGGCCTGTCACGATAATTACTATATCGACCTAACGTTCAATACATAAAAGCTGGAAGAATGTATTTTGGACCTCAGTATTTATCCTGTGCACATTTTCTTTGCAATAATGGGGAGATTTCTGTTATTTTTATTGTATTGTGATAAGATTTGAGCTGTAAATTGTTGAATAACTAACTTCTGTGGCTAATTATTTTAATCCTGCTGTTTTATTTTTTTGATTTTAAACAACAGGCTTGCTACTCAACACATTTTAGGCGATAGAATAAAATTTACATTACAGAATAATACTTGCGTCTGTAATATTACCAAAGGATCTTATGCATGTTCAGAAATAGATCAAGATCTTTCTAAACTATTCAGGAAACTATTCAGGAACCTAGTCATAACGATGTCATTTTTTTCAGTATCAGTGCTTCAAATGAGTCTCTTGTTTCAGTACTATTTTCTTTTAGTAATTATTAGTATTTGGTATCTTTTCTGAATACCATAAAAGGCCACATTAATTGATATATGCTATTTTTTTTTTTTTTTATTTATGCTTACTAAATATTGTAACAGAATATTTTTATGTAATATGTCTGATTGAGCGTTTTGCTGTGTCCTCAGTGAGTTTGTTTCCTGGTTGATTGAAAACGGAGAGATCAGTAAAGCCGAGGAAGGGGTGAATCTGGGACAGGCCTTGCTGGAAAATGGCATCATCCACCACGGTGAGCGGTCGTTTTGGTTAAACTTTTCTCTTTTGTTTATGTTCTCTCCAGACATCTGCACTTTTTCATCCTGTCTGCTGTGGTAACATTTATTCCCCTGATTCACATTTTCTGGAAGAACTACTGATTTTCGTTAAAAGAAAAGCAACAAACAGTTCAATATTATCTCCCGAAGATGCCTTCTTTTCTCAGGGTGTGGCTTTTAAGGTTCACTTTTCGAATTATTTATGAGGATGAACTGCACACATAGCCCCTAACACCTCTAAATAATGTATGGATACACATTCTCAGTGGGGCTCTGTTTTACACCTGAGCCCCTGTTGTTTTTGAAACAATAGAAGCATAAACTGAGGCACCTGTGTGTCACTTTTGTATTGTGCTTTTGCTTTAGCAGTGATATGATTTGTAAGAAAGTCACTGGAAGAATACAGCTTGCTGTTTCTCCCTAAAGTCAACAAAGAAGATATTTTTTGGCCATAACAGGATTGATTGTTGTTTATCTAGTTGATACACATTCACACACACAAAAATGTTATTTTATTTGTATAATACAAGTAGATAATTTCTAATTGGATGCCAGGGCCCCTCTGAAAGTTGTTTGGGAGATACTGTTGTATTCTTTATACTGGAGAAGCTGTACTGTGCATTTGTAGCAGGCTCATAATTAGCAGGCTGAGGTGTAGCAGTCTAGGCAGGGGATAAAGACAAAATCAAAAAGCTGAATGCGTCTGTTTTTCTGGTCTCTTAAAGAATACCATGTTGTGATATCATTCATTCCAGTATCACTTTACTCCTGATCATGACATACCAACATTGAGGTCCAGTGTCTTTGAATAAGTGGTATAATAACGTGTCAGTACAGTAAAACCTGAGATTTTCCCAAGTCTTTTTCATAAATCACTTCCAAACCACAATCTTTGTCAAATTTGCTCCCACTCAGTCTTCATAGCGCTTAAAGCCTTTGGAAAACCCCACGAAATCCACGATCAGACAGGCCCACAACCACAGAGAACCACAGAACATATCATGCAGTCCTCCCCGAAGCAGTAGGCAGGCAACCACAAACCCCTTAGGCAGTTTGTTCAGATGTGAATATCTGTCAGGTAAAGTGACAAAATGGTAAACTGAAGCTGTCCGTCCACCACTCAAGAGACCACTGCTTTGAGAGGGTCTTTCCTTTAAACACATACATCAACTACTTATGTATCTGTCAACTTGCCTGAAACAATGAGTTGTGTGTATAAATTATGGTTCACAAATTCTGAAGATTTCTGGATGTGACATGTAGCACAATGGCAGATTTGGTGCTGCATTCCTCCGGTTTTACGAGGGCATTTTAAGTCTAGACGGAGCATACCCGCCTCTTGTTTGAGTCTGTGCCAGCTTGTTGTGGGGGAACCACTGTGCCTCTGTTTGGCTCCATTTATTATCCATGTGTTTACCTTCAGTCCAATTCATGACAGTTATATTACTTTGATTTCAAGCTTCCGAGACCTATATTTATTGTACTGGAATTGCTGTTCCAGGCCTTGCTTTTTAATTAAACTTTGCAGTGCTCCGGGTTTGGTTTTTCCTCTTTTTATCCCCAAACATAAACACAACAATAGATAAAGCCCCTTTAGGAAACTGTAACCACTGCAAAACAATAAATGGCAAGTGTATTGTTTTGGGCTCAAGGGATTTTTTTTTTGTTGACAATCTCTAAAAAGAACAGTTTTCACAAAAGCATTTTATTTTTTCATTTTTCAGTTTCAGACAAACACCAGTTTAAGAATGAACAGGTGCTGTACCGGTTCAGATATGATGATGGCACTTACAAGGCTCGCAGCGAGATGGAGGACATCATGTCTAAGGTAAAAAAAACAACTTTATCTTTATATATATATAATAATAACAAGATATACACATATCTTGTTATTTTTGCTACTTATTTTGAATTTATTATTACCATTTATATTGTTGTTTTTTGTTATTATAATATATTGTGATGTGTGAGCTACTGTGTCTAAATAATTTTACATGTGGATCAATAAAATTTGTCTAAGTATTGTATCCTAAGTATTGTAGGGTGTAGACAACACTGCTTTAAAACATGGGAGTTAATTTTTTATTTTTTTCATAAATAGTAAAAAAAATCTGTAGTATTAATCAACTTTTACATCTGACATGAAGACCTGCTTATTTACCACAGACTGTATAAAAAAGTGGACTAAGCGAGTGTGACGTCACCCATAGCGTTCAGCTCCACTCAAATGAAGCTCATGGTGCCAACGGTTACAGGAGCAAATTTGGAGCCAGGCTCAATATTATGAATAGGAGTTTTTTGATGGACAAAATAGCGAGGGAAAAAAAAAAAAACAGGATAATGTAGAGCGAGTTAATACAAACATTTTAAGACCAAAATGACAAGGCTCACAGCAGCAGTTACAGACAGAGGGGCCACAATATTCCAGTGTAAGTCAATGGGAGCCAGGGTCAAAAGGAGCCAGAAAAGCCCGCATGCGAACTTCTTATTTGGAACACGGTGGCTAAGTGTAAGCTATGTCCATTTATATATACAGTCTATGCTATTTACTAATATTTGTAACATTATAAAATACAATGTACTGTATATGTACTAGAGCTGCATTATATGCATAAATATTGTTATTAGATTTGCAATAGATGTTTAAGTCAGGGTTTCATTTGTCATTGACATAGAAAAAATACGGCATAGTTTTGATGTAAAGTGCAATGGACCTCTGAAATACACTATATTGCCAAAAGTATTTGCTCACCTGCCTTGACTCGCATATGAACTTAAGTGACATCCAATTCTTAATCCATAGGGTTTAATATGACATTTGTCCACCCTTTGTGGCTATAACAGCTTCAACTCTTCTGGGAAGGCTGTACACAAGGTTTAGGAGTGTGTTTATGGGAATTTTTGACCACTCTTCCAGAAGCACATTTGTGAGGTCACACACTGATGTTGGACGAGAAGGCCTGACTCTCAGTCTCCACTCTAATTTATCCCAAAGGTGTTCTATTGGGTTGAGGTCAGGACTCTGTGCAGGCCAGTCAAGTTCATCCACACCAAACTCTCTCATCCATGTCTTTATGGACCTTGCTTTGTGCACTGGTGCACAGTCATGTTGGAAAAGAAAGGGGCCATCTCCAAACTGTTCCCACAAAGTTGGGAGCATGGAATTGTCCAAAATCTCTTGGTATGCAGAAGTATTCAGAGTTCCTTTCACTGGAACTAAGGGGCCAAGCCCAACTCCTGAAAAACAACCCCACACCATAATCCCCCCTCCACCAAACTTTACACTTGGCACAATGGAGTCAGACAAGTACCGTTCTCCAAACCCAGACTCGTCCATCAGATTGCCAGATGGAGAAGTGCGATTAGTCACTCCAGAGAACACGTCTCCACTGCTCTAGATTCCAGTGGCAGCATGCTTTACACCACTGCATCCGACGCTTTGCATTGCATTTGGTGATGTATGGCTTGGATGCAGCTGCTCGGCCATGGAAACCCATTCCATGAAGCTCTCTACGCACTGTTCTTGAGCTAATCTGAAGGCCACATGAAGTTTGGAGGTCTGTAACGATTGACTCTGCTGAAAGTTGGTGACCTCTGCACACTATGCGCCTCAGCATCCGCTGACCCCACCCCGTCAGTTTACGTGGCCTACCACTTCCCAATCACTTCCACTTTGTTATAATACCACTGACAACTGACTGGAATAAACTGTCACAGTACCACACTGGAATTCACTGAGCTCTGAGAGCGACCCATTCTTTCACAAATGTTTGTAGAAACAGTTTGCAGGCCAATGTGCTTGATTTTATACACCTGTGGCCATGGAAGTGACTGGAACACCTGATTTCCATTATTTAGATGGGTGAGTGAATACTTTTGGCAATATAGTGTATAAACTGATTTAAGACTCCCATACATCCCATACAATCTAAATAAGTCCTTGCGATTTAATCATTGTGCCAACTAAAATACTCACTTTAAGCCATACCACTAACATCACTTGGCTTATAAAAAATAGAAATATATAATAATAGATAATTTAAGGCCAGTTCAAGTATTTTCTATGGCATATTTAAGTTATCAGGCAATCAATCACTAAACATAATTCTTCACTTTGTAATTAGCTTGTTACATCCTACCTACAGATTGCACTTTGAATGATATGGTTTAAAATATTGCATAGTCATCTATTGTAAACATAATAATTTTGCTCCAGCCTGGTAGAAAGATAATCTTTTAAACTTTTCACCCTAGCTGTCAGTATTGTTCCTCCGGCTCCTCCCGAACCCGATTATGGCTTCTAAATCTCTTTCTTAAAAGCATAGCTGAGGGATAACTGGTTTTACTATCTGTGAAATGTTATGTCCTGGGGCAGTGCTCTTTCTTGTTTATCTAAGGTGTGTGCGCTCTGACTCACTGGCGGCTCCACTCCTTCTCTTCTTCTCTCTCATTTTTTTTCTCGTTTTTAGGGCGTTAGAATGTACTGCCGCCTGCACAGCCTCCACACGCCTGTCATCAAGTGAGTACCTGCCCTGTCCTTTCCCCGCTATGCTAATGAGGTCTGTATCCAGGTGCACCATACATATTCATCAAGGGATCACATTGGGCCCACGTCATGTACGGTTGAATTATACACACTACCCTTGGAGAGCTTTTCTTTCCAGCCTGGATACAGAACCAAACCTGGTTCATTTGTGTTAGCTTCTCTTCATATCGTAAATGCCATGTTTTTATCACAGAGGTGGCTCTTCATTAGGAAGAAGGAGTCCTTACAGTGTGGGCTACAAGTGGGAACATGATGCAAACCTAATTGTACAGGAGGCAGAATTTGTGTTTTTCTGCTTGTAAAGCCTCCAGTGTGTAAAAAGACATAGAGAAATTATACATATTTTGCTGTGTAATCAAAGGAAAACTATTTCGCTATAATCTGGTTGCCATCCACAGTGATATCTCTCTGTATGTTTTTATTCAGATTTAAATCCTTCTGGTCTAAATGTGCTCGTCCAATCAGATTTGTCTTTTTTCAGTGACACGTGAAACAAAGGAGCTCACTGGTCACCTATCATTTAGAAATAAAATCAAATATCTCTCACCTCAGATTGAATGATTCGCTCATTCATTCTGCAGAAATCTGCAATGTTTTTCAGTCCCCTGAGATATTTTTTTTCCCTTTATTTTTCCTTAATTCCTTTTTATTCCCTTTATTATAGAAAATGGGGAGATTCAGTGACCAGACTCATATCTTTGTAAATTATTGAGGAAGTGTGTATTCTGGATCCCAGGCAATTAATCTGGTTCAGAAAATCTCGTTTTTTATAAGATTAATGTCTCTGTTGTCTGTTGACATTGTCCCTTAAAACTAAATTAAGTCCTTACTGATGCTTTGTTAAGGCTAGTTAAGGTGTAGTTATTATAAAGTGGTACAAAATATATTTAAAGCACATGTGTTTAAGGGTTACTTACCCATAAGTTACTCATATACTGAATTTACCTTGTGTGTTGCCAAGTCACTTTATATGCAGTATCTTGTAAAAAGCAAAGTTTAGTTATTCCTGTACCTGTGCTCACAGCTTCTTGTAGCCTCTTTATACAACTTTCACAAAATCTCTTTATATGTTAATGTAAACTCAAGACAACTTGGACGCATTTTAATTTTACATATTCTACACAATAGCCTCATCTACTTTTCTATCTCCCGTCTATCTCTCAGTCTGATTGAAGTGTCCAGGACTGTCACTGGTGTAAACAAAGGACCTCCGGACCAGGAACAAATCTTATTAACATACAAAAGCACTCACTGAGCCTGCACCAGCGCATTATGTAACAGACCCTGGCTTTTTAATCCATCACTGAGCTGCCATTGTAGAGTGCTACCATTAATTATGTTTGAGTGATGGATCTGTGACATTTCTCAAACCATAACTAGCAAATGAAGCTTGTATTGATTCGATTACACACATGGTGTTAAATGGGAATAAGAACAATGGATATAAATAGAAAGAGGTTGTCTTGACTGTGGCTTCTACGGTGAACATGCATATAATGAGTTTGTTTTACAGGGACAGAGATCACCATTTGAAAACTTTCAAGTCTGTTGTACCTGCAACTAAACTGGTGGAATGGTTACTCTCACAGGTAAGTGTATTTATATGAAAAATAATTAGCAAATTAGCTACATACTGTTGCTTTTACTTGCTTTTCTTGGGCAAATCGTAGGGCCTGTCCATAGGTTTCAGAATGGTGAATAATTAGGACTGTTGCCATAGCAATTAACAATTTAAAACAAAATATTTTTTTGAAGCACTGCATGGTTCACAATGGCATCCCTGTACAAAAAGGTGTAGCTGTAGGATCTTCCATTCGTTATTGCTCTGCCTGGAATGTTTCACAGTATGGCATTAAACAACTTCTTGCATCCATATAAACGAGCAGATGCATGTTTTTTAAGGTATTTATTGCAATTAAAACTGAATAAATGCAAGTTATATACATTTATTGCATTGCTGTGGACTACTCCAAGCAAAGCAATATTATCTCCATGGAAACAAGCTTGTGGCAGAGCTCCATCAGAAAATGTATGTACTACTACCTAATACAATTTATTTATTTTGTTTCAGCAAAACAGTTCCAAAATTTATCATAAATTTTTGCAGCCATCACCAGCTTCTTCTGTCAAATGTAATCCAAGTAGAAAGTGATAGAAGGCTCTAATTCTGTTTTCTAGACCAGGGCTGGGCTGCTGTGTCTCTAAAGGTGTAAACAGCATTGTGAGTGACCTCTTGTGTGCGTCATTGATTGTGTTTCCCAGGGAGACTGCTCGACCCGAGAGGATGCTGTAACGCTCGGAGTGGGGCTTTGCAATAATGGATTCATGCACCATGGTCAGTCACCTCGTATCTCACAAACTCTTTTTTAAAATGCAGTTTGGGTTATCTTTCCTGAGGGGCATACTGAAACATATTATTCTTGTCTGGTAGAGTTGAACGATTTTGGAAAAAAAAAAATCTAAATCATGATTATTGGGGTCATTATTAAAATCATTATTATTTGAAACCATTATTTATGTATTGATACTTTGCAGTGACATCATGCTGGGGCAAAAAGTTGTAAGATTGTCTGAAGATTGTCTCAAGAATAAATACAAAATGGATTTAAACAACACATTTTCAGGAGTCTGAGAGTGACTAACTAATGGCTACTGCTAAGTCAGCTCTTTCTGGTCAGATTTTGCTAAAATAAAGCTCAATTGTATAAAATTCAGAGGATAATTTAATGGTGTTTTTGCGATTAATTAGAACAATTGTTATCAGCATTAAAATTTTACAAACGACACAACTCTACAATCTATGAAAATGTGATAAGAGCATGAATCACTATGATACCAAGCTATGTGAGCAAAAATGGCATACTAAATTTACTCAAGCGCACTACCCATTTTGTCCTTTTTGTCCCCACCCTTAAAAATAATATTAGCTTTACCACTTTCATTGCATCATAGTCTTAAAAGGGACCTGTAGCAGTCTTGGCTTTAGCCACAGTAGCCTCTCTGACCACATATTTCCTGCCCATCCTGGACAATATAAACAGCATTAGCAGTGTACCCAAACCAGAGATGTTTGGCGTAACTACATGACTGTCTGGGTCACTCCACTCAGCTGTGACTGGACAAGGCTAAAAAGAGGACAGATTTAGAGGAAAAGAAAAATATTTTTGTTGTACCGACTTAAGATGGCTGACCATAACACAAGAATTTAACGACATGTTGGTTAAAAAGGGATTTCCTGAAGTTGTTTTTTTGCAGTTTAGTGTTTTTCTCTTTCACCGACATGGATTTTAACAGTTTTTTTAGTAATAATTTAGAATCTCTACATGTCCTAACACACATGCCCAAACCCAGAATGCCTGTCCAGTGCCTTCTGTTGTGTTGTCACCTGTTTCTCCGGGTCATGGCCTCTGCCCGCTCCTCCCGTCTGCACCTCTCACCTTTAGCTTTGGTCTCTGCTTAATCCTGATTCAGCACATCTGCTCTCTCTGTTATTTTATGTCATTGCCTCCTGCTTGACCTGTGAAGATATATTTCATATTTTAGGTGTTTTTTTAGTCTCTTTTATTCAGTTAATTGAATTGGAATCAAGATCAAGACTCTGTCATTGTCTGTTTGTCAATGATCAGCTTGGGTATTTTAAATCGGTAAAAGCATGTGGTTTAGAGGAATAAACTGGCCTATTTTTTGTGTTAACTGACACTGATATAAAGGGCCTGTATTATACAAAATAGATTCTTGTGAGGTTTAAGCCATGTTCTAATGTAGTGTCATCTTCCAAAACATTCAGAGTACCTCTTAGCTTTATTTCAGTAGAGATATCCCCTGGAATTGGAATTACAGTCCAATTCCAGGGCTGAAATCATTCTAGCAAAGGTATATGAAGTGTTTTCTATTTGAGAGAAGAACTCAGCCTAAATATGGAGGGTTTGTGTGTTAAACAAGTGTGAATGAAACGAAACAAAACTCCAGGTATGTTACGTACTATGATGTGTGCTTTCTGAGAAGTAGTCAGAAAAAGCACAGTATTGCAAACCTCTTATATCACAGGATATTGTCTAACGATTGACTACTATGAAGTACCTACCTCATACATTCTGTAGACATGGCCACTCTTTTGATTAAGACATCTGATCTTATTGCACTGATGTTACAAGTCTGTGTGAGTCATGGTATTTCTTTGAGTGATAACTTGATATTGCGGCTTCCGGTCCAAGTTCTTGTTGTGGCAGAGTGTGCGTTGTTGGGGATCGGTGTGTGGGTGTGACATGTGTAATCGGTTTGTAAAGGCTTTTGTTTGGTGGACGAAGACAGATGCTCTCCAAATCTCACAACAGCTGGCACCTCTGCTTTAGGTCTTGGCAGAGGTGGGACCAAGTCGTTGTTAGCAAGTCTCATGTAAGTCAAGTCAAAGACCGGCAAGTCCAAGTCAAGTCCCAAGTCAGTGGTCCACATGTCCAAGTCAAGTCCAAGTCCTATACTTAAATTTCAAGTCTTTTCAAGTCTTGAAACAAATACATTTAAAAAGTTAGGCTAAATAAGCTTTGTTTATATATATTTTATATTATGAAATTATTAAACCATTGTACAGCATGTGTAGTTAAAATAAATCTTGTTATTCATATTATTCCCAGAAATATAAATCAAATGTTGTTGTTTTGTTTTAGTTTTCAAAATAAACCACAGGGAGTTTCTCAATTTTTTTGTTCATACAAATTGTATTCAAAACATACTCTTGGTGATATATTGGTACAGTAGCCCACTATATTGATACTGTGTCATCACATTAACATACAGTATATCAATATTTTTGCACACCCCTACTTGGAGGCACTTTTAATATCACTGTGGAGACAAGCAGATGGTCCTGTCAGGCCAAGTTACAAGCCAGCTCAGTGGAAAGGTGACCCCTTGTAGTAAGAATACATGCTTACCAAGACATATTTGAGCAATAAAAGCACCTGTTATGAAATCATGTTTTGGGCTCCTCTCCTCTGCCTCTCAGCTGAGAACGGGCCCCATGTGTTGTGGAGGAGACCTTCCAAACAGTGGAATTCCCAGTCTGAGGAAACACAACAAAGTCTTTCTCTGAGCCCCCAGAGAGTGTCTAGTCCTAGCCTGCGTTCTGCTACAATCCAGATGTGCTTTGGCTGCAGATGTTACAGAATAAGCTAATTAACCATTAGCTTGTTTGTGTGAAGATAGCTCTGGTTTAAATGGCATTTTTGGTGCTGCGCAGTAGTTCATAAATCACCGCTTTCTGTTTTTGAAGTTAAATAATGTTAAGATATTTGCATCAGTGTGTCTTTCTCTGAACAGTCTGCTTTGTTTTAACTTTGTTTTTATATATGAATGTTGAGCTTTGTTGATGATAAAGCAAATATACTGACCTGAATTAAAGCAAATTGTATATTGTACACTGTAAATATTGCTATTTATTTATTTATTTATTTATTTATTTATAGATCAAGTTTTTAAGTCAAGCAATGTACAGAAAAAGGTTTTCATATCCCCCCAGTGGTGGAAGAAGTCCTCAGTCTTGTTACTTAAATAAAAGTACAGATACTGGAGCAAAAAATAAATAAGTACTCAATTAAAAGTAAAAATATCACATGAAAAATTCACCCAAGTAACAGTATAGTACCTGTTCAAAAATGCATCTAAAAAGAAAAAAAAGATACATTTGTATAATTTGTATAATAAACACCAGTCTCTTTCTATTTTTGCAACTTATTATTTTTTTTTATTTATTATTACTATTTATATTGTTGCTCTTTGTTATTATAATATATTGTAATGTGTGACCTACCGTGTCCAAATCACGTCCCTTGTGGATCAATAAAGTTTGTTTAAGTCCAAGTCTAAAAAGGCAAAATTTGTCTTTCAGTTTTGGAAAAGAGTGAGTTCAAAGACGACTCCCAGTTTTTCCGCTTCTATGCCGATGAAGAGACCGAAGGAACCAGCACCAAAAGCAAGCAGCTACAGCGCAATGACTTCAAACTCATTGAGAACATCCTGGTCAAGTCTCTGGTGGTAAGTCCTCTCCTCCAATCCCATCTTTCTCCCTGATTCTTTAGGCTTCATGTAATTAAAATCTCATATACAAAGATTTACATCCCAGTTTACTCATGGGGCTTGGGCTGCATCAGTTCCACCTTTTGAATGTGCGGGGATCATTATGCATTTTAATTAGATTTGTCTTATGAATATAATGAAGGGGGGTGATTTTGTTGCTTGGCACAGTCAGGCTCCTCCCCATATCAGCGTGGAATTTGGTAGCAGTTTGTATCAGTGTATTTTCTCTTATCTCAAGGGATTACAGTGGAAAACAAGCTTAGTACTTACAGATTTGAGAGCAGAACCAAGTACTTTTCTTGCAGCATGAGCAATATTTGTATAAGTAACAGTGTAAGTAAAAGATTTGGTTGCTCTTCCCACTATGAGTAAGTCTATAAGTGCCAAAAGCTTTATGTTGACTATATTAAATTATTTGAACATTTGTATTTCTTGCACCCCTTCTTCAGATATGATTTTTTTTTCTCATGTTTTGTGTCCTCTGAAAATACCAGATTTCGTCTTTCCAGTTACATTAACAAATTATAAATCAGATGTAATGTCTCAACAGTTAAGGCTACTCTTTAAGTTACTCTTTCTTAACTAGTAAGATTCCCAAATACTTTTTTCCTCTTACTTAATTTCTTGCTTGGACCACTACTTTGTACTTCTGCTTAAGTATTATTTTGAAGTAATGTTACTCTTACTTGAGTACAATTTATGGATACTTTACCCACCTCAGATCATAAATAATAAATAAAAGCACATATGTATTACTGATAATTATTTCTTCCTCTCTTCCTGATAGTTTTACAAAAGAACAACGCCAGTGCATGTAAATGATGTTTTTATGTGGCCAATTTGAGGATAATTTGAACATTGCCCAGTTTACTGTCAAACCCTTTGGATATGAAAAAAGAAAACATGAAATAACACTCAAAATTGCTGCCAGGCGTGTGACCTTTTATTTGAATAAAAATGTGTAATTTGTCTTTATGAATTATAACTGCTTTAATTTCAGAACTCTCAAATTCTTCTTCTTATTCCAATCTAAATTCTCAAGTACTGCTCTTCTACAGACTGTTATCTTTAGAGCACATAAGACTTTCTCTCCGTGATTAGCAGCTGATCTAATGCGTGATTATAGATACTGTTGAAGCTGATGGTGTGGGAATTCTTTATTTACAGAAGCGATCTCCCCTGATACAATAACAAGAGAGATCTGCATCTTATCAGTGGCATGCAGCAGGAAGATGAGCCTGGCTGCTCCACTAATGGAAGTTGGCTAATGCGTTTGGTGATGACAGCATTAACCAAGCAGGCCCAATGGGGAATACAAAAAGAGTTGCACTAAAAAGCACCTGTCTAGCATGAGATGAAATCACAAATTACAAATTAGCAGAGTTAAGTCTTGTCTAAACTTAGCTGTGATCATATAGGACCACCCACATTGGGCATTCAGTGTGTCAGTTGTCTTGTGAATTTATAGCTGGAAGATGAGTTTCAATAGCTAGCTATCTTTTGTTTTGCAGGACGAATGAGGACATGGAATAAAGACAAGAAAAAAAATGCAATGCAATCAGAATTGTTGTATAAGGCTTTAACTGTTCATAAATTGCTTCATATTTGTAATAGTGAGATATTTGGACTTTCAGCTATCGGCCTTAAATCTCCAGCATCGGCCGATAGTTTGTTTTGATCGATCTGCTGTCTAAAAACACACACAAAGATTTATTTTAACACTTTAATAAGAAGCTAAAAACTGCACAAAATTTGACTACACAATTCTCTTATGGGTTTGTGGTAAAAAAAAGGGCTGTGGTTACGTTTGTAGTCATTTTAAATGGCATAATTTGAGGAAAATAATCAAAATTGGACCTACATAATGGCTCAAAAATATCAGCAGACCTTATTGCTCAATCGGTATCCGGCATGAAAATACCCATATCAGTGGATCTCTAATTAGTAATGTAATGTAATGTTTTTGTCCCACTATGACATGCACTCTTGTTAAAAACCTCCTGTGTAAAGCTGATGGTGATTGTGGCGTTTTCTTGTCCAGATTCACCCCGAGGAAGAGGACTACGGCTTTGAGATTGAGGAGAAAAACAAAGCCATTGTGGTGAAGTCTGTCACCAGGGGCTCCCACGCTGAGGTAATATTCACTCTGTCTTCCTCTGGCTCAGCCTCTGTGGTGGAAGGTAATGGCTGTGTCCTCTCAGGGCAACTGCTGTCACTCTTTCTTCTACAAGTGTCAGGAGACAGGCCTTTCACTTACTTCAGTGAGCAGTCATGTTCTTTTTATTCTTGTCCTTGAACAGTAATGTAGAAACCATTATAAACCATTGCAGACCATATAACCAGGACATGCAATAAATGTCCTGGTCCACACCCGAGCCATAAACACTGGTCGACCAAATTAAATCATTACAAGACAATACATTATACTATACAAGGCATTATAACATATATTGTGCATCATATTACTTGAAACATAATCCTTGGTTACTTTAATTTTATTTCATCCCCACTGGCCTCTGGTTTAGAGTATATAGGATTATCTGTAAAAATATGATGTACCTCTTTTTCAGAAGCAATATGATGTGACTATAAATAGTGTAAAAGTACCACACCGGGCTGCTGTAGCCCTGATCCCCCTTTACCAGTTAGTGGTGATCCAGCCTTGTGCCAGCTCCCAGGCTCAGCCTCAGCTGTGTTCCCATGGGGCTCTGAAAAGGGCTCCAATCACCAACACAACACTCTTGTACTATATCGGCTTATGCAAAGTCACATTTTACAGCCATCCATGCTCTATTATTGCACATATATTAATCCACGTCTGATATAACCACTGCTCCTCCCAGTCATTTCTCTATCTCTCTTCTGGGCTCGTACCCAAAGAACCCAGTAAAGCACAGCCACCCCTCCGGATCTGTGCCCAGGACACTGGGCTCACACAGGCGCACACAGAAGCAGCATTCTTTCCACAACGTGACTGGAGATGTGTGAGGTGACTGGTGGCATTCATGCTTGGGTCTGCCGTTTTACAGGGTTTCAATTGGAACAGGTTGTAGTGTTATCAAACAGTGAATCATCTGAAAAAACAATAAAATTGTAAGAGTGTAAGTTATTATGTCCTTACAATGCAAAGGGTCTTTTTAATTGCCTCTGCCATGAAAAGTTTTCAAGCAGCTTGTGTAAAGATGCACCAATGATCTATAATGAGATGTGCGTTATTTTCACCAATTACCAAACCCATGTGGAGGTAAAAATGTAAAATATAAGAATATAAAGAATATTCTTGTGAGTTGCGTGTTATTTACTGCCTTTAGTCAAAACATCCGCTCAAGATAGCAGGCATCTCCACATTCACCAGGGTAATTATTATGTGTAAAATGAATGTCAGGCAGTCATTTTACCCTATATTCTTGTCACTAAATATAATAAACCATCATTTCAAGTACAAAATATACATGAGTCCATTATTGTCTTTCAAATCCCTCAAACAAAGGCAGAAGCTAAGGTTATTTATCATTAGTAATTCTGCAATGTCTAGTAGTATTTTTTGACTTCAGTATGGTGTAATATTCTTATATATGACAATGCCTACAGAGTTTTATAGGTATACTTGCACTCCTTTTCTCTTGTACAATGTATCTAATGTAGTTGTAGTATATTCAGTGATCTGCTAATAAGGTCCATCTGTGTGTCTGTCCGTGCAGATGGCCGGTCTACAGGTGGGCCGAAAGATCTACACCATCAACGAAGACCTGCTGTTCCTCAGGCCGTTCTCTGAGGTGGAAACTATGATCAACCAATCCTTCTGCATACGGAGGTCTCTCAGACTACTGGTCGCTACCAAAGCCAAGGAGTAAGGCGCTACACAACAGAACAAAGATTAGGATTCAAAATATAACATTGTTCAATATACATGCAAATTCTCTTTGTAGGATTGTGAAGATTCCTGACCATCCAGACAGTCTCTCATTTCGGCTGTCTGGCTCTGCTCCTCCTCATGTGCATGCTGTCAGAAAAGGTTAGAAAACTGTTTTATTAAACTAAAAAAAGAGTTATATTAAAGTCGATTTCTATGCAAAACTAACCACCTTTCAAAATCCATTTAACCGTGAAAAGTGCATTATGTAACTTTTCTTCATGGAGATGTTATTGCTTTGTCTGGAATGTTTCACACTATGGCAACCAAAACAGGCCAAGTTAAGATCTGTGGAGAGGCGACCCCACTCACAGTTAGAATGCCTCTTTTTCTAGGTATTTTTGAGCTATAAAATCACCTGTAATTGAATAAATGTAAAGTAGAGATGTTTTAATGATCAGTTGTTTTAAAAGATTGCTTGCATAAGATTTGCTTTACCTTGCTTAACAGTCAGTATGTCTAGCTTCTTATCATTCTCCACAATTTGACAAGGAGAAACTATTCAAAGTTGAACATTGACGTAACTCTAGCCTTAACCCACCTGTTCTTTTCTGTTTTAAGCAAACTTCCATTAGTCTTATTTCCACCTGTCAAGACAGCACTGGTCAGAGTTCAAACCACTACTCATGTTGTCGTAATAAAACACAACATTTCTTATTAGGCTCAGACAAAAAAAAAGATTTGTGATAAATTAAAGAAGGAATACAAATGTAAAAAGTTCAGTACTATATTTTGTTATTTTTTTTCTTAATTCTTAAAATAAACTTCAATCCCCTGTGTTTCACTCATGTTGCCCAGCTTGGGTAACACTTTGGCTTAAAGTGGTGCCAGGATTAGTATTTTTAGATTGGGATGGCAGATGATGAAGGTGTTGATTGAACTTTCAGTCTGTATTGCAATGACAGTAGTAGCTTGGGAGAGCATGCTTGGACATTAGATCTCTTTAATTAACTCAAGAAGAGTAATTATTGTTTTAGTCACAACTACAAATGCATGCACATTTATTCAAATATAATACATTTCATAATACATGATTTATGCAAAGGTTTATAGTCTTTCATAAACAGGAGGATTCTGTTTCTGTAGTCCACAAGCATTTATGATGATTGAAAGTGCTGTCTACAGTTGTTGAAACTTGTCATTTGAATTCCTGCCGTTGACCTGTGACCCTGTTTTCACACACTGCAGGATGGGAGGCGGCAGGGGCGGGGCTACAGCCAGGCCAGGTCATCCTCAAGGTCAACGGCAACAACGTGAACCTGAGCGACTGCCAGGAGGTCCTGGAGCACTTCAGTGCACAGCACGCACACCAGAACCCTCTGCAAGTGGTAAAAATACACATACAAACATGTACCCAAAATACAAATCAACTTTAATTTGCCTTTATGATGTATCACAAAATCTGCACAAATGAACAGACTTTTGAGATACTTTTGAATGGCAATGCACACTTGAAGCCAGGAAGGGAGAAAGATAAACCCTGGGTTTTTGGCTTTGGAAAATAAAAACATAATTATATGGTTTTACATATAAGTATAAATTCTTGTATATCATATCAGCAACAATGCGGCTCACCTGTGCAACAAGATTTAGAACAAATTCATCATAAGTAAAATAAGCACTGGAAGACAACACTGTTGCACATTATTATATAAATACTTTTATATCAGATCTCATAAATTCCCAATGTATTTTGTGTAAGTTGTTATTCAGTAGTTGCACATTTTTACATTACATGGATATTGGGTGAAAATCTTCTATTGAGTTTGGGAAGTGACTTGTGAAGCAGCTCTCAGAATTTGACATCCACTGACCCGGAAGTAAAAAGATGGATCAAAGCATTTCACATTCAGAAAATTTGTTTTGACCACTTTCACTCAACCATTTCAAATTGTATTCGTGTCCTGATCTGAGCCCTTTAGCTCTTTGTAAAAACATAATTCTGATGGCCTTTATCTATGCAAACTGCCTCAGAGCCCATGTTTGTATTTTTATATTCCTTCCCTATCTCTGTCTTATAGATTGGCCATTTTCATTGTGGATGATGTGAGATGACTGACAGTTTAATTGTGTGTCATAGGGCCAGTGGGTTTACAGAGCCTTTGAGGACGCAGAGGAACGGCTGCAACAGCGAGACCCAGAGCAGAAGGAGGGGGGAGTGCGGCGGACATATTCTATAGAAAATGGCTCTGACCATGATGAGGAGAATGGCACCAATGGAACAGGTGACAATGTTAAATACTCTGCTTTTTAGTTAACTAAATCATTATTTAACTGTGAAGACATAACAAAAGCTTACCTGTGTGGCTCTGTGTTTTTCAGACTACCAACTCAGCAGACTCTCCTTGTCTGAAGGCCTTCCATTAGTCAGTTTAACTGTTGACAATGTCCATTTGGAGCATGGAGTGGTGTATGAGTACTTCAGCACGGCTGGCATAAAGTGCAATGTCCTGGAGAAGATAGTGGCTCCTAAAGGCTGCTTTAGCCTCACTGCAAAGGTAACAGGAAGACATCTGTGTGATAATAACCATAGTCGTGATCACATTAAAGGAAAAACTATTAAAGGCTTGTGAATTGTATTTTTTTTATTGGCAACATATGAATGAATATCTAACCCCTGTTTCTCTGATTTGTAAATAACAAATGAAATATGACTATTAAAATGTTTTAACAGCTAAAACAGTGCTGTGCCATGATATTTGTTTAAGTGAATATTACATTGAGATTTAATAACAGGGCACTGATCTAGTAGTTAGGATTTGCATTCAAACTTTTTGTTCCCTGAGGTCAGATTTTTCATGTGCGAAGCTGCGGCTGTGTGTCTCCTCTTTTATTGTGGTGATAATCTCTCCTGGTGTGTGCTTCATGTTTCTACAGATCCTTGAGGCGTTCTGTAATGACGACAGCCTCTTTGTGCATAACTGCAGTCAGCTCATCTCCCAGAGCGATCGGGTGGTTACCATGCCTCAGTTCGAGTTCAGACAGATTTGTGACACCAAGCTGGAAAGTATCCGGCGGCGAATCAGTAATTACCAACAGGTATTTTAAATCCTCTTAAAAAAAAAAACAAAAAAAAAAAAAACATTATGAACATGTATTTTCTTTGAATAAAATATTAATTAACATTTGCTGGTGCTCTGTAGGAAGACCCTTTGCATATCTTGCAGTGATTCATCCTATAAAGGCTAATGCATGCACATGTATTAACTCCCATTTCACAGGTTAAAGGTGAAGATAGGCCATTTTAATAGCCTTGACTTTTAGTATTATACGCTTACTTGTCTTATCAACCTGATCTAGAATCAAAGCCTCTGTTAGAACAAAGCCTCCGTTAGAACATGACTTATTGTGTATACTTTATAATGAACATGAATGACATCTTTCCCTTCTGTACATTCTCTTCTCAGTTTGCTCTGGAGCTGGGGAACAAGGTGTGGCCGTTCTTCAGACAGGCTGGTGTTCGCCCGCACAGTCTAGGCTGCATGGACTTTGTACCCACCAACTGTCACGTAAACCTCATGCAGGTGTCCTACCCAAAAAGCACCACGTCTGCAGGCAGAACTTTCAGCATCCGATTTGGACGCAAGAACTCCATCCTTGGGTTGGATCCTGAGCAAGGTAAACTGAAATGTATGGTATTAAACATGAGAATTGTAACTTATATTTAGGGCTGGGTTGGCTAACAAATAATGTTTTTTTTCCTTTCCTTATATTCCTTATTTTTCATTTTCAAAAACAACAGAAAGTCTCCAAAGTCTGAATTCTGCTCCATACCAAATGATTTAACGTCATAGAATTGAATGTCAACTAAAATCATCCTTTTGAGCATTAGAAACCACTGAATCTCAATTCTCATTCAAGTTCAGTTCTACCCAATGAAGTTTGGTTGATCTGAACACATTAGTTTCATACTGCATTATGATCTTGCTTCACCCTCTTTGCCTGAGCCTGGTAAGTAGTTTTGACAGATGACCCTCCCTGACCATCTAAATCCCACTACACAAAGACAGGAATGTGCACCACTAGTCACAAGCTCTCAACAAGGAACCCTATAGTGAAGTGGTAGGCCATTAAGACCCCATTAGCCCTGGGCCTTTCCCATGTTACTGACATGTAGCAGCAATTCAGTGATGTCAGCAGAGTTGGGGCCTTGAGACATTGTAGGAATGCGTGTCCCATATTCAGAGTCACAGCGGAGGTCAATGCGTTAAAAGGAGATGCTCAAAACACGGGAAGTGCTTATTTTTATATATTTAATATGAGTCCAAACGGAAAAACAATACAAGAATATGCAAATATCAAGACAAATGGAGAAATAAGAAAGGCAGATTTGTGTGTGAGTGTATTCACCTTATTCTTCCCCTCCCACATTTGTCTCTAAATGATCCTAAACTGCTCTTTCTTGTGATGGCACTTTTGGTTAAACAGGAATCCCATTAATTTCAATGGAGAATTTGGAAAAAGTTTTGCAGCTAAAATATGACATAAAGTCGGTTCATTTGTGTAAAATAAAAAAAAAAAGTCAACACTGCATTGATTCTCTGGGAGGGGGCTTTAAAATGGCTTTATAATCCATAATCCATATCCTTATCTGCTGTCAAGATCGGCAGCCCCATACAAAATAATACAACCCAAATGATGATAGACGCTCCCACCGCAACTTCCAGAATAAGGTGAAAAGATGTGGTGTGTGTGAGGAAGTAAAAAAAGAACAACACTAGAGAAGAATGGATAATAATAACAATAACATTAAAAGTGAAAGAGAGATAAAGAGAAAAGAGAGATAAAACACGAAAAGTGCTTTGAATCGAAGCGTGTGTCTACTTCAAACTCCTACTTTTGTTTTTCCAATATCAAACAGCATCTTAATGTAGTGTCTCACCTCCCTGTGAAGATAAACACGCGTCTAGACAGCAGACAATTGAAATAACCTATTTTGTTCCAGCATCTGAGGGCTTCATCTTTCACAGAGCAGCAGCTGCCAGTGAGACATCTGCCTCACACTTGTGCTGACAGGAGCTTTTTCGGCAGGGGCTTGGTTTAGTTAGCCAGCTTGGAATGATGGTGCTTTCTTCACGCTGATTATTAATTAACCAAATAATTTATATTCAAATCTAGCTGCTACTCTGAAGAATCCTTTGTATTTTTCATTCTGAATGGAAATTACACTATACATGATTATTTTAGTAGTACATTAGTGAGCAATTATACATTTTTTAAATTTGTCCACTAGTTAAAGGTCCTATATTACACAAAATTGACTCTTGTGAGCTTTAAGCCATGTTATAATGCTATTTCATCAAAAACATACCTGTTGTGCTTTGTTTCATTCACACATTTTGAATAACCCTTTATTATTAGTCTGTCTGCATCTCCAAAGCACAAAATGCTCTGTTCCACCTTGTGATGTAATGAAGCGGTAGTTTTCAAGTTAACGGCTACCTTTTACCTTTTGTTCAGTAGCAACTGAAAGTGTCACTGCACATAATATTTTAAAGTTTCATGTCTTTTCATGTAATATTTTATCCACTTGCATAGTGTAATTTTTCTGGTGGACGGTCCATCAAATGCTTTTGTCCATGTAGATGTTGTTGCTTTGTCTGGAATGGCATTAAACCTTTCTATCTTCATGTAGACCAAACCAGACCAAGTTACAGGTCAGATCTGTGGAGAGGTGACCCCACTCACCGTCAGAATACCTGTTTTTCTTTGTATTTTTGCACTATAAAACCACCTATAATTGGTTAAATGTAATGTAGAGCTGTTTAATGTCATACTGTGGAACATTCCAGGCAGAGCAATGACATATCTATAGAAACAGCAGGTGACGGATGCCCAACCAAAAACTTACACACTTAAATGTATATTTGTTGTTTTTTTCTAGCCCAACTGAACCCCATGTCCCACACTCAGCACTGTGTCACCAGTATGGGAGCGCCGTCCTGGACCTGCAGTGGTCTGGAGGGGGAGGAGGGCGAGGAGGAGGGGGAGGTGCTGTTGGACAGAGACGATGGCTGTGGCGTGAACGGCAGAAGAAGCCAAGGAGAGGGCGGGCTGAGTAACCTCCTCAAACACGAAGACACAGAGAGCCAGGACAACTACATTCAGCTGTACAGTCGCCTGGATGTGGCTGTGAGGGAGATGAAGCTCTATGTGGCTCAGATAGATGTGTAAGTGCTATGTTACGGTGTACAGCAGTATAGGAAACACTAGGCCATTCCAGTTTTTTACATTTAAGGTCTTTTTTAATGCAGTCGGGAGTGCCTTGGATTTTGTGATGTTTTTCCACTGTGATCCCGATGAGCACCTGACCTGACACTTAACTGGCCCACTGAAGCACTCATCTTCCTTCCTTTAACAATATAGAAAGCACTGTTTTATTGTTAGAACATTAACATATATACTGTATTTGGATAGTAAAACAAAAATTAAATTCTGTCAACTGGACAATTTTTAATTTTTTTTTTGAGTGAAGATGTTTGGCAGCTCATCCAAGCAGCTTCTTCAAATCTGATCAAATTGCCAGTGCACTCTGCCTTACATCTGCCTGACGGAAGGAGCTAACCACACTGAAACTACACTGAAACTAACCCACCTACTTGTTTACAGTTTCTATTTGTTAGCTAGGTCTACTGTAAACAACTTTAACAACTTGGATCAGCTGTGAAACGTTTTTACTCAAAAAAAAACCTTTTGTTCAGTTGACAGAATGGGATTTTCCTTTTGGATCCTACCTGAACAACTGAGGGATTACACTGACTGTATTTGGATAAAGAGTTAGAATTAAGATATGCAAAATGCAATTATTGTTCAGTTTATCGTAGCGCTTTGTGGCCCATTTGTTGTAGTACACTGTTCTGCTATGACAATGCAAATGTATGAAGGATTCTGGTGATGCCTGTAGTTTATACCATAATTATATGAGTTAATTATGTTTTCTAATGAATTAATGTATTACTTATCCTTTACATTGCCTTTGGAGATAGCTATAATCCTTTAAACACACTTTAAGGCAGCTTTCTTTTGTCTAAAAGTGGATTACAAAAGGAACATTCTTCAGGCCAAAATATTTATGAGCTGAGACTAGTACAGCAAAACAGTGAGTATTGCCAAAAGATGACATACACACGCTATTGCAAAATAAAGAAAAAATTAAGGAAGAAAAAAATGCATGTTTTTTCCACTATGGCAATCTTCTTAGAATTAAAACTGAAAATTGCAATTGAAAAGAGGTTAACAGCGTTCAGTAGCACTAAAGTTTACAATTCACTTTATTTATACAGCACATTTCACAAACAAAACAGTTTCCAAAGTGCTGCACAATACAGAAAAAATGGAAATATAAAATACAGCTCTATTTAAAAGTTCATTGTGTAGGTGGAGAGTCCATTACATCTGCTGCTTGTCTCCATGGAGATGTTATTTCTTTGCCTGGAATGTTTCACAATAGAGCATTAAAGATATCTCTATTGAATTTGTTCAATAACAGATGTTTTATAGCTCAAAAATACCTTAAAACATGAATTCTTACTCCATAGATGTGACTATTAACCTGTCTCCGTTGTGTAATTATCAAGTTTATGTCATACTGTGGAATAATTAAGGCAAAAGAGTAATATATCCATGGAGACAACCAGGAAAAGTTGCACAGTGCACATTTAACATTCACTAGTCAAGAAAAGTGTTAAGACAATAAAACTAGTAAAATCCAATAAGAGCAAAAATACCAATAAATAAAAAGATAAAAAACATATAAATAAATAAAAAACACAGAGGATGTAGTAGCAAATAAGTTTATGAGCAGATTATTTTTCAGTCAGTGCAGTATAAATGAACAGTTCCTTCTCTTTGTTGTAGCCTGTTATCCTCCATCACCGAGCCAACGCAGCTCCAGGGGGACAGTGGGGACCCTCCAGTATATGAACCCAGCCAGCCCCCCTCAATGACCCCATGTGAAGACGGCTGTGACCAAGACAAGGTGGAGCACGGAGGCATCAAGAGGGTCTGCTTCAAAGTGAACGAAGAAGATCAGGAAGACTCAGGCCACGATACTATGAGCTACAGAGACTCGTACAGGTAAGCTCTCTTCTACACCACATACACGTCATGATTATTCGAAGAAACTAGAGTCGTTTCATAGCATGTGAAAGTAATTTTTAATTTAAACTTTGCATTTTTATGACATATATTTTTTGGTTATGGACAGTAGTTTACAGGTTGGCAGGCGCCTACATTTCTATATTCATCATGTAGTCTTTGTCTGATGGTTTGTAAACATTTAGAGTTCTATCCCGCAGTGTATCCAGAATAGTGAAAGTTAAGTCATCTTAACCTTGGCAATAAAACACCATGTAAGAAATGTATAAGAGACTTGTCAAAGCTTCTCAAAGCACTATACTGTAGCCATGATTCATTCACTCCATACTCTGTGATGGTAAGATACTATTGTAGCCACAGCTGCCCTGGGGTAGACTGACACAAACAAGACAGCCAGTCTGACCGATTCGACCACCACTCACCACATTCATACTATGCAAAGTGGGTGAAGTGTCTTGCCTGTGGACACAACGACAAACTTGGTTCGAGCGGGAATTGAACTTCTAACCTTCGGGTTGGCAGACGAGAATGAAATTAAGAATGGAATTAAAAAGATAAAAACAACAAGCTGGATTCTTATTTTACATTTAAATGGTAGCCTCTGAATACGTTTAAACTCCCTCCTTACCATTTACTCTCAGGAGCCTAAAATCTATTCCAGATGTTGGCATTTACACCACAACTGGGCGTCTAAAAATGACTTCAAAATGCTCTGGTCAGATCTGCTTATGTCATTTGCTTATTGCTAGTTCATTCAGATGTTGCTCCCACTGTCCACTGTGGGCCTTTTTCCATAACCCCACCCTTCACCACCCACTAAGCTCCAGTTATTGGTAGCTCATGTGGTAGGCTGGTGTATAATATAAGCAAAAGTGTGGGGTGTGGCCTCCTCAACAGCCCTATCATTAGAGCGAGGCACGCCGGCTACCTCACATCAATAAAATGTGTTGTGCATAGTTTATAGGAGTATGCCCCAGTGAGGTGTTTACTCTGTCAGAACGTAAATAAATAACTATTAAAAGTGGGAATGCAGGCAAATATGAAGGCAAGGAAAAGTTATGGCTTAATCGTGGAGTAGTTTGAGCTGCTTGTTTGGGACACGCTGCAGTAAAACTCAACAGCTGGAGGTCACTGTCCGGAAAGATGCGTCACTGAGGATAGGAGGGACTGACTGTAAACCTATGAAAGAACAGAAACTGAAAGGTAATAATTAAGGAAAGACACTACAGGCAAAAGTCAGATTTTTGTTTTTTGGTCAGTTTGGTCTCTTAACATACAGGCTTTCATGTGGAAACAGAATTGTCCACTCTGAACGAAAAGATGTTTTTATATTTACTTTAATCACCCTGCATCCATAGAGTTATATGGGACATTGTAGCTTCAAAGGTAGTTTTCTCAAAATGTGTTTTTCTTCCATACATAAGGATCACCTTAAAGTAGCGCCTCCATTCACCAGTCTTGTGCATAATCTTTGTGCGTATCTTTGTGGTCATACCGGCTCGTCATAGCCTGATCCCGTCAGATCTCAGAAGCTCAGCAGGGCCGGGCCTGGTTAGGACTTGGATGGGAGACACTGGGAATACCAGGTGCCACAGTGGGGCGCTAGTCGCAAAAAAACTGTCATTGTGTCCTTAGGCAAGGCACTTCACCCACATTGCCTGGTATGTGGTGTATGTGTGAGTGATGGTGGTGGTCGGAGGGGCTGATGGCACAGATTGGCAGCCTCGCTTCTGTCAGTCTGTCCCAGGGCAGCTGTAGCTACAATAGCAGCTCATCACCACTGATTGTGGAGTGAATGAATAATGATCTGCAAAGTGTCTTTGAGTGTCCAGAAAAGCGCTATATAAAACTGATGCATTATTATTATTTATTATTATTATGTAACAAGATTTTAATGAAATTTACAGAAGAATTCTTTTGATATCCAATTCCAAGTCTGATATATTTGTGTTTTAACTGTTAAAAATTAGGTGAAATTTTATTTTATTTTTTTTTTGGGCAAGTTTTCAGATTTAGTTTATTCAAATATTAAATAAGATTTCCCAAATATCTTAAAATATCCAGTATATTTTTTAGTATTTAATATGTTAACAAAAAGAAGCAAAATTTAAACCTGACTCTTTCCATGTTTGTATTTTGAATGGTCAATTTTGGCTATTTTTACACATTAAATGGCCTTTTTTTTATGAAAACATGACATGATGAAAAGCTTGTAATACATTTATTTCTGACATTTATGTGAGTAAACAACAAAACGAGTTTAAAATTGGTATCTCTAAAATTAAGATTTTTTTCACATTCACCTGCAGTGTCCCGCAAAAATACGTTTTATTTAAGGTTTATTTACATCTGCGTACTCACTCCTTGTCCAGTTAGTGCCAAAAAAACATATATTTAACCAGTTACAAATGATGTTTACGTAGAGGCCTGATTTGTATGGCTTACCTCCAGAGCAAAGCTGTTACTAAAATATTTGTGACAGTAGCGTTCACACTCAGGAATCATGTTTCTATATTTAGACCACCTTTGTGAGTGAGTATTGAGCTGGAACAAACATCCCATGTGTGCAAGGAGACGCTGTGGGGTATTATATAGGACAGAGCAGGGAAGGGAATTAGGAAGGCAATAAATAAAATGAACTGTGGAAGGAGGATAGAAACAACATGTCTACACTGCAAAAAGCAAGATCTAGGCTAGTTAAAATTATTTAACGGTGCATTATGCAAATTTCTGATGGAGGGTCTGCTATCTATGTAGATGTTATTGCTTTGCCTGGAATGCTCCATCACTTTAAACTTTAGCTCTAGCATTTACTCATTACGGGCGTTTCTATTGCTCAAAAATGGGCGACATTCCACAGATCTGATCTGTAATGTAGTAGTGCTGTAACCTGCTTGTCTCCCTCGTGATATATAGGTTTGATCTTTACTGTGGAATATTCTAGACAAAGCAAAAACATTTCCATAACAAGACAAGCCGATGGCAGACCCTCCACTAGAAATGTTACGCACTGACATTTTACTTTATTTGAGGAGATTCAACTTGACAAGTAAAAATATCAGTGGAATCAGTATCAATCAATACGTGTTTTTTCTTAATTCAAGCAACATTAGATTTTGTTTCTTATTTTAAGTGCAAAGAGTTGCTGTTTTTCTTATCTAAGTGTAGCAAGATGCATTTTTATATTTAAGTACAAAAAGTCTTGTTCCATTTGTTAATTTTACTTGTTAAGTGAAATTTACTCAAATCATGATAAAACTTTCTTAATTCAAGTCATCTTAACTTGGCCAGATTTTAGTTTTTGCAGTGTGTGAATTTATGGAGCAAATCCAACACTGGTAGTAGCAGCTTTTGTGATGGTTAGTGTGCCACATGTGCACATTCACACACATGTCAAGAGCACAGAATTACCCAGCAGGAGATACCCAACCATTGTTACGTTTAGATTTGTCTTTGGGCCCAGTCGCATATTGACAAAAGAGGTAGAGGCTTGTGATGTTTCAGTTTGTGGACCAATTGTAATGTTAATTAAAAAAAATCATTCAGAACTGCTCCAAGGGAATACAGCAGCTTTGTGTGAGATGTGTTATTTTAGTCTCATAAATCCTTCACATTCTCTGGTCGGCAGAATCAAAGCAGACTTATAACTATATAGAGGTTTCCATACACCACGGATTGTGTTACCAGTGTAAAATAAACTATTGTGGGATCAATCCATTTTCACCAAGTAAACTTTAAAGGACCCATATTACGCTATTTTCAGACTTGTTATTATGTTGTTTTCTCATCACAAACATACCTGGAGTTGTGTTTTGTTTCATTCACACATGTTTAAAGCACAAATATTTAGGCTGAGTTCTTCTCTCAGACTGAAAACACTTTGTTCCACCTTGTGATGTCATAGACAGTGGAGGAAATAAGTATTTGATCCCTCGCTGATTTTGTAGGTTTGCCCACTGACAAAGACATGAACAGTCTATAATTTTAATGGTAGGTTTATTTTAACGTTGAGAGATAGAATATCAAAAAGAAAATCCAGAAAATATATAAACTGATTTGCATTTCATTGAGTGAAATAAGTATTTGAACCCTCTAGCCAAAAAAGACTTAGTACTTGTGGCAAAACCCTCGTTTGCAGCACAGACGTCAGACGTTTCTTGTAGTTGATGACCAGGTTTGCGCACATATCAGAAGGAATTTTGGTCCACTCTTCTTAGCAGATCATCTCTGAATCATTAAGGTTTCGTGGCTGTCGTGGATTTTAACAGTACATGGCTCTGTCCATCCTCCCGTTGACACGGTGAAGTTGTCCTGTGCCCTTGGCAGAAAAACACCGCCAAAGCGTAATGTTTCCACCTCCATGCTTGACGGTGGGGATAGTGTTCTTGGGGCCATAGGCAACATTTCTCTTCCTCCAAACACGGCGAGTTGAGTGATTTGCATTTCACACAATGAAATGTAAATCAATTAATATATTTTCTATAATGTGTTTTTCTGGATTTTCTTTTTGATATTCTATCTCTCAATGTTAAAATAAACCTACCATTAAAATTATAAGCTGTTCATGTTTTTGTCAGTGGGCAAACCTACAAAATCAGCGAAGGATCACATACTTCTGTCCTCCACTGTATATATACAGGAAGTGCTCCACTGTGTTTTTAAACTCCATGCACCTGCACTAGAATCGTTTGCATGATTTCAGCCCTGCAGTTGCCAACCTCTATTGAACTAAAGATGAAAGGTCGCTGTAAACTTTAAAACTACCACTTCATGACATCACAAGGTGGAACAGAGAAATGAGCTTTGGAGATGTAGACAGACTAATACAGCGTTACTCAAACATGTGTGAATGAAACAAATCACAACTTCAGGTGTATTTTTGAGGAGGTAACAACATTGTAACATGGCTTAAAGCTCACAACAGACAATTTTGCGTAATATAGGCCCTTTAAATGCTCCTTAAAATGTTTCTTTTTGAATACACATCTTTTTTTTAATGTTTTAGAATCGCCTGTTGTTGTAATTTTAAAGCCCACTCAAAACTGAAGCCAGTGCAGTAGCAAAAATATCTCAGATTTGTCTTAATTGTTTTTGGTTAAAGAAATACTGGCGCAGGAGTTGAGACACACACGCACACACACAAATACAAACACAAACACACACGTTATCCTGGCTGTGGTTAGTTATATAAGAGAAAGCTACAAAACCTAATAAGGCCAAATGTTATGATACCAAATAGACTTAATATTACAAGGACAAAACATTAATAACTCTACTACTCTTGTTTATCAAAGCCTCTTTTCTTAATCTTCTTGTGGTTCTTTCTACAAGAAGCATTTCATTAACACTGGTGTAACTTTCTGTAAATCACAGAGGGTGTTTAGGATTATTTGACAGTTTAATTACTAGACAGAGCCCTCTAAATCCCTATGTGGTCAAGTTTCAACCTTTTTAGATGTCATTTGTTTATATGTACACATGTTTTTTTTTCTTTTTTCAGTGAGTGCAACAGCAACAGAGACTCAGTCCTGTCCTACACCAGCGTGAGGAGTAACAGCTCGTATCTCGGCAGTGATGAGATGGGATCAGGTAACGCTACATTTGTGATGTTGATGTTTTAATTCTTCTGACCTGGGAAACAAATACAAGTAAATAAGACTAACCATCCACAGCTTGATCCAACTAGAGAACATTTGCAGTGGTGGAATTTAACAAAGTAAAAGTAGTAACGTAGACGTTACTTAAGTAATTTCTAAAGCGGACACTTTTTATTTTTACTTCACTACATTTGAGAGCAGGTATCTGTACTTTCAACTCTACTACAACAGGACTGAAAAGTAAACTTATTTTTATTTATTTTGTATTATTATTTGCTGAAAACTACTGTAATACTTCTATTTAACCGTGTACTGCACCGTATAACTTTTCTGGTGGAGGGTCCGACACCTGCTTGTCTTGGAAATGTTACTGCTTTGCCTGGATTATTTCACAATATTGAAATAAAGTTAATGGTCAGATCTATGGAGAAACAAATCCTGCATGAAGCATTTTTGAACAGGCAGATATGTTTAATACCATACGGTGGAACATTCCAGGCAAAGAAATAACATCACCACGGAGACAAGCGAGTAGCGGACCTTCCACCTTAGAAGTTACATAGTGCACTTTTAAGTAGATTTTTTCATGTGATAGTATTTTTTTTTGTGCTCTGGTATGTACAAAATGGAGTACTTCTTCCACCACTGACCATTTGTACCAAAGTAGATAATAAATTAACTGCCCTCAAGATCCTCCATATATTTATTTTCCTTGCAGGCGATGAGTTGCCGTGTGACATGAGGATTCCATCGGATAAGCAGGACAAACTACACGGCTGCCTCGAGCACCTCTTCAATCAGGTAACCAAACAGCTGTGTGTATCTGTCTTTAAACACTCCTTATTACATTTGAGCTCTTAATGCGCTGGATTTCACTGAATAAAGTCGGCTTAACCTTCTCTGTTTAATATCACGAGTGTAAGACTTAACTCTAAGCTGCTCAAACAAATCAGATTCTAGTAGGTAAACTTTTTTGACCATTTGAACATGATTTTGATCAGCTGACATCTGGCCTGGGTTAACTTGTTGATCTTTGTATCCTTGGTTAAGGGATCATGTTTTCTCAAGTCCCTTTATTCTCCCAATTTAGCTCCTTTGTAACTGACACGTGTAGTTTCCAGTGTTTTAGGCTTAAGTATATATCTTTTGATCATCACCATACTGGTATGTTTTGCCTTTTGACCAAATATTTTAAAATGTAAACCAAAGCTCACAAGGGCTGCTAGTCATTACTATTGCAAAACCTGGTTGAAAGAATTGCTCCTTTTGTAACAGAGAACATTGTACTGCTTTTCACCATGTTTTGTTAATTTGTTATCCTATTACAAGTTTTGAGAATATATTTCCATTATTGTAGCACTTCACAGTACCTGTAAAAAAAATGCCATATTCTGTTTTTTTTTTTAGTGAGGAAGTACAGATGATGAAAAATACGTGATTGGTAGAAATAAATGAACTGATACAGGGATTGGGCTGATATTATCTCTTGCATTATCTCCAGTACAGACCGATATTTTGCTTCGACCAACCAACTGCCTAAAGAACATGCATAAAGGTTTATTTAAAGTCTTTACTATGAAGTGGACACTGTACAAAATGTGACCTCACAGCTCTTTTATACAGTTTGTAGTAAAAACAGGTTTGTGGGTGAGTTTATATTAAATTCAAATCTAAACTGATCCGTTTTTGTACACACAGGTTGACTCCATAAACAATTTGTTGAAGGGGTCCATCATGACTAAGGCCTGTGAAGAGACGAAGCACTTTTACTCTGACCACAACCAGCCAGGTATGAGAAACTTAAGATAAGATAAGATAAGATAAGATAAGATAAGATAAGATAAGATAAGATAATCCTTTATTCGTCCCACAGTGGGGAAATTTCAATGTCACAACGCAAGTTTCAGAAAAAGTAGGAAAACAAGAGCACACATCAAAAACAAGATAAATAATAAGTATTTACAATCAAAATATTGTGTACAGTGCAGTGATGGACAGTGGTGGTTAAATAAATAAATAAGTAGCAGGTAGTGACTTTAAATAGTATTGCAAAAGGTGGACTGTGTAACTTTTCTGGTGGTGGGTCCGCTCATTTCTTGTCTCCATGGAGATGTTATTACTTGCCACAGTATGGTTGTTTATTTCCATAAAAACAACCACCAAGCTACGTTATTTTTGAGCAATAAAAACAACTTTAATTGAATGAATGCAAGATGGATATGTTTGATTGTGTAGTGTGGAATATTCCAGACAAAGCAATGACGTCATCAAAGAGACAAGCAGGTGGTGGACCCTCTCCATGAAAGTTACACAGTGCAGTTTGAAGAGAAGTTGTCCTCATCACAATGTTAGTACAAACCTTATGTAACACAACTACTGACACCTCCCTGTGGGTTTGTGTGAACAGAGTTTCGACACACAGAAGACTGGACTGTCCGCTGTCGATATATTATCCATAAAAACATCCAAGAGGACCCCTGGAATCTGCCCACGTCCATCAAAACGCTGGTGGAGAGCCTGCAGAGATTTGTGGATGGTGAGTGGGACATACACACACAGAGCCTTAGTTCATGTGACGATATACTGTTACGAGTGCGGATTACATGCTGTTTTTCTTTGACTTACAGATGGAAAGAACCAGCTTCTCCTGGCCTTGCTCAAGTGTACAGGTATAGTCATTGCATAACACTCATTTGTAAAGAAGAATTTGTAAGAAAAATACAAAAAGCCAAAAAAAAGGTTGTGTAATCAGACTCAAGAAGCAGGAAAAGGTCTCATGGTCTAAGCATTTTAAATATATCCAATGCTTTGGACCTCCTGCAAATGAGGTCATCCATCATGTGAAAGCACAGACCCAACATCTGCAGCTTCTAAGCTTTCCAAAATAGAAAAATAATACAAACAGTTTACAAAACACTTTCACTTGTTGAAGGTCATATGATACTGATGTAATTATACAAAAAGGACAGGAATAAATATATAGTCGTAGGCCTGTTATGAAAACATATTATAAATATCATGTGTTGCTACAGAAAATATTGCAATAAATATTCCTTTTGAATAATGATTTTCTAATATAGTATCTATAATGAGGAGGGATTGGATGATTCCCAAAAGAGTAAGACAAGATTTTGGCATTGATTATAATAGACAAATTGTTTGGTCTCGCTCATAATTTTAGCCTCACTTTTTTTTTTTATTTAATTTGCTTTTTTATACCTTGAAGGGCCCATATTATGCTATGATCATTGTTATAATGTTTTCTCATCACAAACATACGTGGAGTTTTGTTTGTTTCACACATGTTTAACACACAAACCATGCATATCTACCACGTTAATACAGGAAGTGCTCCACTGTGTTTTAAACTGCATACACCTCTACTACAATTATGTGGATAATTTCAGCCCTGGAACTGGCTATTTCTGCAAAACAAAAGATAAAGGGTAGCTATTAATGTGAAAACTACCGCTTCATGACATCACAAGGTGGAACAGCATTTTGAGCTGTGGTGATGTAGACAGACTAATAATAAAGAGTTACTCAAACATGTGTGAATGAAACAAAACACCAGGTCTGTTTTTTGATGAGATAACAGCATTTTAACGTGGCTTAAAGCTCACGAGTCAATTTTGCGTAATATTTGACCTTTAATAAGTTATAGAAATATTCTTCAACCCTCACAAATGATTAACTAGTCCATAAACATTGTACATCACTTCACTGTTACTGTTTTTACTTGTCTCTTCTTATTTATGTCACTTTCTCCAACTTGAATTATTTGTTCACAGACACATCTCTACAGTTGCGTCGGGATGTGATCTTCTGTCAGGCTGTTACCGGGGCCCTGTGCACTTTAGCAGAGCAACTGTTAGCAGCTCTGAGGTGCAGGTTCAACAACGCCGGGGAGTATCAGGAAGACTGCAAAGAAACCAGCCGCAAGTGGTTGGAGCAGATCTCTGTCATCGGAGTCCTCCTGCACTTCCAGTCCACTCTGGCGCCCCATGTGGTGAGTTGTGAGATGAGCGTCTCCACATATTTCTGAAAACTTGTTTATTTTGAACCGAACAGTATCTAGGGTCAGATCCACCAAAGCATACACAGCTGTTTTTCGTAGACATAGACCTTGTTTAAGCTAAAATAACGACTATATATATTTTTTTCATCTTTATCTTGTTCTGTATTTATTTTTGTTAAATTGAAGTTAATTCATAATGTTGACTTTTGAGACTTTTTTTTTTTTTTCCCTCTGGTTGGCTGTGTTTGTGTGTGTGTGTGGTTTTTTTTGTTTTTTTTTTACTTATTGCTCTGGAGCAGGTTGCATATTTACACATGTTTGAGTAACCCTTTATTATTAGTCTGTCTACATCTCCAAAGCTCAGAATGCTCTGTTCCACATTGTGAAGTTATGTAGTGGTAGTTGTCAAGTTAACAGCTACCTTTTACCTTATATTCAGTAGAGATTGGCAGTTCCAGGGCTAAAATTATCCAAGTGATTCTAGTCAAGGCGTATAGAGTTTAAAAACACACTTTCTGTATTACCACATGATGTCACAAGGTGCAACAGAGTGTTGAAATGAAACAAAACACAACTCCAGGTATGTTTGTGATGAAGAAAGGACATTATAACATGGATTAGTCCTACCATTTGTCCTATTAGCATGATGATTGTTATTTTTTTTTACATAATAATAATAATAATAATAATGCTAGCTTTTATAATAATAGCTTTTTACAATTTGTCTTATTAGAAGAAAACACAAAGTTTCTATATAAAAAGACAAAATCAATGTTCTAAATATATAATGGTTTTATATAGCGCTTTTCATCGTGGGTTGAAATAGAACTATTATTCATAGCAATAGAGCTGAACAGTGGATCCCTGTTGATCACTTTGCTGTTATGTGTCTCTCCTTTGACAGAAAGAGGAGCGGACTATGCTGGAGGACACCAAGGCCGCCCTGTTGGACCTGGACAAAGTGACTGTGTTCTTCAGGCAGATGGAGGACGAGTGTCTAGTTGCAAGTGAGACATTTACAAAGACTGACTTTCTTTCAGAACAGGCTGCTGGTAATTAGCAGCTGGAGGTTTGACTAACTCTGAATTAACTTTGATTATTTGTTTGCATCCCAGTAAAATGAGACCAAATAGTAAGTAAAAGAAGAGAGTAAAAACTGGTATATACGTCTGTCACAATAACAAATTTTGAAGTACGATATATAGCTGAAGTAAATGTAGACGATATACGATAATACTGAAATCAAACCATAAAGCAGAAGTATTCTAAATATACAATATTATTTAAAAAAAACATGAACTGCAATGCATAAATGGGAGAATGAAACTCTTTAGTAATTAGATTGTATTAGTCTTAGTTCAACTTTCTACAGCAAAAATCATATCATATTGCAGAAAAATAACCAAAAATTCCCACTAGTACTCACAATAAATATTTACCCCCAAAAATTATTGTTCCATCTGTTATGTATTGAATGATAAGTCGATAAAGTAATCATCGTGACAGGCCTGCTGGTATATTAATGCTAGCAATCCTTTTCCATTTTTGTTACATCCTAAATATATTTTCTCACTTTTGGTCCAAATATTATTCGTCATTAATAACAAAAAAAAAATTGGATTCCTGCATATATTATGTATACAAGGCTTACATCTAAAAGAATGAACAAAACCAACCCCATTTTCAGTTCCATCATTGTGGTCTGTATAGATACTGCTTAATGGAAAGCACTCACCCAACACTTCCCATTTTAAAGAGATTTGCAGCTCAAGGTTTGCCTAGAGAACCAAGACATGAATATATCTGCTCCAAAGTTTCTATTCACTTCTACAGCATAGAGAAAGTACACAAGGTCAAGTATCCATATAATTATCCCATGTATAAGCCTTACATTAAAACTTTTGCTGAGTTTGCTGTGTTAAGCTTTGTGCCGTGTTAGTGGTGGCGGGACTCTATTGATTTGCTAATAGCATCTTCAGCAAACTGGGGGCTGCCTGTAGTGCTGGGTAGAGTCAGGCTTTGAGCTAATTCTGCAGGATTATGACTTGATGGGTTCCTTTGGGAAAAGAGTTTAAGGTCTCTGCGTAAAGGTCATATTTTCTCATTTATGAGTGTGCAATACACTGCCAACAAAACATATTAAGAAGCACCAGTCGGCTCAAAGCATTAATTACTGTTTGATATGTTTGTGTCTTTAGATTTGGAGAAATATCAAGTTGCTATGGATTCATTTATGTTGAACAATACAGCTTAAGAAGATAGTTCTAGATCTGTTGAATATCCTTAAATGTTTTCAGAACAATGCCCATGTAATAAAGGAATGTAACCTTCACAATTCAATTAAGATGTCACAGTAGTGTGTTGTTGTCAAGTCAACCACATCATCTATTGATCCTGTCTGCGCTGAATCTCTGAGCATATTCTCGATTTCACATGCAGAGAGACTCTCTCTATAGTATGTTTTATAAGTGTCCTTTTTTGTATCTGGTTTTCTCATGCGTACATATTGATGTATTGACTTTGATGTTGAACTTGTCCTTTGTGTGTCTGATTGTTGCAGATACCCCAGTGAGTTACCAGGTGGAGGGCAGTCGCCAGGCCCTGAGGGTCACTCTGTATCTCGACAGCTGTCACTTCAATGAGCTGCCCAGCCGACTGCAGAATGGAGGCAGCCTCAAGCTCCACACTGTGCTCTTTACCAGAGGTGAGACCTCTTAACAAATACACTGCTCTGCACAGAGCTGAAGCTTCTGTTCAGTTACTGGACAATTTAAAAGGGTCTGCATAGTAGCGCATGCATAAGGGTTTATTACTGTATTTACTGTAGTAAGAAGAAAATGTATGCTACAACATTGCCACCTACTGGTGAAATACCTCAGTTACACATTGCAAAACATGTTCTTTTGGATCCATAATGTATTATTTTCTCCCTCAGCTCTGGAGCGTCCTGAGGGAGTGTCCCAAGCCGAGTATGTGACGATGGAGGAGTTCCAGCAGCGCACCAACGCCGTCTCTCTGGAGAAGGTTAAAGCCTACTACCGCAGACTCCGGTGGGTTTGAGTCAGGGGGCACTGTTTACTGTTCCATCATTATTGTTCACTTTCTGTAGCAAATATTTTGTTTTTGTTTTGTATATTGGGTGTGACGCTGTTATATTAAACACTTGAAACACAGAGCTCTTTTATTCCATCAGGGGCTTTTATTTGGAGAAGTCCAACCTGCCCACAGACTCCAACAGCACAGCAATGAAGATTGACCAGGTAAATCTGAACTTGTCTTGTACTTTCTACTTTTTCAGTGCCATTCTGTCCCCGATCTGTGTGTAATGACTTAATATAAATGCAAGCACAGATACTGGGCCGTGAAGTTAGAGACCTCCAGCCAAGCATTTCAAAAGTAAGACCACCTGGTGTGCTGTGATTGGAAACCCGTTTAGCTCCAGATTCCCATAATAGCTCCCACTAACCAACTAGTCTGGAGAATAGAACTCCAACTGACTTTAGCTGATATAGACAGCAATTATTTGGGTAATTTTAATTGTAGATTAGTATGAAAGACTGTCCCTAATGGTAAATAACAGATTAATATGAATATAAAATATAAAAATGTAACATAAGCTCTCTGCTGCCCCCATGAGGTAATATAGACAATATGCACTGTGTGATAGTGTCTGAAGCCACTTTTGACTATTATCAAACACACACTTTTGTTGCTGGTACTTATGAGTACTTTTTAATTGAGTGGTTTCAGACACTAGTCTCATTACACTCTAATGTTGTAGCATGTCTTCAGTTGAATTAACCTTGTAGTAATTGTTCAAGATCTGTGTTTGTTAATACAAAACTGGCTCATCTTAATTGAATACATTCAGTTTCAGTTTTTCAGACTTCATCACAGCAGTCTTTTGCCTGTCACCTTAGTTTAACACTGTGTAATCTTTTTCTGTAGCTTCTGCGACCCCTGAACACCCTTGATGACCTGTGCCGTCTGATGCAGTCCTATGTGAATGTGCGCCCCAACGCCCAGGGTCACCCGTCGGGAGTCAGCGTTCTGTCTGTGTCCTCAGAGCTGTGTAACCGCCTGGGCGCCTGCCACATCACCATGTGTGGCACTGGCATGCAGAGGTGAGTGGGGCAGCACTATTAAGGTGATGCTACAGTGTTCTGCACTACTCCACTGAAATAAACCTCTATTTCAAATATTACACGGGGGACATGTGAGATAACATGGGTGTATATTGCTCTCTGTCGAGTACCCAGACTCAGTGATGGTACCTTATGTGTCACCTACACATCCTGTGGATCACTGACAGGGTCAATCACTCATCATTCATGAGCATATGTTGATAAAAAACAACCATTGCTGTTGTAGTTGCTCTGACATTTACTGATATAACTTGGGTTTAATCTGGGACTATGCCATTATGAAAACTTATAATTTAGTCATATGTTGGGAGAGAAGGCTGACGTAACAGTGTGACACAACTCCCACTAATCTTTCTGCTTGCTCTTTTCAGATGTACTCTGAGCGTGACTCTGGAGCAGGCCATGATTTTAGCCAGAAACCACGGTCTTATGCCTCGCTGCATCATGCAGACCATGGACATCATGCGCAAACAGGTATTTCACACGTCACACTTATTCTTCATTCATCACTCACACAACAGCAGCTAGTATGGATTACTTCAGCATGTAAGCAGTGTCAAGTCAACATTCATGATGTTTAAAAGTCCTATATTATGCAAAATGGATTATGTTAGAACATTGTTACCTCCTCAAAAACATTGGTACAAACCTGTAGTTGTGTTTTGTTTCATTCACACATGTTTCACCAAGTGTGGAATGAATGAATAATGCTCTGTAAAGCGTCTTTGAGTGTCCTGAAAAGCGCTATATAAAACTGATGCATTATTATTATTATTATTCAGTAATCATTTATTATTACTATGTCTACATCTCCCATGCTCTAAACGCTCTGCTTTTAAGTTAACAGCTACCTTTTACCTTTTTTTCAGTAGAGATCGGAAATTCCTCAGCTGAAATCATCCAAATAACTCTTATGGGGAAAAAAAACAAAAACGAATATGCATTATTTCTGTGTTAAACATGTGTGAATGAAACAAAACACAACTTCAAGTATGTTTGTGATGAGGAAACAACATTATAATATAGATCAGAAAATAGCGTAATATGATCCCTTTAACATCTTGGTCCTATTATATATGTATGGGAATTTGGCAATATTTATCAAAATCTTATCCTGACTTTTTTGATTTGATTAAACTTTCACAAGCTGATAAATTTAAAAAAATGAACAAAAAAGATCAGTCTGTGAGGTTAAATGCTATTATCTGTGTGATCTTCTATATGTACTGTACTGTATCAAGAGCAGGAGTGCTATAATGAAGTTAAACCATATCTGTTCCATGTATCAGGGAGCCAGAGTGGAGCTCTCTGCTAAGAACCTCAAGGTAATGGACCAGATGCCTCCCTCAGCTCCAAGGTACTGTATCCGACCACTTCAGCCCCACACCATTTAGTTCCTTATTACTTTACCATCTGTTTATCGAATCTTCTCGGTGTCCACAGGCTCTTCAAGCTATGTTTACCACCGTCTGATGGAGAACTTTAAGGATTCAGAAGAAAGAGACTGAAACAGGAATTCAGCTTTTTTATCAAGAGGCACTGCCGACCCCCACATGCACAGGGACCTTTCCAGCATGAAACCACTAGATATTTGGGTTAATATCATGCAAGCATTTTGATCATTATTACCTCCACTGGATTTAACTACACAAAGAAGACACATGTGCCAGTTTTAATCAGAAGATGTGTGTTGAATTCTAGCTGGATTAACTTCAACTACCTGTGTGCTAATCCTGAATCCAGATCTTCACTTCGCCTTGGACTGCAAAGTTTAAAAAGGGTCTCATTTCTGTTAGATGGACGTGGTGTTCATCAGGGCACCGTATTAGGACCTTCTGATTACTTGAATGCCCTTGTATTCATGTATGTGTTGTAATGTAATAGATTTAGAAAGAGGACAGAATGTAGGGAAGGAAAGAGGGGTGGGAGACTGAGTGATCGAGTGATAGATGGTAGAGGGCTGAGGGGCGGCCTGTTGCATGTGCTGACTGTGCAATTACTGTAGGTTTGTGTCAGTACTGTATTACTGCACTATATATGAAGGATAGTTATTTATTATACTGGGAAGGAGCCTGTTGCCTCTCACGTATACTATTTCAGGTATCTAAAGGATATAAAGCATTCCAGCCGATGTATTGAACAGTATTTAAAGGACCAATGGCATGCTGCCTGTGTATTTCTTGTTATTTATGTCTTATTTTGAGGATGTGGAGGAGTTACATTCATCATGGGAGTCTGTGTAGTTTCTGGATCAACTTTTGTTTAAAAAAAACAAAACAAGATTCTGATAAAGGAGGGGTCCCCCACTTACCAGTTAGAAACAAGAATTTAAGAGAATACAAAATTGGATTTCTTTCCTATTTTATAAAATATATTTTAATAAGCTTAAGCGACTATGGGGCACTCCCAAGGTCTCTGAAGTAATCATTAACATTTCACATTTTCAAACTCAATGAAATTTGATTGTATTCATAGTACATTGGGATAGTTATACTGGAGCATCTGTGCTGCAAGTCTTTTTTTTTTTTTTTTTTTTTTTTTTACTTTTAATTAAACTAGCATTCAATCTGTTTTTGTTATTTCAAAATGCAGTACCATTATTCAGAAGTTTCATAGATTTATAAGGATTGAAGCTAATCAAAGTAAGAGCAATGGCAGATTAACTAAGCATGTTTTATAATGTAATTTATTGGCCTAGAGACAAAGTAACTGTTAAATTATTAATATATTAGTTTAACTAGCTGAAGGATTTCCTTCTAGTGACTGGCATTTTTAAAATTGTCTTTTATTTCATATTACCAGGAATGATGATGTATGCTTATAGCTACATTCCAGTTGCATGTTGGAAGAATTTGATGAAATCTAGCTATGAATATTTAATCACCTGGTCTCCCATGAAACTGTCCGTTTACTCAAAGTCTTAATGAGTACAAGGATTGATCTGATCAAATCAGTGTTAGAAAAAAGTACTGTAATTCATAGGATGTTGTAAAGAGGGACAGAATTTCATTTTACTGAAGAGTTTAATTTCTTGTAAATATAAGTGTAAAACTGTCTTACAATGTTATAACTTAAACTGGATTATTTTTATGCAGATTATATTGAGTACATTAAACTGTTTTTGTATTGTGACTGAGCAACTGTTTTCTCAAGTGAACATAACTTAACTTACAAATGTTCAGTTTTGGACTTCAGTTGACATGCTGCATCCATTAGATACTCAGTCCTTTTTAATTTATTTCTCAGCATGTAGTTCTCAAACTGGTGCACAAAAGCATGGCCAGTCACCTCATCTCTCCTCAAAAGCTCTTAATATGAGAGGTCCTGGGCTGGGCTAATGACTGCAGCATGCACCAACAGTCTCTGATTATGTTTGTATTGACATGATTCTAATGTTGGATTATTGTAAATACTTTATTTGCAATTTTATTTTGCCTGAAAATAACTGTACAAAGAAACTTTGTTGAATCTTTCTAAAATGATCATTGTAAATGCATCTTAACAATATAGTAATAAAATGTTCACATGACCAGTGTTTTGTTATGTGAGTCTGCGGCTCTACAGCAGTACTTCTGTCCACTTATGTTTTACATTAAAGATGTCCCCATGGAATCAAGGAAGGTCTGGACATAGCCCTTTAGTAGCAGCATATGTATAATCTAGTCTTTCATATAAAATCAGAGGCAGAGTTATTTTATATTTTATTTTCATCTAACATATTTGTGGTCCTTTCAGTTTTAATACAGCATAAACCCTGACACAGTTAGCAGCTTGTTCCAGTGTGTCGAAAGCATCACATCTGAATATTGTATGAGTTTAGAGCAGTCTCTCTCAGGGCAGCTCCCTGAGCTTCAGCAGACTTGGGTTAAGCCTGAGGCTTCTCTTTATGAGGAAAGTATGTACTCTGTGTGTCACTGTCTGGCTGAATATGAAGTCCTTTATGACAAATGGGATCTTGGTCCTGTGAATTTCAACACATAATAAACCTTAACAAAGCGTATGCCGATAAGTCCTATTCTGCAAACATTTTTTAATTGTTATTATATTGTTTCCACAAGTAGCACTGGTGTTAAAGCATTTTTACACCTTTTGTTCCAATTAGCCGTTTTTTCTCCTCAAACCTTTCATTTATTGGTGCCCAGCTTGCTCTATGTGCGCTCTCTGTCGTTCCGCCCCTGGCATCAGCACATTCCCCCGGCTCTGTTGCAGTCCACACCAGTTAGAGCAGAGCAAGCATTTGAGCAGATGCCATTTACAGATGAACTCCAGTGAAAATCCCGAAGCTGCCCTCCCTCCCTACTGTGCGTAAAGTGTCCGGAAGAAGGAGCCGGGCGGGAGGCAGCGTGCGCGGTGCAGATACTTTCTCTCGGGGACTGCACTGATTTTGTGGCGGGACCTGCTCTGACACACACCCAGCTCACACCCCTGCTCCAGCGGCTGATGGTGATGCATCCCCGCGGCGAAGGCACGGACTTTAACCCCGCTGCAGCATGGTGAAGAAGGCTCTCAACGGCGGGGTGTACCCAGCCCCGGCCGGAGAGAAGAAGCAGGTTGGTTTTGTGGGTCTGGACCCCTCGGCTCCAGAGTCCAGTCGGGACGGGGCGCTGCTCATTGCGGCTACAGACAGCACCAAACGGACCAGTATCCTCAGCAGACCACGGGCTAGCATCTCCGGTGGAAGACCCCGACCATCCAAAAAGAATGCCAGCTATCGCAAACTCCAGAATTTCCTGTATAACGCACTGGAGAGACCGCGGGGCTGGGCGTTCATCTACCACGCTTATGTGTAAGTTTTACTCCAGTCTGTTTTATGATTGTCAGCTGCCTGTTTTTATGAATGGGATGTTTGAGGTCTCATTTTGGTGGTGTACACGGTCAGGTCGTATGGCGCTGTAGGGGTTAAGTTGTCATGCTGCCAGACTGCTGTATCTGATGGAGGCTGGGATAGGTGCACCCCGCCCGCAGAACACTACTCCAGTCCGCACCGCCACCTCATCTGCTCCCACCAGCTCATGACACAGCTGTCTATGCAGGGTAATGATGGCACGCGAACTAAACCGCGTGATAACTTCACAGCAGAAGAGTTCTTTAAAGTGGTGAAAAGGTGTAGGCCTATTTAACATAATTAGGAGGCAGAAAATATGTCTTTATGTGACAATATTTCCTATTACCTTTGTCCCACTCTGTACCATTTATAACCCACACAAACCCAAACTGAAACTAAAATGTCTAAAAAGAAAATAAAAGAGACCTTTATATTGCTTTATAAAGAAGACCAATGTGCAATTTACCTAATCCAGGATAAAACTGACTCTAGAAGACAATCATACCCCAAATATTTCATGAAATCATTGTCATTGCACATACCTCATAGCTATTAGAAATGGAATGAATGAATGCAAAAATATATGGACATACTAGTATTTAATGGAGCCTATGCCTTTAATCCCCAGTGTGGTCAAACTTTTTTTCCACTGAGGGCTGAACATAGAAACATATTTGAAGAAGAGTACAAGTGCTCAATACAGTGAGTCATTCAGGTGCATTTTACAAGGCTTTGACTGTAGCCTACCTTTGATATTAATTTTAGGTCTGCAATTTCTATGATGATTTGGGTTAATTCAGCTGTATTTGGCCCCACCCCAGCCCTAAAGTCCCATTATTCTTTCACACTGTATGTGGCTAGTTATTTAGCTAGTTATTCTTGGTTAAATTTGACATCATAATTGTATCATTGTCAATCACTGTGACTACCCTCTTATTGGTTACGGTTATTGCTTATCAGTTTTGCCTTTCTCTATAGGCAAGATTGATATATCAAGTCAATATTTGGACTTTTTAGCTTTATTTTACACTTTAGTGCAAATAGATAACTGCTGAAAAGTGACTAGACAGCCCTCTTATGGGTTTGGGGTGAAAAAATTGCTCTGGGTGAATTTGTAGTAAATTTAAAATACATAATTTACAAAACATCTATGGACACATTCAGATTAATACCATCACTGACACAGCAGAGCCCATGCGCAGTAGAATAGAGTGAATGGTTTCAGCACCGGACAGCTCCTCCACTCATTACTGCAGTTCAGCTGAGTCCGCACACATGCACCAAGCAGATGGAATTAAAGCACTCCACTCTGCTTGCTAATATACTCAGTTTTCATTCTGTGAGATAGGTGTTTTGGGGAGTCGCTTCATCAGTTTAAGATATCAGGAATTGAGCAAATACTGGGAGGGTTTGGCTTCAGACGGGAAAAGAAAGCAGATTTCAAAAAAAGTGGAGCCCGGTAGCATAAAAAGGCAAGACAAGGCAAGTTTATTCATATAGCACAATTCATACACAATTAAAAGTGCTTTACAGAATAAGAAAGACATTAAAGGTACTTTTCTGGTAGGGGAGTCCATCAAATGCTTTTCTCCATGGAGATGACATTGCTTTGTCTGGTTTGTTTCACAGTATGGTATTAAACCTTTCTATCGTCACGTAGACCAAACCAGACCAAGGTGTAGGTCAGATCTGTGGCAATGACATCTCCATAGAAACAAGCAGGCGACCACCAGAAGTTCAGAAAGCTATTCCAGGTTAGCTACATAAAAACTAAGACTACAGTAAAAGCAATGAGTCATAGTAAATAGCGTACAACTGTGTGAATAATGCACAAGGACATTCAGAGTATTACATAACTCCACTGGGATGCAATAAGTGCTCTAAGCAGCTGATGTATCTGAGAGGTGTTTATGATTATTTAGACTAATCAGGAAGAAGTAAGTTTGAAACAACACAAACATTCAAGTAGTTGGTTTAAAAAATCTCATTCACAAGCTGCAGTTGTGCTGTCCACTTTACGCTTTATGCTCTTAGAGGTGCTTCATTGGATGTGCTCCATTCTGTGTGCAAATCTATTAGATGAAACATAAATGACTTATTGATAGGGCTGGGCAATATGGTGATAAAAATCGAATTGTGATCTCATCCCTGTGATGATCTACTATTTTGGTAAATGTACAACCCAGCTTTGCTAGGGTCAGGAAGGTAACAAAAACCAAGATGGAAAAATGGTAAAATGGCAACAGTGATGTAAAATATGTACACAATGTATAAACAAAATAACCTAAACCAAAACCAAAATAACATGTTTAAAAGATAATGACTTTTGGTGTCTCAGAAAACACACACGTAGCCCTACCTTAAACAGGCAAGAAAGCAATTCACCAATCTAACAAAAGATCTCACACAGTCAGGGTTGCATGAAGGCAAAAGGCAAACCTAAGCTACACAATTTAACAAAAATATGGCAAAAGTCAAAAGAGCTGAAGGCCAGGGGCTGTAACAGCAAATTGCTCATTTTTTTAGCTCAAACAAAGACACCAACTGCAAAGAAGTGTGAATTTTCAGAAGCAGAAGACTTTAGTTACCTCTTCAAGTTTTTATAAATCTGTCAATTGTACATGAATTGTGATCAAATCAAAATCATGATTTGGCTTCTATATTTATGTTTATGCTTCAAGATACATAATGGTCTCTACTAGATAGCACTTTCATAAACATTGTGCCCGTAAGTGTGCGTGTTATCTGTGGAAATTCAAACTTGGATTCATTGCAGCACTTCAAATCACTATTAAAACTCACCAGTTTAATCTGGCATTCCCCCAAGATTTCTGTTGTCTTCTACTGTTTCCCTATTGTTTGTACAGCATTTTAGAATGTCCAAAAAGCGCTATATAAATCTTATGTGTTGTTATTATTATGAATTGTTAAAATACGTGGATGTTTCACCTCAGATCCGTACGTAGTTGCTGGACTAAACAGCGACCCAAATGATGGATAGACTTGTGTTCTGTTGAGTCCATTGTAGTACCACAAATTTTCCTCTTGGACAAGTTTGTGTGTGCTTGGTCTGGATGCTAAATAATGCAATTGATCAGTGTTTCTCAGAGTGTTATATGTGTAACACTGGTGGTAGACAGGACCCTCTGCGGTTTTATTTAGAGACAAATATATTAATGTGTTTGTCTTCCTTTGGGTTATTCAATATTTAGAACCACTTTATTCATGTTTTAGTCTCATTGACCTGGTTTAGTTCTAATTTAGGCCTGATAAATTTCAGGTTTAGATCTAATAGGAAGCCAGAAATTATCATAGGTGGTACTTGTTGTGAAAAGAACCAGTAGTAAAAACATTTCTTAAAGGGCCCATATTGCGTTTTCCCATCTGTTATAATGTTGATTGCTCATCACAAACATACCTAGAGTTGTGTCTTGTTTCATTCACACATATTTAACATACAAATCCTGCGTATTTCAAACAGACAACACTTTGTTATGCCTTTTGATGTCATGTGGTAATACAGGAAGTGCTCCACTGTGTTTTTAAACTCCATACACCTTCACTAGAATCATCTGGATGATTTCAGCCTTGGAATCTGCCGGTGTTTAGGTAAAAGGTAGATGTTAACTTGAAAACTACCACTACATGACATCACAAGTTTGAACAGAGCATTTTGAGCTTTGGAGATGTAAACAGACTAATAATAAATGGTGACTCAAGCATGTGTGAATAAAAACGCAAACTCCAAGTATGTTTTTGATGAGGTAACAACATTATAAATATCTTAACGCTCACAAGAGTCAATTTTGCGTAATATGAGACCTTTAAGGTGTTTTTGCGTTAATGTAATTTGAAGATACCTAGATTACTTCCTCCCCATTCATCATCCCTCTGTGCCCTGTAGTATGCTGCAGAAATGGGCTGAGCATTAAAGATTCCACAGCACAGCACTTCCACCCCCACCTCCTGAGACAAGACGCCCTAAAGAGCACTGTTAACGTGAAAACACTCTTTCCCAGAATCCCCTCCAGACACAGCCAAAAACGTTTGAATTATTCACTCAAAACATCCACCAGGGCTGTACCTCCTGTCTTTTTGTCCCTTCTGCGTTCTGTTTGAATCCAGAAAGGTCTGGAATTGGAGCGTAGACGGTGAAAATCCTTCATCCAACCACAGACTTTATAAAGAGTGTGACGTCACCCATAGCGTCCAGCTCCACTCAAAAGAAGTTCGCGATGCTTGTGGTTACAGGGGTGAATTTCGATCCAAACTTCATATTAGGAATGTCAATTTATATATACAGTCTATGATCCAACCACAGCCACTAACTTGTATGTCTCAAATGCAGAGGTCATCTCCTCTCCAAAACTGTTGATGCAAATGTACCATGCTTCTCTCTGATGGGTTAATCCACCTGTTAATCATGCCCTGTAAAATTGTGAAGACAGGATACGGCTCTAGATCCACTCGTAAAGTTTTATCAAAGCATGTGGTTCTGGCTGGTCAGGTAAGACTTTTTGGGAGCCCTCAATGGCTGCTCCCTTTGAAAATGGTTAAATATTATTGTAAGCTGTATGACTCTGTGTAGGTCATAGTGATAGATCGTACAAGTGTAGTCTAGGTGGGTCATTGTGATTTACTGGGGCAGATGTGAACTGTATCTAGAAACACAGCTCTTTCTCCCACTTTATAAAATAACTAGTACCTGGTAAATGCTAGCTTTTTGAAATACTTCTAGGCTATGCTCTGTTGGACGGGTAGTTCCATTCAAAACATTTCTGGATAGGCTGCTATAATTCTGTTAGGTTCCTCCTACTGAACTACAACATTTAAGTAATTTAAAGATGCGCTATGTAATGTTTTAGTTGGGGTCCGTCACCTGCTTGTTTCTACGGAGATGTTATTGCTCTGCTTGGAATGTTCGATAGTATGACATTAAACAGCTCTACTTTACATTTATTCAATTACAGGTGGTTTTATAGCTTAAAAATGCCTAGAAAAACAGGCAGTGAGGTCACATCTCCACAGGTTTGACCTCTAACTTGATCTGGTACGGTCTCCATGAAGATAGAAAGGTAAGATACTGTGGTGAGTCGTGGGTCTATCTGTTGGTTTCAGAGAGATTAAAACATTTGGCCTGTTGCCTTGACATTGCAAATAACAATTCAATATGATGTATTATATCTTTTTAGTAACAAAAAAAGCTCAAAATTAACAACAAACTAAAATCCACTAATATTTTTTTCTAATTCATGAGAATCCCTCCATTTATCCTGGCTGATCCTTTTTGGTCCACACACCTTTCGGTGCAGAGAAGAAAGCTTATATTTACAGACAACAACATTCTATTAACAATTTTGAATAAGACAGCAAGGGTAATAACGGTAGGTATGATGCTGCACATGTATTTAGCCAAAAAATATATTGTTTTATTATCAAAGCACTGCTGTGATTTGCTAAACAAAGTGATTTGAACGGGTGCCATTTCAGATCAATATTACAGATATGTTACATCAATCTGGCTTTTCCCTAATAGTTTGCTTTTCTGCCAAGCTCGGTAAAGCAATTTTGTGATGCTGCAATGTGCATTGGAAATTGGAATTGGTTTTCAAAAGTATCTCTGTCTGATTTAATACAAGTGTGAAGGTGAATGCTGCTAACACCGGAGCTGGTCCCTAATGGAGTTATATTATCTGTAGATCCTTAGTTAGCAAAGAGGCAGGAAATAACAACACAACACAAGCAATAGCATCCGCATGAATCTTATTGATCGATGCTAGTTAGATCTGTGCATTTGGTTTATTATAGAGATAGCTGGACTGCATGTCACCTAAGGACAAGGTGTGTACGGTGGAGAAAGGGGAGGTTTTAAATGGCCCTCCGTCCCTAGTCCCCACCATGTACTTTCAGAGTTGCAGATATTGCATAGTCCACAGTACTTGAGGTTACTGCAGTAGTACAAGTATGTGATAAACACAGGGGAGAATGAGTAAAGTCACCCTGAGTCTCTGTGAGTGTTTGGGTCAAGCTTTATTTCCTCCTCCATTTCTCTCTATATTATTCATTGTCCACACTCCTCATCGGTGAATCTCTTTGTGTCTCCCAGCTGATTTATAAAACTATCAGGTCTCCTCCTCCACTCTTATCGCAACTCTGAAAACAGCATGTGGAAATCCAGACAGTACCCCTGACAATTTATGTATTTACTTCAAAATGTGGTAACTGTAAAAAGATCAGCTTTCAAAACAAGGGACTAGAGTAGAATAGCTTGAATGTCACTGTTGTTATCTCAATCCTTTTTTGGCAGCGTTTTCCTTGACTTTATTCCAAGTTACAAATCAGGGACATTTTAGTCGTGACATTTGCAAAAAGATTTGAAAGCTCTGCCGTCTCCATGTTCAGCCGTTCATATTCGTATTGCATTTAAATTAGATTGAAGCTAGTGTTGTTTTTGAGTAATTGGATAATGATGTAATACTGACAAAAAGTCCCCTTTATATTTGTTTTGTTTGTTTTAGCACAAGGGTTGGGGAAAAATGGGGGTAAAAACAGGAACAAAACATAAAAATATTATGTTTACTTTAGTCCATCATCACAAATGTGCTAAAATCTGCCTGTATGTGTCTAGGTTGAGGTTCAGGTATCGGACAAATGTAAGAGGAAACAGTAAAAATACACAACGCAATTTCAGAAATGACACTTATCCAATTGTTTGGGAAATTACACAGCAATTGTCTTTCATCTTTTGAGGCTGCTTTTTCTTATATCGTCTGTTTTTGTTGCATCCTTTATATTGTCACCTCTTGAAATTAGGGATGTGCTAAGATTTTAAATTATCAATACATACAATTTGTGATTTAGTGACAGTATCGATATTGTGGGCTGCTGTACTGATGTATTGCTGAGAGTATTTGTTGTTGCTTGTATGGAAAGGGAAACTTGTCCTCTGATCTGAAGGTTGACAGTTCGAATCCCACTTTCGACATAAACATGACTGATTGAGCAGTCAGATCCACTGACCCACTGGCTGGAGATGTGATTCCAGCTCCCAGAGATGAATGTTGCCATTGTGTCTTTGGGCAAGACACTTAACCCACCTCGCCCCCAGTGTCTGTGTACACTAGTGTATGAATGTGTGTGCGTGTGTGTGAATGGGTGGTTAGTTGATGCATGTATCACCAAAATCATGATAGTATAACACGCCAATGTATCATATATTGTATTGAATTCCCAGCCTTATTTGAAATATAAACTATAAGCTTCTACCTTACTTTACCCTGTCTGTGGTATTGTCTGTCTGCTCTCTCTTATATCACTGCTGTTTGATTCTCTCTTTTGTAATGTGTATGATCCTCCAAAGTGGAACAAGAGCTTTTGAATGTCTGTGTGTACTCTGGTTGTTCAGAGCACCACCCTCTGCTCTGTCCCTGCAGGAGGATCTTTCTGTAAATCCTCATATAATATAACTGTAATGCAATACTTCTGTTTGTGTTGTACAATATAAGCCTGCATTGTGTATTTGGTGACACTAGCGATATCAGATAATCATTACAGGGCGTCTGAAAGTTCTTTGTGGTTTGAATGTGGTGTTTGCTCTTTTAAGACTTTTGATTTTTCTTTTCTTAGCTTCCAAGAAATGTATTATATTGACTCTGTAGGCTCCAATGCAGAAATATAAGTCCGTCTTTATTCGCAGTGCTTCTTACACCATCACCAACACAGCCCAAGAAATGTCATTCTATCTCCATCCTTCTATCTGGATTATCCATTGTTTTTCATGTTTTCATGAGCACCTACAGTAATTACAAAGAAATGTATCACATGCTCCAGTAATCAAATTAAGGAGCACTTAACTTAAAGAGGAGGTATTATGCAAAATCAAGCAAGAGGAGGTTTTAGATGTCATCCATATATGTTTCAGTAATTTAGCGATCTCTCCTGGGCCCTATTCGAACCCTCCTTATGGTTAGCTGTAAAATTCTGACATGACAATGACTTCATAAATATACAAAAACATGATACACAACAACTTGACAAGCTTGATGCAATGTGCGGTAGTTTCATTAGTGTTGTGATAGTGCTCTGGAGGATGAGTGACTTTGCACTGAGAGCAAAGGAGGGGAGACTCAGAGCGAGAAATGAAAGTGAAACATATAAAACATGTTAAGGTGTTGTTTTTATATTATGTGTTAGCAGTTAATACCCCATAGAAGTACAATACCTCCTCTTTAAACTACCATTCCAGTCAGTGTAATCCCTCATTCCTCTGAGGCTGGTCCCTTGTTCACTAACCTAATTTCAGGTTGCACCCAACTGTGTGCAAATTACGACTCGGAATCAGTCTTGCAAGTAAATAAGTCCAAGGCAAATAAACAAAGCTAGTGCAAGTTCCTGCAAATAACTTCTCTCTTAGGGCAGGACTAATCTAGCTCCCCTTGCTAGATTAGATGACAGTATAAATTGTAGCTCCTCAGACCAGTACCACAGCTGCCAAATCTGCTTCTTTACAGTGACTTTGGGCTTCTGTTTTTGTATAGTCGTGTGCAAATTTTGTGAGTCATGAATTGTGTTTTTTGGGCTTGCTTCCGAGTGGCACTTTCACATCATAAATCCTTTTGATTGACTATCCTTTTTTCAGTTCTTTTTCACCTTTATAGACTGTAGTAATGACCATACACAATCTGTAGAAAGGACTGAAATACAAGCAGCTGTTAATGTTTATGTTTTAAAGCTGTTATTGATGTTAAATATGCTAATAAATATATTCACATCTCATTAGCACTCAGCTGTTACACACATTTAACTTGTTACTTGAATTTAAGGCCTCTTTTTGTAGAGCTTGGAATAGTGTTGTCACCATACAAAAATGTCTAACTATAACTATACTCAATACTAATTTAGATACTCAAATGATCAAACTGCTTTTTAGACAATCTTATATAAATAATATAAAATATAAAATAATGTGTCTATTGTACCGTGTGATCTTATATTAGCTCTGATAAAACTTAAGACAAAACTGTTCAGGAAAGGTCAAATTTTATCCAGTTATGTGATTTGATGTGATTATTTTCATCGATACTTGCTTAAATCAGTATATAGTTTCGATAGTACTGATTAGCCTTTGAGTTTCTTTACTTTTGATTTTTATTAAATCATTTTAGATGAATATTGTGATTTAAAATGTCCAAGTTATAAAATTTATGTCTAAATATCACTTAATATCCACCTTTTCTTTAAACAAGAATCTAGTTTAAGCATTGATAAGTATTTGTTTTTCGGTACTTCTGACTAACTATAAAGCAAACACAAGCACAGTAGGTCAGCCATTTTACATCCTTCGATTCAGTGTAATCTCCATGTGATTCACCATGAAAACACGTCCTAAAAGTAGCTCACAGCCCTGGATCTCGTGAAGAGAAGTGACAGACTGTTTATCTTTAGCTCCTGTCAGCGCCGTCTCGATGCTGAGTCTGACATCATCTGTTCACTGCACTGATCAGAGAAAAACAGAGGAAATGATTTATCGGCAAAAACAAATGAGAATGAATGTCCCAATGAAGTCTCTCAAAGTGATTCTTTGCAGACTGAGGGCACGCTCTACTTCTCTTGCATTGTGCTGAGCTAAGATCCACCGGAAGAAGCCAGGACAGGAGCACACAAGCCAGCAGCTGACAAATGCTGAGGGGATCGAACAGGGTGTTTTGGGAGGGCCTGGTTTGGCTGGGAGTTAGGTCACAGAGTCAGGTGATGTGGGTGGATATTATATTAGTACAACGACATGCAGAAATATGGAGCTGTGTCCCAAAGGTGAGGGTTGGTCTGAGGACAGGAATGCACTGCAGTTGTTTAACCCGAACAGAAAAACTAAAAAGATATTGTAAGATGAAGTTGCCAGGGCATTCCTATTACATGCTTCAAATACCACATAAACACTCTTAAAGTGATAGTATGTAACTTTCCAGGAATGGAAAGTCACCCGCATTATTTCATGGCAATAGAAAGTTAAAACGATTCCCTGTGGATATAGATTTGCTTTATGTCATACTGTGGAATATAATGGCTAAAGGAACAACATTTCTTCTAGTCAAATAAGAGTCAGGTTTGTGGAGGTGCAAGCCTGCTCAGGGTATGGATGTATGTTTTTCTATGTTTGTCAGTGCAATAAACACATCCATAATGAAAAGTGACATACTGGGACTTTAAATTTTATTTTGACTCATTTTTATTGTTCACATCATCAATATTGTGACTGAATCTTAGTTAGACCAGGACTAAATCAGGACTAGAACAGGACCAAACCAAGTCTACATAAGGACTAAACCAGGCTCAAACCAGATGCGTGAACGTTAAGTTGCTCCCAGAAACAAATAATTTTGAATAAAAGGAATTGATGGATTAAAGGTCCTATATTATGCAAAATTATCTCCTCTAAACATGTTAGAATGTTGTTACCTCGTCAAAAACATACATGGAGTTGTGTTTTGTTTCACACTTGTTTGAATAATCCTGCATTATTAGTCTGTCTACATCACCAGGGCTCAAAATGCTCTGTTCCATCTTGCAATAACGTGTAGTGGTAGTTTTCAAATTAACAGCTACATTTACCTTTTGTTTTAGTAGAGATTAGAATTTCCAGTGCTGAAATTACCCAAATGATTCTAGTGAAGGTGTATGGAGTTTTAAATACACAGAGGAGCACTTCCTGTATTACCACATGACATCTCAAGGAACAGAGTGTTTTGTGTTTGAGAGAAACATGTTTGAGCCTAAATATAGAGGTTTGTGTGAATGAAACAAAACACAACCCCAGGTGTGTTTTTGACAAGGAAACAACATTATAACATAGATCAGAAAATAGTGTAATATGTAGAGCAAAAGTGTAACCAGTGTCAACCTACGATGGGCACGATGGAGCTTTAAATGGTCAGTGGATACAATCTCTTTTCTGTGATGCTGATATGAGTATTTCATGTTTACAGTTTCCTCTGTTAGCGGCTGACCATTAATTCCTGTGGTACGCCATTAGAGGATTGTTATGCAACTAAGGCTGAAGATCTTTTGTGCAGCTTGTATTAACTCAAACCAAGAAACCCAGTGATAACCCAACAGCATTAAATCTGGAGACACAAGGCTTGCTATAGTTCTGGGGGGCTGGGGTCACTCACTTCCTAGAAAAATGTTATTGAATTACTGTTGTAGTCAAGCCCATGCTAATTGGGTTGAGGAGACTCGTGGCTAGTTCACAGGTTTCGGCTTCCTGTTTTGACATTGACTTTTTCCCATTCATAGCATATAATATTTTGCTTTAAAGGGCCCATATTATGCTATTTTCTGATTTATGTTGAAATGTATATAAAAACATACCTTGAGTTGTTTTTTTTGTTTTGTTTTTTTTATTTCATTCACACATGTTTAATATCCAAATCCAGCATATTATAATCCACACACCTTCACTAGAATCATTTAGTTTGTTTCAGCCCTGAAATTTACAGTCTCTACTGAACAAAAGCTAAAAGGTAGCCGAAAACTACCACTACATGACATCACAAGGTGGAACAGAGCACTTTGAGCTTTGGAGACGGACTAACAATAAAGAGTTACTCAAACATGTGTGAATGAAACAAAAGACAACTCCGGGTATGTTTTTAAGGAAGTAACAACATTATAACATGTCTTAAAGCTCACAAGAGTCAATTCTGCGTAACATAGGACCTTTAAATTGTTCATCACTAAGGCAATGGTCCTAATTTCACCATTGTGAATTTCACCATTGTGAAACCCATGAATACAAGTGTTTTTCATGAAACGCTTTGAAAACACACAACAAAAATGCTATTTACTGGACGAGCTCTGTTATTTGCTCAGTCTATGCGACTATATAGGATAGGCTGTATGAATGCTGTATATTTACTTCACTGTGGCAACCCTGAACAAGAAGTGGTCAAAAAGTACAAAAATAAAAACCGTATATACTGTCAAATTCAATAAATAATTCAAAATTGCACTGTTTTCCTTACAACCTCGTGTATATACAGTAGCTGAGGTATTTTATGACTTATTTCTATGTTATTTTATTTTTACTTGTACATTTATATAATTATGCCTTATTTGACACCAGTCTCTTGCTATTTTTGCTACTTATTTTATTATTACCATTTATATTTTTTCTTTTTGTTATTATAATATATTGTGATGTGTGAGCTACTGTGTCCAAGTAATTTCCCTTGTGGATCAATAATGTTCGTCTAAGTCTAAGTCTGAATTCGTCATCTCATGTGATTCCTCTTCACCAATAGAAAGCCCTGGACATTCCTTCTTCCAGGGACCAGCTGAGGGGGAGTGGGACCATTAATCTGTCCATTTGAGGAGAGCTGTTGTGGGGGGCAGAAAAGGCCTGCGTTTGCCTCTGAGCTGCAGATAAAGAAGCATCGATCTTTTCTACTCAGCACAACAACCAGGCCAGACTCGCTCATCACGCTATATTTAGACGACAACGGACTGACCTGCACAAGGGGGAAGAATTCACTGAGAGGGGCAAGGAGAGTAAGGACCCTGTGCCAGTACTGCAGCCCAGAGTGATAGGGTCTAACTTACTGCACGATCTCCCCATGTGCTCCAGAGCGCTCTAGTATCAAGTCCTGGTCTGGTTTGATGATTAATATGGCCGTACATTTCCATATTAAGCTATTTTCTGATGTATGTTAGATGTGTTTTTGATGTTTCCTCATCAAAAACGTGTTCTTTTCTCAAACAGAAAACACCATGGAAATGCTCCATTATGACATTTCCAATCTCTACTAAACAAAATGTAAAAGGTAGCTATTAACTTGAAAACTACTGCTTCATGACATCACAAGATGAACAGAGTATTTTGAGCTGTGGAGTGTACAGACTGTTAATAAAGGATTATTCAAACATGTGTGAATGAAACAAAACACAACTCCAGATGTTTTTGATGAGGTAACAACATTATAACATGGCTTAAAGCGAAGACCATTTTGCGCAATATAGACCTTTAATTGGTAACTCAAAATTCCCTTAAAGGTAAACTATATAACTTGTTTTTCCAGCTTGTTTCGATGAGTATGGCATTTCTTTGACTTGAATGTTACACAGTATGGCATCAAACTGAAATACTGCAGACTGCAATACTGAAGACCTCTGATACAATTCACTCATGTCACTTTACTGATATTTATCCTGTCTGTACATAAGCATACTCATATTACTGTAAATAACATAATATACTGAAGTCACTTTACTGAGATTTACTTTTATTGTACATAATAGTTTTTTTGGTATTTTATATTTTATATTTTGTATTTTATATTTTTGCTCCACCAGAACAAAATTAGAGTCTATCTTTAAGTCTATTTCTAAATTATTATTTTTTTACCCATTATCTATTATCTTGTTTTATTGCATGTTCCATTTTCCTGCTGTTCTTGAACTGTGCGTTGCAACACTGGAATTTCCCCACTGTGGGACTAATAAAGGCATATCTTATCTTATCTTAAATGTAAGGACAGAAAATGCTTTTGTTCAACTGTATTCAACATCTAAGCAATCAGTTACTTGTGTGATTTGGAATAAAAATATAAATACATACAAAATGGATGCCCTCCCATATTCCAAGCTGTAGAATAATTGCACACCGTGGCTTCACTGTATTTGCTTGGTGTGAATTCATGAGATGCGAGAGCCAAGTGGAGGTGCTGTCAGGGTGAGTTTGTGACTCTTTAAAGTATAGGTCCTCTCCTCAGTGGGTGGCTCATTAGTACCTGTTTATGAGTCTGCCAATGTCCTGCCAGTTGGATCAGCTGCGCTCTAAAACATGCACACTGAGTCTGTGTAAAGTTCTGTAAAACATAGACTTGGTTTGGTTTGTAAATCTGAAAGTGCTGATCGGAAGGAGCCCCCCACCAGCCCACCAGGAGAACAGATGTGCAGTGACAGTGTAATCCGTCAACAATGCAATCTCTGTTCAAACTCATTAGGCTGCGTATTACAATATACAACGGTAAGCAAATTAAACATAAGCAAAATAAAGCAAAAGTGCCCTCCTCCCAGAGATGAAAGAGTTTCTTTCTTTTATTGAGTCCAAATATTGTGTAAGCATTAAAGGTTATTTCTTATGCAATATTATGCAAAATTTACTGTTTTTTGACTGAGTTTTTGTTGTAATGGTGTTACCTCATCAACAACAGACCTGGAGTTGTGCTTTGCTTCATTCACACATATTTGTCATTTACATCTCTCAAGCTCAAAATGCTCTGTTCCACCTTGTGATGTCATGTAACTTTTACCTTTGGTTCAGAAGAGATTGGCTGATATCATCCAAATGATTCTAAGGTATGTGGAGGTATGTGTTAAATGTGTGAATGAAACAAAATACAACTCCAGGATGAGATAACCATATCATAACATAAATCAGAAAATAAAACCAACGACGTGTGAAACCCAGAGTTTATGTAGATCTCATCTTTAGACTTTCTGGCAGGCAGCTAATACACCAGGCCAAGAATTTGACATTGAATTACAACTCCAGTAGAAAAAAGTGGGAATCAGGGAAAAGCATTTGTAAATAGTGCTATAGGCATAAAAAAGTACTCAAGGTATTTTAAAGATCAACAACTTATACTGTGTGAAATATTATACATTATCAGAAGTAGTACTCAATTACATTTACTTGAGTAACTTTTTAAAGAAATTGTACTTTTTAGAGTACTTTTCTAGCAGCATACTTTTACTCCTATTTTAATTTTATTGAAGTAACAGTACTCTTACTTGAGTAAAAGTTTTAGTTACTCTTCCCACTGTGAATGAGTCTACAAGCTTTATGCTGACTACATTAAATTATATGAACATTTGTGTTTCTTGCATTCCTCCTCAGATATGATTTTTTTTTTTTTTCATTTTTGTGTCTATCCAGATAATATAATACCAGATTTTGTGCATTTTGCTTTATTTTCTCCTTCCGTTTGCATCAACTTCAAAGTATATGTCAGATGTTATATCCCGACAGTTACATTTTCTTGGACCTCTACATTGTACACCTACTTGAGTAATGTATTTTGAAGTAACATTACTCCTACTTCAGTACATTTTTTGTCTACTCTACCCACTTCTGTACTTCATAAGACCAGGTTTTAACATCCATTCAAATGAAACCCAATAGTACAACTAACAAAACTGTGAAGGGCTGATATAAAATAAAATAAAATAAATTAGATAAAAAGCAGGATGTGAGTTTTTGCGAACAGTGATTTATGTTCAGCCATAATTTTCTTAACAAGTGTGTTTTTTCAGCCCTTTAGCCAGTAATTGCAAATGGCATTAGAACAACACAGTGTTAGCTTTCCCATCTGATACTGCCAAGTCTGTCTGGCTGTCGCTCCATGCTATCTTTACTGTGATTTATGTGAACTGCTTTTCTTCTAATCCTGTATTATCACAGTGTTATGTTTCAGTAGTTCTGCTCTGGGCTTCTTCAGTAGAGGTTTGACCACTGAGCACTCCCTCTGCCCCTTCTCACTTCACATCCATAATATGTGCACCCAATGCATGGCTGGTCTAATGCTCCCAGGCGTCTGAACTTTATATTTGTTTTATATCTGCCCACCAGTTTGTAAAGAGACAGCCAGAACCTCTTGCTATGAAATTAAATAAATTCCAGAGAAAGTGCAGATGTTAAACCACCTACAGCTGTTTAAGTGAAGACAAAGCTAACCGTAAAGCCATTAGCAGGATCTTGTAAACTTCTATTAGTATAAGTAAGGGGAGACCAGTGATGTAAATTTTTAATGTTCTTTTTTAAAAGTCCTGTATTACACAAAACAAGGTGGAGTGTTTTCTCTTTGAGAGAAGGACTCAGGCTAAATATGCATGTGAATGAAACAAAACACAACTCCAGGCATGCTTGTGATGAGGAAACAACATTATAACATAGATCAGAAAATAGTGTAATATTGGCTCTTTAATATTTCCTTGTCAATTTGTCATAATCTTCTCACAATGTACTGAAAAGCAACTTGTAAATAATTTTAGGGGGTTCATCTTGTGAGGCAGCAGGTCTGTGTAAAGCACAGGTCTCCAACCCGTAGCTCAGGAGTTACAAGTAGCTCTCCACCCCTTCGAAGTAGCTCACTAAAGGATTTCTGAATTAATTATTGTGCTGAATGACTCAAATTTGATGAACTACCATTGTAAATGTATCATTTTGATGCCTAACTTTGTGCACTAATAAAATGACTAAAGGTTTATGTTTTATAGGCATATAACTGTTCCACATTCTCAGTTTCTTGGACCGCTAAAATTAGTAGCCCTTTGGCATTTTCTTTTTGTAAAAGTAGCTCACTGGAAGAAAAAAATCTGAGACCCCTGTGAGTGTCTGAACATGTGCGTGTTCCTGATACAAGACATAGTACTGAAAATGGGGGTGCATAATCTAACAAAAAAGAAATATATATCACAGTTTTCTTGGAGACAGATCATGATTTCGATTTGTCACTATCCGTGTACACTTTGTATTTTTATTAAGTAAATAAAGTCATCTGTTTTTTTCCTCAGAGTTCATACTTGATTGGTTAATTCCATCTATCACTCACTCAGAATTTTAAAGAGGTTGACCAATAGGAGGAGTTGGTGGGGAAAACACTGAATCATGATCTGACAATATCATAAAAATAGCATGTCATCACATAAATGAGATCATAATTTGATTATGAATTTGAGATGTCACCCATAACATAAGTGAAAAATAAGTGCCTCTCTCCTCCCAATATAAACATAAACTCTGTTCCTGTGGAGTGAAGTAATAGTTAAGTCTGTCTAATGAGTTCTGGTAACACAATACCAGCTTATAACACTGCATCAATAGGCTTTCAATCTAATGGAGTTCTCTAGTTTGTATAGAAATGTGTGTGTCGGCCTGTAAAGATAACAAACTGTGAAGTCTGATATATTGCTGAAGTGAATATATATGATAACAGATAATACTGAAATCAAACAAAAATAGAGGAATTATCCCATAAAGTATTCTAAATGTAAGATATTGTTAAAGCTCTATAAATAAATAGCAGAATGCAAAACTTAAAGGTGCATTGTGACTGGAGACGTTATTGCTTTGTCTGGAATGTTTCACAGTATGGTATTAAACCTTTCTATCATCATGAATAAATGTAAAATAGAGCTGTTTAATGTCATACAGTGGATTCTTCTAGCCAGAGCAATGACAAAGTTACAGAGTACACCTTTAAGTAATTCATTTGTGTAATTTTAGTTCATAATTCAACTCTCTACAGCTCAAGTCTTATCAATAACCACAAATCTCGCACTAGTACAAAGACAAATAATATGGACCCCCAAAAATGATTGTTCCATTTATAATATACTGAATGATAAGTGGATATAGTGTTTATCGTGACAGCTCCCTGTGTGTGTTTTTTTCTTGAGACACTCTACCATAACTGTTTTCATAATCCTTAATATGCAAATAGTGTATAAATTATGCTTTTATAATACCGGGCTGTTTGTTGAAGCCACCTCCGTACTTTTCAGTTCAGACCTGGCAGTACCGGCTAGTATAAATGCCAGGTGTGAATGTCACTGGTGCATTTTTAGACGTGATTGCACAAAACAGGAGATTTTGTTCTTTATAACTTCTTCATAAATTTGAATAGCATATAAAAAAGGATATACAGTAAGTATTTTACACATTGCCCAAAAATGAATTGATTTAAAGGTCCTGTTTTACTCAAAATTGACTCTTGTGAGCTTCAAGAATTTATAATGTCCCACATCTTTGAGTAATCCTTTATCATTAATCTGTTTAGTAAATATTGGTATTTCCAGGTCTGAAATTATCCAAATGGTTTTAGTGAAGGTGTATTGAGTTTAAAAACACAGTGAAGCCCTTCCTGTATTACCACATGACATCACAAGGTGTAATAGAGTGTTTTTAGTCTGAGAGAAGAACTCAGCCTTAATATGCAGGGTTTGTGTGTTAAACGTGTGTAAATGAAACAAAAAACAACTCAAGGTATGTTTTTGATGAGGTAAGTACAACACAGATCAGAAAATGGCGTAATATTTAAAAATGTCAAAATGTGAAAAGGGTGAAGATCTGCTATGCATTGTAATGGCAGATTTGAGTTCCATCTGTCTGTTCTGTCAATAGATGAATGGTCTGATTTATTCTGGATACAAATCCTTGTGTTGTGGCAGTAAACAAAACATCATATGAAAAGCTAGTATCTTGATGGTGTGTGCACAGATTGGAAAAGCATTGGACCTTGGAATGAGCTCACTTATAATTGCTTTAGATGCATATGCCTGAGAAACATGAGTCATTGTATCAGATGTATTATGAAACCACAGTGTATAGTGCTGTTTAAATTGTGTCTCTATTGTTGTATGTTGCAGTTTCCTCCTGGTCTTCTCCTGTCTCATCCTCTCTGTGTTCGCCACTATCCGGGAGTTCAAAGACAATTCAGAGAGTGCCTTGTACATCCTGGTAGGTTTACACATTACACCCCTTTTATGTGCTATTATGTCTCATTATATATTAAAGGTCCTATATTACTCAAAATTGACTCGTGTAAGCTTGTAGTCATATTAGAATGTTGTTACCTCATACAAAACATACCCAGAGATGAGTTTTGTTTCATTCACACATGTTTGAGTAATCCTGCATTATTAGGCTCAAAATGCTCTGTTTAGTTTTAAAATGAAAAGCTTTTTTAGCCTCAATTGAACTGCTTAACTCTACAATACACTACAAGCGAACCTAACCTAAAAATAACTCTAGTTTAGCTTCAAAGTATGGTAATTCTAGGGCTGCAAATTATTCAGATGATGAAAGTGGAGTACTTCCTGTATTACCACTTGATGACATCACAAGGTGGTTGTTTTCTGTTTGAGAGAAGTACACAGCCAAATTAAGCAGGATTTGTGTGTTAAACATTTGTGAAAGAAACAAAGCACAACTCCGGGGATGTTTTTAATGAGGATACAATAGTAGCTATAACATAGATCAACATTTGCATAATATAGGCCCTGTAAATGTTCATAATCCTGTGTGAATATTATGTGTTTATAGGAAATCGTGACCATCATAGTGTTTGGGGTGGAGTATATCGTCAGGATATGGGCCGCTGGCTGCTGCTGTCGCTACAGAGGATGGAGGGGCAGGCTCAAATTTGCCAGAAAGCCTTTTTGTGTCATAGGTGAGAAAAGAAAATTGGCTAAGGATGTTATTTCATTGCTTCACCTTGTGTTTTGTCTCAAATGCTTAGCTTTTTTGTAATATATCTTTTAAGGGTCACTTATGCTCCACTTTCGTACGTGAACAGATCTGTGAGATCCAAGCATAGTAACCGTCTACATTTATATTATATTTATACTTCCAAAACGTCTCTAACGGCAAGACTGCATTCTCCTAAACAACTAGAAGGCACTAAAAGTCAGTTTGAGAATTGACCAAAACGGACGAAATAGAGCAACAAATAAACAAAAAAAAATATGGAAGCGCCCATGGCAGTTTTTAGATCGCATCTATTGGAAAAAGCCAGGAAAACAAGGTGAGAGAAGCTTTTAGTTGTTTTGCAGCTGGTTCTAGTCACTTTTTTACAAGTTTAGCTTCCAGTGTCGAGCTGTGTTCACTACTGTCCCCAGCGGTTAGCGCATGTACTGCTCCGGTGTATGTTTAGAGGAGAGACACCAAATAACGGACTGAAGTCTCTATATGCGCATCCGTATCTATAAGACTTTTTTGGTAGAGCTGTATATGAATTATAAGATAGCAACACTGGTTTACTATGGACAGCAACACTTGCATATCACATAACTGTCTCAGATTCACATTTTGGTAACACAACTCTTTAAATAACACTACACTTGAGTAATAAGATAATTTACAGGGAAGTACAGTAGATATAGAATACCATACCACAGGGACATCATCGTCTACACATAAAAGTACACTATGTAACTTTTCTGGTCAAGGATACTCCTCCTGCTTGCCTCCATAAATACGTTATTATTTTGCTTGGACACAGTATGGCGGGGGGCAAAAGGTAACACCACCAGGCCAAGTTAGATCTGTGGAGAGGTGACCATGTATTTGCCATGTTTTTAAGGTACTTTTGAACAATCAAACAAAATGAATAAAAGCCAGACAGAATAAGTTGAATACCATACTCGCAGTGTTACAGGCAAAGGAACAATATCTTCAAGAAAGTGGCAGACCCATCACCAGAAAATGTAGTTTAGTTTGCCTGCTAAAAATGAAAATGATTATGATGAATACAGATTACAAAGTGTATGAAGGCTCTCAGTCATCTGTCAACACAGTAGCTCAAAGTACATTTTCCGCATTGTGTGACTCTCTCTTTCTCACATCTTAATTCTAACTAAATTCTTGTATATTACAGACATCATGGTACTGATCGCTTCGGTGTCTGTGCTGGCCGCTGGCTCTCAGGGGAATGTCTTTGCCACCTCCGCCATCAGGAGTTTGAGGTTCTTACAGATCCTGCGTATGCTGCGGATGGACCGGAGAGGAGGCACCTGGAAACTGCTGGGCTCTGTGGTCTATGCGCACAGTAAGGTGAGCGCCGAAGGTGCTTTGATTAATGACTGTTTGGTGGCTCTGCATATTTTGGTGTATTCACTGTTTATTAGTTTGTATGAGTAATGTAGTGATTTTATTGTATTGTCGTTTGCCACTTCCTAGACCAGCTTTCTGAAATATTCTGAAATATCTAGGTGTTGCATTTAACATGTTCACTGTTTACAGTGGATTTGACATGTAGAGGTCTTGAGATCAAATGTCAAAGTGTTACATTACTGGTCAAATGTGTCAGACATCAAGATGTGTTGGCAAAACATTATAAAAAATATAAACAAAATAACTATATAACAGCCTGATTACCTACTGGTAAATACATAACTTCATAGAGTCAGAATACTTTTTATATTTGGACTAAACACATAAACTCCAACCATAACCACATGTTTTTGACCAGAAAGCTTCAGATTTACCTAGTTTGCACTAAAAATGTAATGGTAGACCAAAGGAAGAGTAGACAATAATATTAAAACACCATATACAAAGTTAAGTAGCAAAAAAAGATGAGCTTCATTTAGCTCCACTTTAATGAACACTGGTTTAACATTGGGCTAACTGAATCTTTTTGAAACATGGCGACTTAATTCTAATCTCTATTCATGGGTTTCAAGCTATTGCAAAAGTCCTATCACTATATTAAGCTCAAATAAATAAACCATCTGCAATTAGCCGTTTTTAAAGGCAAATTCTTCCTTTAAATTCTGACCTGAAGTTGTGAAAAAATGTTGGAATGTCATGATGTCGTGAACGCAAACTATTCCGAGTTAATAACCAAATCCATCTAAATAAATGTTTGCCTGTTTGCAGACACAGACAGCTGAACTGGCGAGAATTAAGTGGAAAACAAATCCCCCAGTTTGTCCTAATGAGGTTCAAAATAGATTTCGCTCCTCACTAACAAGCTGCAAGTGTTCCTGCCGGGTTTGCTGATATGAGAGGTGGAGCGTTTGTAGCAGATCATGCGAGGAGCCTTGAGAAATAAAGATGAAATATCTCAACCAAACAGGGCATGACAATGACATCACCTAGCCCAATAATATTACAGAGGAGACATTTTATCTGTTCCCCGAGGTCACATGATTACAGTGAGCACACTTTATGACTGTATTGGTGTGTGTGTCTCAACAGGAGCTGATCACCGCCTGGTACATTGGCTTCCTCTGCCTCATCCTGGCCTCCTTCCTGGTGTATTCAGTGGAGAAGGAGTCCAACAAGGAGTTTGAGACCTACGCTGATGCTCTGTGGTGGGGATTGGTAAGACACAAAGGGCATTCAAACTTAAACTTAGATTCAGACAAACTTTAGTGATCCACAAGGGGAATTATTTGGACACAGTAGCTCACATATCACACTATATTATAATGGCAAAGAGCAACAATATAAATGGTAATAATGAATTCAATGTAAGTAGCAAAAATAGCAAAAGACTGGTATCAAATAATGGATAATTATATAAATGTATATGTATAAGTAAAAATAAAATATAGAAATATAGTAATGTACCTCGGCTATATACAAGAGGTGGGTAAGGAGAAACAGTGCAAAGATGAAATAGTCATTGTCAGGTTTATCTATTACATAGGGGTGAGTTGTTGTAGAGTTGTGTGTATGATGTGAATGCTTCTCTCACTGTTTGAGCGGACCTAAAGGAGCCTGTTGGAGAATGAGCTTCTCTGTAACACTGTATTATATAGTACTTGGAAAGGTCGCACACAAAATACACCACATGTTTAGTTTGTCAAGAGCTCCAAAAATGCAACAGGTGTGAGTTTAAAAATGCATTCAGGGCAATATTTACACAACGAGTATATGTGGAGCTAAACCATGACTAGACCAGCAGCAAGCATCAAAACTAGGGTGACCAGAAGTCCCTATATACCCGGGACAGTCCAAGTTTGGAGCCCTGTGTTACTGGTCCCAGCAGATTTATCCAAAACCAGTGACTTGTCCCAGTTTTATTTATATAAGAAATGTCCCAGGTGTACTTATTTTAGACCAATCTCATACCTGCCAATGGTAAAGAGGGGTATATATTGTCATTTGTTTAGCTAAAATACAGAAAACCTTCCTTGACAATGACCATAAGGCAAAAAAATGCACTATCAAAAGTCCCTCAGGTTATGAGTCGAGAATGGACAATGTCACACACTCTTTTCACTGTTTTATTTATACCAACCGTCCCAACCTGGGTTTTAATTTTGAAAATATGGTCTCCCTAATTAGGACTAAACTTGGCTCAAACCAGGATGTTAATACTTTTTATGCTACATGGACCCATTTATTTTTTGCTTTGATTTTAAGCTAAGCTAGTTTGTTTTTCACAGTTCAATTCATAATGTAATAGAGATTGTGCCTGTTCACTCCACAGATCACTCTGACCACTATCGGTTATGGAGATAAGGTTCCAAAGACGTGGAACGGCCGTCTGCTGGGAGCTGCGTTCAGTATGATCGGAGTGGCCTTCTTTGCTCTTCCTGCAGTAAGTCATCAAGCATTGTTGTTATCATTTTGAACACTACCTTAGCTCTTTTCCGTCATTTTACAGATATGTGATTTGTAATTCTTTTTTGTTTGTCATAGTGGTGTTTTTGTAAGAAAAAGTTGAGGAAAAAAAAAAACTTTAATGAAAATGTTTAACTTTCTGTGACAAGCGCTCTTTAATGAGTCTCAGGGTGCTATAGTAGAACTCCAGATGGCTACTTTGACTTTGAAGCTTCATCTACTGTTACAAATGACAAGTAAAAGTAAAGTAACAGCTGGTACAGAGTAGGTGCACCATCCAGAAGATAGTGGAAGTAAATGTGTGTTCAAATTGTGTGTCATCTCTGTTTGAACAATAGAAACACTACAGGCATGACTGGAATATCTCCTTCTGGGACAGGTTACTTGTACTGTATTTGCTGATGTTTGTGTCACGCCTTAGATGTAAAACACATCACCTGAAATTTGAGTACACTTCCATCAGACGTCGTCTCTCATTCTGTACATACAACTGTATCAGCACACAGTAAGCAAGAAATTGACTTTTTAGTTTACTTTGCAATTTTAACAGTAGAAGAACAGCATTTTCACACAAACACACACACACACACACACACGCTAGAATGCTGATTCTGTCCAAGTAAATTCCCTTGTAGATCAATAAAGTTTGTCTAAGTCTAAATTACTGTTAATTGGTTTATATAATAGTAATGCATTAGTCTTATACAGCGCTTTTCACTCCACACTGATGATAAGCTACTACTGTAGCCACAGCTGCCCTGGGGCAGTCTAACAGAAGCAAGGATGCCAATCTGATCACCATCACACAGTCACACACACACACCACTTTCATACTAGACAATGTGGGTGAAGTGTCTTGCCTAAGGACACAATGACAGTTTTGCCACTGGCGTCCCACTGTAGCACCTGGAATTCCCAGTGGTCTCCCATCCAAGTCCTAATGGAGCCCAGTAATGCTTAATACTACTGACTTAGCTGACATATTTGCTCTTGCAGGGCATCTTGGGTTCAGGTTTTGCCCTGAAAGTGCAAGAGCAACACAGACAGAAGCATTTTGAGAAGAGACGAAACCCCGCTGCCAGCCTCATTCAGGTATGTAACAGCAGCCAGAGCTAACACATAACTCTAAAGATTACAGACAACTAGTCACCACCCTGTTCCTTCTGATGGATAAGACAGACAGTATTCTGGGAGTACAGGATAGCCTCCAGCTGTATGGCGACTATTGAGCTTGAATAGCTTGTTGGACTCCGGTTGTACAGCTAGAGGCATTTTTATTGAAGATGACATTGTTAAAGCTCAAAAATATGTTTCCCACTCTTTCATACAGACTGAAATCTTGGAGGTAGACTCTGACTTCACTTAACACAGTCACTTACTAAAAACAAAAACACTGACCCTGGTTATATACAAAAGGAAGTCCTATTAGAAAACTGAGGCTCTTCTGCAAAAAAAAAAAAATCTCTCTTATCCTGTTAAGTTTTCAGTTTATTGTTGGCCAAGACGGCAACATGTTTTTGCCTCTTCAGTGTTAGTGATTGGCAATATAAACAAGGAAAATGTATCACACAAATGTCTGTAAGCATTAAACAACGAGGAGCCATGTGCAGTTTTAAAGTTGTTTAATGTGCTTATATCATGGCTACAAGCTGAAATGTCTCACTGTCTCACTGTGAGTCTGAAAAACCTGTTCACTGTCTGTAAATGTCAAAAATATCAGCCATTTCTGTGTTTTAAATTAATCTAGTCCCTACATTGTGCTCAGAGCAGTTGAACATTTGTTTACCCATTACTATGATGATACAGAATGTGATTTAACCTTTGCCGGACTACTTGTGCATTATGCAGTATAAACGCATACTATAAATGTCTGTCAACAAATCCATTCAGAATTATTCAGAATAGGATTAGTGCTGAAATGGATATATCTGAAATAGTCCATAAGGCAAACGTAATCATTAAAAGTTAAAATAATACTTCATTTAATTGTTGTATTATATAACCTAATATATACCATTGTGGCTATCTGTCTATGCAAATATTTAACACTGGTAAATTGTGGAGATATTCTTTATTGCCTCTCTTCCTCCAGGGTGCTTGGAGGTTTTATGCCACCAACCTTTCGCGCACGGATCTGCTGTGCACGTGGGATTTTTATGAGCAGACTGTAGCCGTCCCCATGTACAGGTGGGTCATTCAAATATTGCTCTACACAGTCAATATTTTTTCATATCATATTCCGCTTTCTCTTCTAAACTAGAGGATCCAAGAAAAGTGAACCAACAAAAAAGTGCTGTTTATTAAATCCTCAAAACGATTATCCAAGCATCTATAAAAGTTAATTTGTCATACCTTTTCATCAGGTTTATTGGAAATGGCACCAAAACTGTTCAAGGGAGTTTAGTGGAATATTGCCAATAGTTACTTTCCTAATTAACAACAGTCCAGATCCTGCATCACTAGACTTGGCCTTCATGATCTGCTCTACGTTCATCTTTTTATGTGTCTCAAAGTAGCAAATCACTTCTCCCCAGCTTCTCTTTGCTAAAAGGGCAGTGGTTAGCAGACGAATCACTGTTAGTGAGATTTAACCTGTGAATGGTGACATGCTCTTTGCTCTTAAGCAGGATAATCCCTCCTCTGAACCAGCTGGACCTGCTGCGCAATCTGAAAGGCAAGACCTTCAGGTAGGGCTCTGGTACCAGGATGTGCATGAGGCTGGTACATTAAGGCTTATGAGTGATACATAAATAGTTTCATTATATTTAAGCTACATCATCTTTTTACTTTCAAAAAAACACAATTGATTAGAATGCTTAGAAAAGTGCTATGGCAATTAGGGATGTGCCAGACCATATCGCTGATGATTTATGATTGTTTGCATTGAGAGCAATATTAAATTAGAATAGAGTGTTATCATTGCTCTTGGCCTGCCGTGAGGAGAGGCACACGGAGTTCAGCTAATTGCTCTCATTAAAGCGGCAAAATCACTGACTGGAGGCTTTGCAGAAGCACAAAAATACAACAGTGAAGATGTGAGGACTGGAAGCAGAATTTATATATCTTATCATACATACAACTTAAATAGCCTGAAACAAATGAGTACAAATATTATAAATGATGATAAATGAAATATTTAAGTATTTCTTACAAATCCTATAATATATTTTTTTTGCTTCAAACTCCCTATGACTCAGGCACAGTCTCCATTTATTGCAGTTCAATAGACCTAGCGAACAAACTGTAAACAAGTAGGTGTGTTAGTTTCAGAGTAGTTTCGATGTAGTCAGCTCCTCCCTGCAGGCAGATATAAGGCAGTGTCCACTTTGCCAGTAATCTAAATACACAACAGTAATTTTAACCCTGTAAAGCCCACTCTTGCAGAATTGCAACATCACTTTTAACAGTCGATTAATCACAATTATTCCAATGAATCACTGGGTTAGTTATTCAACAGTTATACAACATGACTAAATGATAAATGGTTGATCAAACTAAACATAGATTTTAACTATTTTTTCAATGCAGTTTCCCAGCAATCAAGTCATTCTGCTCTGATCAGCACTATGCTGGTGCAATATGTAAAAAAAACCCAAAAAACTCTTAACACAAGCAGTAATATAATACTTCTGTGACTGAATCGATGCTGCCTGATCTCTGCATGTGCAGTAGACATGTTGTATAATAACTGCACTGCTGTGTGTTGCAGGAAGGAGGCACCAGCGGACACTTCTCCCAGGTCTGTAACCTGATTGGCTTATATGTCTCTCCAGCTCTTTGGCTTGGGTTCAGCTCTGCTCTCAGTGCTGCTGTTCTTGGAGGAGCGTCTGTGGCATGTGTGTGTGTGTGTGTTTGGGCATGGTGCTTACGGTAAACACGGTGTGGATAACCAGGAAGTGTGTCAGTATGTCAGACATGGATGTGCGCCTCTTTCAAGAACGGTCGGTCATGCTGCTTTTGCTGACACACTCAAAGATCAGCGCACTCTGGCTTCACTCCAACCCACATCTTTATGAAATATTCACCATGCGCTGTTCTTTGAGGCTATAGCTGCTAGCGGCACCCTGGGGAGAAGTGAATATGGACACTCGCTTTGCTTCTGTCACTGTTTTGAGCAAAGAAACACGTGAAACTGTTGTAACATTTTATCATGACTTTGTCTTTCACAAACATTAGAGAGGAGGGACCAAACAGGTAAGCTGCAGAAATGGAAGTAAAAAAAGAATATAATAGAATCACCCATTCATTTGAAATAGCCTTTACGTTATGAATTACTATCATTACTATCACTGTGTGTTGATACACCCAAGCATGTTAGCAAGGTGGGTGTGGTTTAACAAGAACTTTATCATAAATACTTTGGTATATATTATATATATTTTGAATTGCAGTTTGTAGTATTAAAATTATAGTTTTCAGATGAGTTAAAGTTAAATACTTATTAGAACAAAGGATACATATTGGAAATGTGGTATGATTAAATGTATGGTATTAGTACAGCAAACTAAACACTATAGCATTAAGTCCCTTCATATACTGTGCTTCAAAATGTGTTATCATGACACGCCTATCTAGCAGCAATTGTAACAATAAAATAGGCTGACCATTTATTTAATATTCAAATGATATTATAGATAGCAATATTTATTTACCTGAAGTAATTTTTTTCATGATATTCAATGCAATGCAGTACTCTAATGACCAGTTACTCCCCACCACCAATGTAAATATATAATGCATATAGACAGGAGAAAAAGTTATAATAAAGTGTTACTGACTGGCACACTGCTGTTGTTACTGTATCCACTGCTATCTGATCTCTCTGTGTCTCCCCCTATGCCACCACTGCAGTAGTGAAAGTGCACATAAAGACACTCTTTGCGGGTGCTGTCCAAGAAACATTAGGTACCGTGCTGCACAATCACTAACTGCACTGCAAGTCTATGTGCTTCCCCCATCCCTACTTTCAGTTTTCTCTTTCCTTTACAAATACAGTTTTCAATTAATACTTTGAATTCAGTCTATACCCCTCTATTCTTTACCAGTGTCCGGAGGGATTCTCGATGTTTTTTCTTACTTTCTTCACACAATGCAGATATAGAAGCTTCTTACCGCCCTGTCAAAGTTGATTTATGGTTTCTGTTTAGTAATGTCTTTATGCTGTTGATTTGCTTGCCGCCTTTTGCCTAATCAGCATTTTTGAAATCTTGTGTTCAGCAGGGAAAGGTGCACATAGCAGATACCTAACCTAGAGCGTTTCAGATGGAGCGTACAGTTCTTCTGTTTGCACGGTTTGTGTTCACTGTTTTGTTCTTGTTTTTTGGAGATGTGCGGTCACTTTACGTCCCCATGCATGCTCGCTTGTACGCTTCCTGCTGCTTACCTGAACCAGTGAATGTGTTTCTATGGGACATGGCGCCCTCTGCTCTAGGACAGTTTGCATTGCAGCTCAGGTAAGCTTCACCACCACACACCACATGACCCAGGTTAAAAAGGAACTGTAATCAGGCATGGGACAATATGACAGTGTCGTAACAAGATTTCAAGAAATTCAACATTTTCCAAGATAGGATTTCTGACTGTTTCTTTTTAAAGTAATTGTAGATTGGACATTTATTAATTATGTATTAATTTGTGTATTTGTGCTTCATATTGTCTTAGGTTTCCATTAAAGGTGCTATATTATGTGAAATTGACTCCTGTGAACTTTAAGCCATGTTATAACCCTAGAGTTGTGTTTAGTTTCATCCACACATTTGAGTAATTCTTTATTATTAGTCTGTGTACATCTCCAAAGCTCAAAATGCTCTATTCCACCTTGTGATGTCATGAAGCAGTAGTTTTCAAGTTAGCATCTACCTTTCACCTTTAGTTCAATAGAGATGGGCAATTCCAGGTCTGAAATCATCCAAATGATTCTAGTGAAGGTGTATGGAGTTTAAAAACACAGTGGAGCGTTTAATTTATTACCACATGACATCGCAAGGTGGAACAGAGCGTTTTCTGTTTAAGAGAAGTACTCTAAATATGCAGGGTTTGTGTGTTAAACATGTGTGTAATATGGGACCTTTAACTAATACATTTTGGATTCTTTGTTTACTAGTAAAAAACAGTATAACTAATAATAATAATGCCTCTCAAAGCACTTTACTGTAGTCATTATTTGTTCACTCCACAACTGCCCTGGGTTAGACAAACGTAAACAAGATTGCCAATTTGCTCCGTCAGCCCCTTTGCCCACCAGTCATTACACAGTTACCACATTCATTCAAAGCAAAGTACCTAGTTTTGCAGTCTCTTGCTTAAAGACACAATGGCAGAACTTGGTCCTTTGCATTGGTGTCTCTAACTACTGAGCCACTGTTCCCTCTAACTATTAAATTGTTATTGTCCCATGCCTCTTTCAAAAATCCACAGAAAGAAAGTTATTAACAGTTTTTTGTTTACTGTCTATAGCCGCAAGCCCAGCATTAAGGACAAGGTGTTCCTCAGTCCATCTAAAGCTCCTGCTGTAAAAGTGAAAGTGTCCTCCCCTGGGGCAGAAGAGGTCGCCGAAGCCAATCCCAGTAAAGTCACCAAGAGCTGGAGCTTCACAGAGAAGAGCCGAGGAGCTAAAAGTGCGTTCAGAGTGAGGGGCACTTCACGACAAAACTCTGAGGGTGAGCACACTGAAGGGAAAGAGGATGTCATACGTAGACCAGACTGTAACAGCAATACACAACAAAATAGGTCAGGCTCATTTTGGGTCAGCTGGTTTAATATAACAGTATTCTAATCCATTTAATTTTGCCAGCCAGTAATTTTATCATAGACTGTAAAAAGAAGTGGACTAAAGGAGTGTGACATAACCCATAAGCGTTCAGTCAAAGTCAAATGAAGCTCATGAGGTTAGTGGTTACAGGGGTGAATTTGGAGCCATATTAGGAATAGGAATATATTAACGGACAAAATAGCCAAAATATAACCCCAGGATCATGTAGAGCAGGTTATTACAAACATTTTAAGACATAAATAACGAGGGTCGCTACAGCAGTTGCGGAGAGAGGGGTGACGATATTCCAATGTGAGTCAACTGGAGCGAGGGTCAGAAGGAGCCATGACAGTCTCCATGCTCACTTCCTATTTGGAGTTAGTTATGTCCATTCATATATACAGTATATGATTGTTATACAAATGTGTATAATGTGGACAATAATCTTGTGAGATTTTTTCACACTTTGCTTGGACAAATAAAAAGTTTGTGCTTGAATGACAGCAACAGTATATTTAAAAATGTGAGGCAAACATTGTGAACTGAATTAATTTAATATTAGTTTTAATTATGCTAAAAATCTTAAAAGTCTTCTCTCATTCTTGTGGACCCAGTCTCGTGTCTGATTCTCATCTATTGATACTTTGCAGGTGAAGCCATCAACGTTCCCTGGGGGTGTGAAGCTAACTGAAAGCACTGCTCTGTTAGAAGCTCTGTTACTCAAGATAAACTTAATCTGAGCTTTATTTTAACACAATATAACCAGAAAGAGCTGGTTTAGTTACAAGTACAACAGGTTAGATGATTTGTGCTCCCAAACAAGTCTCTCACACATAAAATTACATTCACAAGCTAGCTAGCATTAACAACAGTTTTTCAAGTAGTCATTCTCACCTTTTTGTTGAAAATTAAACACCTGAACAGGACCATGAGCGCTTGTATTGATCAGACTCCTGAAAATGCATTTAAATCCATATTTTTTTTTTTTCTTCAGTTTTCAGACAGTCTTACAACTTTTTTGTCTGTGTGTGCTAATGTGTGCATTGGGTCACCATAGAAACTGCTGAACATGCCGCCAATAGAAAAGCATTGCAGAACACCCCTAACGTGATGTCACTGCAAAGTATCAATAGTGCCTATGTAATATTAAAGGCATGATGAATAGTATGACGATGAGTGTTTTGCATCTGTGTGTGGGTTAGTGCTGAAGGTGAAGAGGCATTTTTTAATGTGCTCAGAGGCATCCATACATCACCAGGCAGTGTCTCATTGTGTCATTGTGTCATTGTGTCCAGATCTGTATCTCTCTCTTTTCTTTGCATTTGACCAAAGCCAGTTCTCATTAGTTGTGTTTCTTCCTCCTCTCCATGGCATGTTAAAGTGCTGTTTGAAATGCAGGATGAAGACTTTGGACTGAAGAGTTCACCAGGTTAGACCAGCCATAACATGACCTTTATATATTTACCTGTAATCATTTATAGTGTGTTTTATTTTAGTAGCTTTAACAGAGGAGAGCGCACTTTTTCAAACATGAACTATATTGCCTTTAGTGGAGTCCTCAGATGCCATGTTTGGAACTGATTTGTCATTCTCATCCAGCTTGCCCCCATAACAAATCTCTCCCATGTCTCTCCTCTCTCTTCTTTTGCAGCAATTGAAGGTTTAATAAGTAAGACATTGTTGGTTGGCTTCTTTGAGGGAAATGAAGTTAGAGCCAGCTGCATTGGTCTAGAACACATGCATGTGTGAAATCAGCCTAGATTTGTTCCCTTGACATGAACCCTACTTTAGTGTGTACATATGTATAGTATTATTATTAGCATGTATAACATTGCACTGGGGTGGGCTGATTGGTTGTCAGTATTTCCATGATTAAGTCTGATAACTCCAATAACTATAGGCCTTAGATGAAAATCATACTGGACATTGATTAATGGCACGTCTGTGCAAAATGTTCAAAATATTATTGCAAAACTGCAGCCTTCCAAGTAAACAAAGTGACTTTTGATAATGTTGTATTTTAATGATAGTTATTACCTAAAGGATATAACAGATTTAAGAGTTGGGTGAGCTGAGCTAACAGTGGGTTCAAGTCAAGTGGTGACAAGAGAATCTTTGAAGACAAACTGACCACAGGATGCTTCACCTTGCATGGGGACATCTCACTTTCCCGACTGAGGTCACAGATGTCCACTAATGAGCTTTCAACACTTTTGCCTGTTTATGCTTCCAAAACTGTAAACGAGTCTTCATGCTGGGCTAGTCCAAGCTAGCTCCTATGCTAGTATACCAGCTAAGTGATACCAGGAAGAGAGTAATGTATTGGGTAAAGCTTGTTCCCATCAGCACTTTCCTTCAATTCTGCACTAAAGTCTCTCCTTTGTTCACTAACGCACATGAGCAGACCTGTGTTACTGGCTTGAAACCCACAGTAATTCAATTGTGCACCTTCCAGGCCAAAGGATATGAGTTACTGAATGTGCTTTGCTTCTGCTCGTGCACTGCAGTGAGACAGCATTGTGCTTTTGGTCACTGTGCCCTTGTTCCTGCAGAGGCCAGTCTCCCGGGAGAAGACTTTGGGGATGATAAGAGCTGCCACTGTGAGTTCCTCACTCAGGAATTACCCCCAGGACTCAAGGTCACCATACGAGCAATCTGGTAAGGACAGCAGTGAAATATGAGGGCCCCTTAGTCAGCATGGCCAGAGAAAGAAGGAGCCAGATACATTTTGTTGACAAAACACCACTTCATTGAAGAACATTTGGCAAAAAAAAATTGCACTTTGTTCACAAAAGAACAAAAACTTTCTCTGGTATTATACAGACTAATATTGTCAGATAATTCATAAACATGTATGTATATAAGGAAACATTCACATAATATTGATTGTGGAAAAGTTGGAGAAATAATGAATAATATACTATGATACAGCAAGTACATGATTCTCAACTGGAGTAGGAGGAAGTTTTAAAAACATTTTGTATTCTACCCCTCTTGTATTTACATAATTATCAGTGTTAACAACAGCATATGTTAGGGTACAATACAATATACTTCTGTATATTCCTGTACAATTATTCAGTCATGAAATTGTCAAAAACACTACAGTACTACACAAACAGTACCCCATGCATATGCATCTAAAATAAAATGTGTGTTCCTCTAGAACATGTTAAACAAATTGGTTCATGTGACTGGTTTTAGTTTTTGGAGGCTGTAAGCACCAAGTGACTGCCTGGCTTTCACCAGTTTACCCCAGGGCAACTCTGGCTCCAGAATGAGGAGTGAAGGGATGATGCATGATATTGTACGTTGTTTGAAAAAACATATAATGGACTAATGCGTCATTGTTGTTGTTGTTGTGGTCAGTGTTATGAAGTTTCTAGTGTCCAAGCGAAGGTTCAAAGAGAGTCTGCGTCCGTATGATGTAATGGATGTGATTGAGCAATACTCCGCTGGGCACCTGGACATGTTGTCCCGCATCAAGAACCTGCAGTCCAGGCAAGTACACTACCTCCTCTTTCATATAACAATATTCACTGAACTGTTTCCTCTAATGTCCACAGAAAGAAGTCTCTCTGAATGATAATGCTGCTGATAGTAGTGGCTTGTGCTGTGTCTGGATACACACATGCTGAGATCTGCCTGAGTCATCTATGTGCCACATGTGTTGTATTCAGAGTTCTCTTTCAGACCAGTCACATTACTCCTAATGGAGAGGCTAAGTCACACCTGTAAAAAGACCTAGGTCCCATTTCAGGATTAATACACATGGTCAACAGACAGTACTGCTCTACTTAAAGGTCCTGCATTACACAAAATTGACACTTCTTAGTTTTAAACCAAAAACATATTAAAATATCAAAAACATGCCTGGAATTGTGTTTTGTTTCATTCACACACGTTTGAGTAAGCCTTTATTATTAGTCTGTCTACATCTCTTTTGTTTTTGCATTGCACCCTTTTGTGTTCTTGACAGATGGACATTTGCCAAAGCGATGAAATGGGTCCCTTTTGGTCTCTTGCTGGGATTGTGACTTTGCCTTTCTATAGCAATTTAAACTTCACTTTCAGCTGGAATGTCTCACAGATTCATTTTAGTAGGTAGTGATAACATCAATAATAATAATCACACATTTATAAATTTAACACATTTATGTTAATAATCACACATTTATAAATTCTTCTGCCCACACCTTCCACACTCTGATTCACTGTAGCTCTAACACAGTCTAAATATATTCCAGCGGTGGACTGTCACATGAACCTGTGTTTATGTCCTGTGTGTATGTGGAAATGTGGAATATATTGACCTTGTTCTCATAGCTGTTGTGACTCCCCGTTGCTTCACATTACATTGCACTCATATCGTCTCTGTGTGCCTTGCCAGGATAGATATGATTGTGGGGCCCCCTCCCCCATCAACACCTCGCCATAAGAAGTCCACAGAAGGTCCTAGGTTAGGTCCCTAGACTGCACCTGTAGTCTCACTACTGAGCCTTATGTTACATTCTCATTCTGGACCCCTTTTGAGTCTAGGCCACCTGACATATCTCATTGACACGTTGTATGGTATGAAGTCAGATTTATGGTGCAAATGTATTCCTTCTCTACAGTTTTCTTTGTTTATATATGAACAAAATGATCATTAGTCCACATGATATGTTTTTGTTAGGTTAAATTAACTTAAATAAAATCTAGCTATCCAACTATTATCTATTTAAGTATATGTTATCAGTAATTTATTTTTCTATCTATAGCTCATCATATATTTACTATCTATTTTCTAGATAGACTGATACACTATATTGCCAAAAGTATACACTAACCCATCCAAATAATGGAAATCAGGTGTTCCAGTCACTTCTATGGCCACAGGTGTATAAAATCAAGCACCTAGTCATGCAGCCTGTTTCTACAAACATTTGTGAAAGAATGGGTCGCTCTCAGGAGCTCAGTGAATTCCAGCGTTGTACTGTGATAGGATGCCACCTGGGCAACAAGTCCAGTCATGAAATTTCCTCGCTCCTAAATATTCCACAGACAACAGTCAGTGGTATTATAACAAAGTGGAAGTGATTGGGAACGACAGCAACTCAGCCGCGAAGTGGTAGGCCACGTAAACAGACACGGCGGGGTCAGTGAATGCTGAGGCGCATGGTGCGCAGAGGTCAGACCTCCAAATTTCATGTGGCCTTCAGATTAGCTCAAGAACAGTGCGTAGAGAGCTTCATGGAATGAGTTTCCATGGCCGAGCAGCTGCATCCAAACCATACATCACCAAGTACAATGCAAAGCGTCAGATGCAGAGGTGTAAAGCACGCCGCCACTGGACTCTAGAGCAGTGGAGACGTGTTCTCTGGAGTGATGAATCGCACTTCTCCATCTGGCAATCTGATGGACGAGTCTGGGTTTGGCGGTTGCCAGGAGAACGGTACTTGTCTGACTGCATTGTGCCAAGTGTAAAGTTTGGTGGAGGGGGGATTATGGTGTGGGGTTGTTTTTCAGGAGCTGGGCTTGGCCCTTAGTTCCAGTGAAAGGAACCCGAGAAATTTTGGAAAATTCCATGCTCACAACTTATTGGGAACAGTTTGGAGATGTTCCCTTCCTTTTCCAACATGACTGTGCACGAGTGCACAAAGCAAGATCCATAAAGACATGGATGGTGTGGATGAACTTGACTGGCCTGACTTCAACCCGATAGAACACCTTTGAAATTACCTTTGAATTAGAGCGGAGACTGAGAGCCAGGCCTTCTCATCCAACATCAGTGTGTGACCTCACAAATGTGCTTCTGGACGAGTGGTCAAAAATTCCCATGAACACACTCCTAAACCTTGTGGACAGCCTTCCCAGAAGAGTTGAAGCTGTTGTAGCTGTTGTAAAGGGTGGACCGACGTCATATTAAACCCTATGGATTAAGAATGGGATGTCACTTAAGTTCATATGTGAGTCAAGGGAGGTGAGCGAATACTTTTGACAATATAGTGTATTATATGCAGTATGTTTTTACTGTTATCTATATCTTAATTTATTTATCCATCTATTTTTCTAGCTATCTATTTTCTATCTATCTGTCTACCTATCTATCTATAGCTATCATATATCTATCTATGTTTTTCTATCTTTATCTTACTTCTTACCACACCTGACAACACAGTAGCTGCTAAAAAATGTGCCTCTATCACGGTTAGTGAGCCATGTCCTGTGGCGTCATTCAACAGGGGTCAGACAGTGCTAGGTCTGCTCTCAAACAGACCGAGAGCTCCCCTAGTCTCAGGATGCAATGGAGATGAAGCATGACTAAAGCATGCCCATTGTTGCATTTTGGCCCTAGACTCTTCTTCATACATTACTTGAGTGATTACTGCTCCTCATCATATGCATGTTTCATTCATATCCAAAATGACTGCCCAAGAAATGCTCCCAGCTCTGTTCCAGTGATTCATCCGTCATGTGTCGATCAGTAGCTTCTGACATCTCATCACTTATTTTGTTATGTCCATTTTTAAAAGTCACTCTAGAGTGTTGCCCCATCGTCGCCCTGTTTAGGAATCCTCATTGTCTGACTTACTCTAAAATCATGCATTATTTTTCTGAATGGTAGAGTTGACCAGATTGTTGGTAAAGGGCCTAAGCCTGAAGCAGATACCACCGAGGACCAGAGCATGATGGGACGTCTGGTCAAAGTGGAAAAACAGGTAGCTTAAACACAGTTGAACTTATCTGTATTGCACCTTTCACACTTCAAGACTGTTTGTTGTGAACTGCAGTTGACAAAAGTGTAACACAAGGATATATTCCATGTTCTATTCAAAATTCTGGGAAAAGCAACACTGAAATATGTTTTCTGTTAACCAGACATCTCAGCAACGTGATAGACTAGAAGCTAAAGTTTGTCTTCACCACCAACACCTTAATACAAGCTGAGACAAGAAGCAACCACGCTGTGACACTGGTTCTGATAGTGACAGCGTTAATGTTTACTTCTGCTAAAGACAAAGAGAGATCCTTGACCCCCAAAGTACACCTGGCCTCTAGCTGTGGGAGCACTCTCCAGTATTAAAATCATGACAATCGTCTCATCTGGAGGTTAAGAAATAACAAGGCAAATGCCAATATAATTTTTATATTCCAGATACTTTTCTGAAAACAGCTCAAGCTGTGTTCACTCAGGCCAGATGGATTGTGGGGAATCCCTCTCACCTATATGAAATTCTTCCATCAGGCAGGCGCTATCGAGCGCATAACTTTAAGAGTAACAGATATAAACTCTCATTTGTGCACTCTTGAACAAATTTGCACAACAAAGGTGCACTTAAATCACTTAATATTCAATGGTGCAATAATTATTTGTGCAATAGAGCTGGTGCAATAATTATTTGTGCAATAGGGCTGGTGCAATAACTTGGACACTTTATGGTTGTGTAGTGCACAAATGGACAATGGACATTAATAATGGACACATGTATTTTGTAATGAGCTCTGACTGTTGTCTGACTGTAGTGTGATGTGTGAGTGTAACTGTTTTTAAGCTATGGGCAGTGAGCCCGCAGACAAATTTCCCCTTTGGGACAATAAAGTTTATCTTATCTTATAAAAGGTTGTGTGCACATACAGAATAAAAATTTGAACTTCTATGAGATCCATGAAGCCATCCATGGTTGCTATGTCTCTTACTTGTGCTTCCAGGTAGTGTGTATGGACCGGAAACTGGACTTTCTGGTGAATGTGTACATACAGCGGATGGGCATCCCACGCTCTGAGACTGAAGCCTTCTTCAACTCTAAGGAGTCGTACCCTGCTCCACCATACCACAGTCCTGACCACACCAAGGAGGAAAAGGAGGACAAAGAGGACATGGACGTGGAGAGCCAGGGTCAGGTGAAGGAGGAGATGGAAGCAAAGACTTACTCTGCGATGGAGGTCATGTGCTCTGACTGCTCTCTGGAGAAGAAGGACCCTCTGCTGGGACGCCCTGTGTCCCGGTCGGTGGGCACCCCTTCAGTGGGCAGTCATCCCTCCACCTCATGGCAGCACCAGCTGCAACACCCCCTGAGCCAGCCGGCCTGGAACAGCAGTGTGGCCAACACCCCCTCCCCGTTGGCAGACCAGTCCCCTCCGCTGTTCCGCCTGCCCCCTCCCCCAGCCTCTGGACAGGGCAGCAGTCGGGACAGTGGCTCCCACAGCAGGAGGCGCCACAGGAGGCAGCAGTGCCAGCAGGACCCTACTGCTGCAGAGAGTGACACATCCCTGTCCATCCCCTCTGTAGACCACGAGGAGCTGGAGCGCTCCTTCAGCGGCTTCAGCATCTCCCAGGCCAAGGAGGACTTTTTTGGACCATCGTTCTTCACAGGCTCTCTGGGCGCAGTGGGGCCAGATGGCATGCCTGGACACTCACTGTGTGCCAGAGTAAGGCCCTTTATCGCAGAGGGAGAGTCAGACACAGACTCTGACCTGTACGCTCCCTCCCCATTGTCCTTCACTGGGGAGGTGTCCTGTGGGGAGAGGGGGTGGCCTGGCCTGAAGTAGGTCCACTCTCATATGAATGGACACGTTGTCTTCTGATTGTCTCTTAACATTCACGATAGATTGGTCACACTTATTGGTGCCAAAGGCCAGAGCAGTCATGTAAGTCTCTTGGGGGTGCTCTATGTGGTCTTCAAATAAGTTTGGTCTGGAATAACCACAACATTATTTATTTAAAAAAAAATCTTGGCATGCATGCCTGGCCAGTAGAAGGAGCCACAGAATTTAAGCAACATTACAGTCTAAAAAGGGTCCAAAGATGTCTTGAAGGGTAATAAAATATTACATAAAATGAAATAATTCCATCTTTGTTGTAAAAAGATATGCAAAATCTTTTTGTTGAATATGGGTATTGTTTAAAAAGAAAAAGGAATCTGAAATGTCATTCAATATACAGAAACATTGACTTTTATGCAAACGACATTCTTTTCTATAAGCAGAGCCTCAGACATAGGCTAATATTGTCAGAGCATTTGTTCTAGATGACTGTTAAACTCATTTCTTGACTTACTCTCCCTTTAAAGATTTGCAGTGTGTGTTTCTTGCTTTTTAAGATCTTAATCTCTTTGGAATTCATTTTAGCCTTTGCAACTGTACAACAGCTAGTCAGATCTGAGTCAAGTTATTGTTGTTATTGTTGTGGGGTCCATTATTACAACAACGCAAAGCAGTGTTTCACAGTTTTAAAAGGGAACATTCTCAACACTCAACAAGTTTGAATTGGTTGCATTTTAAAAGATCTATTCTGTAAATCCCCTAGTTCAGTTGTCCCCTGATTTACTGTCTCTGTCTTGCAGGAGCTGAGACCTTAGGGACCAGGGGTCAGTGCTCTCATTCTCCAAAGGCTAGTTTTCCCTTTCCCTTGTGTGGATGGGGCAGGTAGTTCTTAAAATCAAAAATATAAAAATACAGCATTGTCAGTAAATATGAAGCATGTCAGCTTCATATTTAATATACAAAATTCCCAGAGTCTTGCATGGCATGATCTTTATTTATTCACCGCCCATGAAGAGAAAAGTAAAGGTCACTGTTACAAGGTGCTTCTACGACAACGGCTGCAGCCATACATTTTTGTACATGCAAAAATATGTTCTGAACTGCACACCAGATTTAACATGCAGATAGGGCATCGTAATGTTGTACCGTGTTAAATATTGTCCTCAATTCATTCATCCAAGTCTTAAGAGAAGACTTTTTGTGCTGTGCTGTCTATTCATATACCCATACAGACTGCTGGAGCAGCATCAGCAACTTTCATTTTGTTTTATGCAGACGTTATGATTTCAATACAATAGGAACATTTTCATTCCTTTGACAATAAAGGTAACACTATAGGTGTTCTTAAAAGGGTGAAACTGCAGGGTGCAATTTAGGCACTAGATGGCAGCAAAAACGTACCCACTGAACATAAACCTCAGTTGACATGAGAAGTGAACTTGGGCTCTTATTCTCTTATTCTCACTGAAAGCATCTTAAAAACCCACTCAACACATTTCAGGGTGGTGATGCAACAGTGCCTGTAGATGCTCAACGTCTGCCACTGATTCACACAGTCCCACTAACACAGGCAACATATTTCACCCAGTCACCCACTATCAGACAATTCATTCAAAATGTTTTTTTTTTTTTTTTTTTCCCTCCAAGCACAGCAGTCTGTTGGCATGTTTTATATGAACGAGTCTGTCTGTGAGGTGTTATCTTTGACATCTTCGTAGTTGCATTTTCTGTTCTTCCATAATAAAACTGTACAACACCACATAGAAAGTACTATTTGTATTACTTTGTTTTGTACTGGTTTTAGGTGCAACGTATATCCTGTACCACTAGATGGCGATGCTTAGATTCAGTTCCAGTTTATAGATTTACTTTTATACCACTGCCACAAATATCTGGAGCTGGAAAGAAGAAAGGGCTATAAGGTAAAATAAAAAATAAACAAATAAAATGAAAATAAATAAAAGACAACTTCTGAAATATTTAATTATGTAAAAATATTACCCAGATTGCCCAGGACAGAGTTGGCTTGTTTCATTCTGTGCAAACTACTAATATTGCTGTAAAAGATAACTAACCTAACCCCCAATGATCCCATATTCATACAAGCATGGTGGATGGTGCCTTGCCATGACCACAATAATATGCTAAAGCAGTTTGAGCAGAATGGATCCTCTGAACTTTTAGCCATGTTAGAATTACCTCATCATCCACACATGTTTGAGTAACCCTGCATTATTAGTCTGTTTACAGCAATTTCATGCATGAAATCCAAATGATTCTAGTGAAGACGTATGGAGTTTAAAAAACAATTGTGCACAACTCCAGGTATGTTTTTGATAAGGAAACATTATAACAAATATAAAATACAGAAAATAACATAATATGGGCTATTTAATGTTTTTTTTCTAGCTTCAAGATGGCATCCTTCAGTATTTTTTATGAGAGTCTGATAGCGTAAGAAAATAAATGCTTATTTTATGGAATTAGACTAACCTAAACCTACCTTTTATAAACTATCACTGATATCACTGTACCTTAAGTATCCAACTTGTTTTCACAGTTTGGGTGCTGTCAATCAAACCCTCGCAATAATGAGAGTAAAGTGGTATGTCAGCACATGAGCTATGGTTTATAGCTAAGGGCTGACAGATTTTATTTAACAAGCTATTTAACTGCCACAGGCCTGGTCACTGAAACAATACTGAAACATTGCAGCAGTGCACAGTCAACCCAGGGTCAGCCAATTTGTTAAAAGTGACCAGGCTGGGAATACACTTGAGAGGAGGATACAAACAGAAATTGATTGGCTCATTAATAAACGTCAGATGAAAGCAACACAGCGGCTAAGGCTTATTTACTTTCAGCAGCACCTGGGGAATTAACCAACCAGAGCGAGACCACACAGGGAAAACAGCCAATCACAGGCGAGAATGTACTCACGATTGCAATGGTAAAAGTAGAAAGCTTATTAATGCTGGAGAACTGTTTTTTTCTTCTTTGTCTTCTTTTTTGTAGGCTTGAGCTTCACTCACATTTCTCCTGTTTAGTTTGAATGTTTGCCTAGTGGTTTAATAGTTTGCTATGTAGAATAACAAATATAAAAAGACATAAAAACAAGTAGTTACATAAGAGAAAAAAGGCGCTTTCACTTTTTTTTTTATCCTGCTGTTGGGCTATAGGCTTGGGGTTTATTAATTCTCCGTTGACAGAAAGTTCTCTGCACATCCCTAAAAGAATATGGGGAGTACAACAGCTCAAGTGGTGGAAGATGATGGTTTAGCTGGTTCAGTTGGTTCAGTTGGTTCAGTTGGTTCAGTTGGTTAAGTTGCTTAAGTTGGTTCAGTTGATTCAGTTGATTCAGTTGGTTGAGGTGGTTCAGCTGGTTCAGTTGGTTCAGTTGCGAGGTCCACTACAAGCAGCAGGTGGCATTCAGTGGAGCTCACTGGTGTGGTGCTGGAGATCTTTGTTTAAAATGGTGACAGAGGAGGCAGGATTCTCTGCTCCTTCCACATCATGTGGGACCTGCAACTCAGGGCTGTTAGGAGGGCTTACTATGGGAACTGTTGTGGAGTCCTGCAGAGCTATAGCCATGGTGTTATGTGCCAATGTGCTGTAATGGCTGTCATCCCAAGCTATTGCTCCATGGTAACAAATGGGTGTTTGAGCGCCTTGCTAACAGATATTCTTCTGTCAGGGTTTAGCTGCAGCAGCTGCTTCAGAAGATTAAGAAACATCATTCAATCTCTGTACTCTGGATAGTCAAGTCTTGGGATTTCCTCTTGAAACACACTTTCTAAATTGTTATAATGTTCAAGTGGTCCAACTGTGACCCAAGGCCTGGTTCCCACTGTGTGGTGGTACTCTGCTGGAGTTTTGAACCTCCACTGATCAAAGTCTATCTGAACAAAGTACTGCCCACACAATTCAGCTTTCTCCAGCATGTCTTTGCTTGGCTGTCCCAGCAGGTTAATGATGGAGCTCAAATTGTTATAAAGGCAGATTACACTGAAAATAGTGGACACACTCCATCAAGGTGCAGCCCAGAGACCACATGTCCAGGGCTGCAGACACTGGGCAGCCCTATACTCCCAAGGCTGAAAGATCATGTTGTTGTCCATCTCTGAAGTGTAACAGTCAATAAGTTTAAGTTTAAAATGTTATCTGGCTTTAAGTCAGCGTGAGCAATCCCAGCTTCACTGAGTGCCTCAAAAGCCACCAGGAGCTGCTGTGTGACTGAACGGCGCTCACTTAATGTTACTCTGCATCCACTCTGTGCCATGTAATGAAACAGGCTCCTGTCTAACATCTCAAACTCCATGCATTTGAAGTCATAAAACTTCAGAATATTATTCGGGGTAGGTTGTCTAAGACTCAAATCCTGCAAGATTTTCTGTTAAGTTTGTAGCTTCTACTGTTATGTTTATTTTGCGAATGCTGTTCACTATATGCTTTCTGTTGCCATGGTAATGAGTATGGATGATGCTCCATGGGTTTCATAATGATTAAAAATTAAGACTGTTGCCATAGCAATTAACAACATATTCTATTTCTTTTTATCATACACATATAATTAGTGAATGTTTATGTCTTCAACTATTTGTTATTTTTATCCATGGAGACTGTGCAAGAGGCTCGCTAAGGAGCCAGCTATGGACATTTGAGATGCTCCAGGCTTTTTACACCATATGTGGCAGCAAATGTGGCAGAAGAAATTAACCATTTCATCACCAACTGAAACTTCAGAGCGGAGTAAGAACGAGGCCTTTCCTGTTCACCTGGCTCTCCCTGCAGGTTGCTGTGGTGTTGCAGGACACAGAAGAGGGACACTTTTGGCTTTTCCACAGGATCTGCAGAGCATGCTTTTGTTAAAATGCACTGATGGTGACTGAAGGTAACTGAGAAGCACTGTGTAAATGTTGCAGCAACAGCAACTCTCTCTCTCTCTCTCTCTCTCTCTCTCTCTCTCTCTCTCTCTCTCTCTCTCTCTCTCTCTCTCTCTCTCTCTCTCTCTCTGAATGATTAAAAATGTCACAGCAGAAAACAGGTTAGGTGAATATCCAAAATCCATAAATGTTTTATTGTTTTGTTTGTGTTTTAAGTATTTCTACATGAAATATTTGAAGTACACTGGTACACTGCGTATCCTGTGCTTTGAGGTGAGGACTATGAACAGTTGGACAGGGTGGGTTACCAGTCTGTGCTAGAAAGGTGGTAACTCACCCTGGGTTACCACCTTTCTAGCACAGAAAGGGTGTTATGTCACCCACAATCATTCTTATGTCACCCACATTCATATGTCTATATGACTGTCAATATCAACATATCTCTGATAAAACAATAGCAGGGAAGTGTCATGGGGCAAAGCTTTTATTTAAGGCCCAGGCCCACCATCATGAATGTAAATTGTGATTCATGTTGTCCAATACCATTTATACAGTCATTAATCCAGACTCCATGATCATTACAGACCAGTGCAGTGGTCTGCATTAAAGGGCTGGACACTGGAAGGTCACCTCAGTCTGCCCTTGGTGGGCATCAATGCAGTTCTGTTTTTGTTAACACAATCAAAAGTTTACATGTGTACAAGTAACACTGATTTTGCTAATAACAGAATGGGATCAATAGGATTTAAACAAATAGTCTTTTTTGCTTAACATGGTATTTTAAATCTAATGCTATGAGCGTGTATTTTCTACAATTTCAGAAACCAAAACATTTTATGATGTTGTTTTTATTTCTTTTTGTAATTGCATTGTTTAACTTTCATGTTCAGAACAAAATAACCCCACGAAGTACTTATGTTCACCTGTGTTCACCTCATCTGATTTGGGAACTTGGATCTACACTATTTGTCTTAGCATGCTAATCTACTTAAAGGGCGCATGTTGCATTAATTATTACAAATGAATGGAAAAGCCTTCTAATGTGGACACAGCTGTATTGTATTCCTGTCAGCATGCTCATTGGTGAAGCATGTCCGTGCACATGCCATTACCCAAAATGCACCAGGTCCATCCATCCCAGTGCTCTCCGACAGCTCTGGTAACAGCATGTCACTAATGGAGCCATTGATTATGTGAGCTTTTATCATTTATCACTGAGGTCAAAGTCTTACCTTTCTAACAACACTGTTCAAAGTTTTCTGCCATTTCTGAAGGGAAGTAGCAGCCACACTGAGAAATATGTTACTAAATACAAAAATAAATTCTTCAGAATATTCATGTAAATCATATAGAAGGCCTATTACATATAACTATATACTTTGCAGCTGATGTCATCAACATTCCCTGGGTGTGTGGTGCTAACTGTAGGCACTGCTCTGTCTGGAACTACAACAGGTGAACTGATTTGTGCTGTTAAACAAGTCTCTCACACATAAAATTAGCTAGCTAGCATAGCCAACATAGCATAGACCTACTCACTCTCACTTTTTTTTTTTGCTGAAAATCAAACATCCTTTTGTATTTTGTGTTTTCAGATGATCTTAAAACTTTTTTGACTTGTTTGCTAATGTGTGCATTGTGTCACCATGGTAACTCCTAAACATCACTGGTTGGATTTCATGCAGATAGATAATATTCAATGAAGATCAGAGGATAAAAATTTATAAAAGAATATTTCATACAAATAGCAAAAATGTTATTCTGGCTAATGAAATGAAAATATATAGCTACGATTGCCAGTGAGCAAATTACCATTAAGCTTCAGGAACTAACATGCAACGGTTAGTATGTAAATGTGATTTTAAGACGATCAAAATAACTTGTTAATCTTGCTGTTTTAAACTAAAAGTAGAAGGCATAAACATCAATAATCATTCAATAATCAATCAAAAAAAAAAACAAAAAAAAAACATTAAGTTCTTTTTAAGAAATAGTTGGTTTAAATTGTCCTTAGCTGGTATTAATCTTATCTGTCTAACATTTATTCAACTACTACATGTGTTATTATTGCTCAAAAATAAATTAAAAAACATTCATTCATACTGTGAGTGGTCTCCTCTCTGCAAATCTAGATTTTTAAGTTTATGGGCACACTGTGGGACATTTTAGGCACATCTCCATGGAGACAAGCAGGTGAGATGAGCTATGCTGAACTATAAACTGGCTATTGTTCTAAGTAGGAAGCTTTACCTTGGACTGAAGCTAATTTACTGCTCCTGTTATCATTAATCACATACAATCAAACAGACCTTTTTCCCTTTAGACTTTGCCACAGTAACAGTGTAGGACAGAGAGAATAGCAGCACCAAGGCTCTGATGAATCGCCTGACTCCATTCATTAGGCTGATTATCCACTTATTCAATAACCCTAATCACATTCAACACGTATAGCTGCAGCCTCAGAGGTGAACTGTTTACTGTGACTACTCTATTAAAAGCAGGGTAATAATGACAAGAATATAGGCACTATATATAGGAGCAAAAAGAGTAAAGAGTCGACAAAAAACTAGAAAATAAGACGCAATCAAAGGTTCAATAGACTCTTGGGAGCTTTAAGCCATGTTATAATGTTGTTACCTCAGATATGTTGTTGTATGAGAAAACAACATTGTAACATAGATCAGAAAATAGCAAAATATTGGCCTTTCAACATACGAAATAGGGAGTTTGTGAGTTTTGTCTTTAGACAGATAAAAGTAATTCCTCAAGCTTCCTTCAAATTGCACATGGCAGTGGTCAAGATGTATTGCTTAGTCTATCTACCCCTTTTATCCTTTGACTTTGATATAAAATGTATTTTGCAGCTATGATAGACCTACCTGAAATACACACATGATTTTAGTTGCTGTTTCAGAGTTCAGAGTCTGCATCATCTTAACTTTTTCTTCAGGTCTCCTATAGAAACTGCTCTTTGTCCATAACCCTAAAGTACTGTACTATACTTGTCTCGGAGGACTTCCTCAAACGTTTACTTCAGGAGACCTTAAAGACCGTTATGCATTTATTCATACTTCCTTTGGCTTTCATATGCTGGGTGTGCACGCATTTGGGTGAGACTGGGTTGTTACGGTGACACACAATGTTAGTCAGTGCAGCATTTTTCTTAAATGTATCAATGTGTCAGATATATGTGGATGAGACAGGCTTATTCCTACAAAAACTGTAGTCAGTGGAATTTCCCATCATAACAGACAAAGCTCGAGTACCTTTGAAAATGAATGGCCTTCCAAGTACTAAGTAAACATATTAATAATAGAAAAAAATCCTACCCTCGATCCAAAAAAACGGAAACAGCTTGAAAAATGTGTGAAACTTGCAGAGTGCAGTACTGCGGTTGGTTGGTTTATTACGTGGTTATTGTAGTAAGATTCTATTGATGATAGAAAGCAACAACTGAATGTAAAATAACTAATAAAGGCAAGAATATTTTGAATGCACCATTAACATCAAAAGAGTTAACTCCATACCAGTCATCAGCCTAAACTTCCTGGTAAGTAAATGTACCATGCCCTGACCCATATAAAAATGTCATTCAAACTTATTTAAAGACTGACTTGAAACACTCACCTATGCTTGGGTAATTGCTGATTAATAGCATGACTTATTAACTGAAGTGTAATTATAATTGACATCTTTCATCAACAGTTTTAAACAGGAAAAAAACGCTTAGCATAATATGTCAACCTCAATTTACATCAAAGTATTCAAGACTGATGTGGTTTTTAGGAGTATTTCTAATATTCCACAATAAAAACATTTTTGGGTTTGTGTTAGCAGGGCCAAGGACTGTATATGGAGAAAAAAAGGAGCAATTTCATCCCATCTGCATCTTGGCTTTTGTACCCACCTAAAAGACCTAGTCAGATAGTCAGAGAATCTACACTAAGCCATGACCTGAATACCCACTGGTGAGATGTACTTTATGCCGTTAGAATGTAAAGCAATTACTGTGAGTGTACTGACAAATAAAAAGTAGACTTATTCACTTCGATTTGGCTTAGCGTAGGTGCACAAGAAACCCAGTTCAGTTCAGTTCATTTTATTCATGGGTGAAAAGGAGCATCAAAAACATACCTGGAGTCGTGTTTTGTTTCATTTACACATGTTTAACACACAAGTTCTTTTCTCAAACACTTTATATTATATTAATATATTTCACTTTACTCACTTTATTTCTTTGTGTGGAAGTTCGCAGAAAGAAAATGTCTGTGTCTCAGCTTTTATTTTAACTTCCAGTCAGAACATGGAATTTCAATTTGAGCAACAACATTCGTCCCAACTTGTTCCCTCATCCTGTCTCCATCCTTTCACGATAAAATAGATTTGTGTGAGACATAGATAGTAGTGTTTGTCACACTTTTTTCTTTAGTTGAACAAATATTTATGCGTTATGGGCAATGGGCCTGCTGTTGTTTATGTAGCCTAAATCATATCAGGTCCCTCTCGCCCATGGCAATGGAGTGGTTAGCTGCTTTTGTGTCTACCTGACTCACACACTAAGCAGTTTTTCAAACTTTTTAGTTTTTTGAGCTCAGTTTTTAACATCATATCATGGGACTTTAACCAACTAAGAAGTGCAGCAGGACACAAGTCAGGGTGTGTTGGTTTTTATGAAATGAGCTGTTTGTATTTCCCATATCCATGGTGTCCATGCAAGAGGCTAGCGAAGGAGCTAGCTATGGACATTTGAGATGCTCCAGGCTTTTTACACCATATATGGCAGCAAATGTGGCGGAAGATCTTCCAAGGAAACACTTTGAGGGAATGATACATTTCATCACCAACTGAAACACCAGAGCGGAGTAAGAACGAGGCCTTTCCTGTTGTGTTCCCCTGGTTCCCACTGGACACTGCTGTGATGCCTGGGCTGCAGGACACAGATGAGCGACTTTTGGCTCTTCCTCTCCTCAAACTGCCCTGGCACAGATCTGCTGAGCTTACCTGACCAGTCCTCCTGTTAAACTGCACTGACACCTTTGATTGAGACACAAAGGCGACTGAGAAGCACAGTGTTAATGTTTTTGCTGCAGAAAACATGTCTGTGTGTGTATGAGTGAATGACACGACTGTCATAATGGCATTGGTAATGTTTATTTTGTTGCTTGGAGGTTGGGTGCCAGTGTGTGAGTTTGTTAATTAAGACTTTCGACTTGAATCCTTCACATCATGTAAGTGTTATGGTGATTTATGTTCCTATTACAGTCACAACCAATAACCAGATACGACATATTACACCATTTGTTTACTTTAACAGAGCGCAGACTATGGTTGCATATATGAGCAGTGGCTGAGTAGCTTTTTCCCACCACTCTGGGACAAGAATGAACAATGTTAAATAATTTACATGTACTTATATGTATATATATATATATGTGTGTGTGTCCAGTGTTTCTCACTGTTATTCCTCCAATTACATTTCCTTCTGAAGAGTATAATGCAATTTGTATTCTGCTTCACTACAGCAAGTGAATCACAACACTTTTACAATCACCACGCTCTGATTGGACTAACACAGTACCTTTTGTCTCCCATTGGCTTTGATAATGAATGAAATTTAAATGTATACAATATGAGACGGAGGCTGGGTGGGTCTGCTCAAGTGCAATGTTCTCCACTCGATAAGGCCTTCTCAGCAAAATAAATGGGACATAATTGAACGCAAAGAAACAAATCCAACAGCAATCAACTAGAAATAATGATAAAGCTCCATATTTGTTAGAGTAGAGAGGATGGGGTCAGACTAAACAAATTAGGGTTGTGTGATATATCGGCTCTAATATCAGTATGGGTGATACAGATACAGGTGATTTAGAGTGACACACATATCAGTCCAGTGTGAGCCAGGTTACCATACTGAACCATCTTTGAAATTTTTGTAGTTTAGACACTTGCTTTGTGTGTCTGAAATGTTTTGGAGAAGCGTCCTTCATGGGTGTCTGACCTACACGCTCCAGCTAAGATTACACTGAAACCAGACAGATATCAAATACTGCAAGCTGTTTGGGGCGATATGGACATGTACTAACAAAACTCATGTTTCAGCATATTTTCAGAAGAACAAAGATTCGATATTGGATGGTTTTTATTATATCACTGTGTGCATCATGCTTGAGTCTCATCGGATCAATTAACTTTCTCCTTTTAATCTGAATTTTTAATCTGAATTTTGTGAGGAACAACAATTAACAAAAAAGACAAAATTAAATCTTGAAATTGAGCCCTTTCTCAGTATTTGTCATAGTTTAGTCAGTTAGTTTTAGTTTTTGTTAGTTCGTTTTTCGCTTGTGTGGCTAAAACTAAAACTTTTCTACAGATGCACATGACTTCTTAGAATCCACTGTGATAATTCACCTTTAAAGTGAGACTAATTCAGTTAATTCATGCTTCACCTTTTCAAATCAGCTGCAGGAAAAGCAACTTAAGCACATGTATAGAGAGGAAACAGCAGTAAACAATTTAATAATGAGAATATCTTTTTAATAATGAGAATATCTTTTTTCCTTAAACGTTCTATATTATTATTAAAATTAATATTGTGAGCTTTAAGCCATGCAATTACCTCCTCAAAAAGTTAACAGCTCCTTTTACCTTTTGCTCAGTAGAAATTGGCAGTTCCAGATCTGAAATTATCCAAATGACTCTAGTGAAGGTGTATGAATGAGAGTCTTTTTCCGTTTGAGAGAAGAAATCTCAAGTCTAAATATGCAGGGTTTATATGTTAAACGTGTGAATGAAATAAAACACAACTCCAGGTATGTTTGGGATGAGAAAACAACATCATAACATAGATCAGAAAAGTGTAATATGGGCCCTTTAAATATGCACATGGAGCATTTGTCTAAAAAGAAAAAGGACAAATACACTGCTAAAAAAATAAACAACAGAAAAGTCACTGTTTTGTTGTAGATGTACATTTGAATTATGTTTAATTACCATCATTGCAATTAGTCACATAACGCACTCACAGTTGGACTACTTGTCACTTAAAACTGTCCTAATTTTCTATATTTAGACTGCAATTCATCACTTATGTATTTTTTAGTCTCATTTGTGTAGTCCTATTTGGGTCATTGGAAGTTGGAGAATCTGCTACATACATAATTTGGTCTTGAGGAGTAACAGCAACAATACTTACTTGGCAGCGTCACTGTAACAAGCTTGTGATTACTAGTGATACATTGCAGCTGATGTGATCAACTTTCCCTGTGGAGTGATGCTAACTGAAGCACTACTCTGTCTGAAGCTCTGTTACTGAAACTAAACTTTAGTCTGAGCTTTGTTTTAACACAATATTTTATTTTATTTTATTTTATTTTATTTTTTATTTTTTATTTTTTATTTTATTTTTTATTTTTTATTTTTTATTTTTTATTTTTTTATTTTATTTTATTTTATTTTATTTTATTTTATTTTATTTTATTTTATTTTATTTATTATTTTAGGAAAACCTCATTGAGAGTCTCCTGGTCAAGAAGCAGCACAATTCACAGTCATCAAACAGAAACCTTGGGACTATCAGCTGTACATGATTACACATAATCCAATAAAATCATTAACACATTATAAAAAATAGACACCACAAACAACTACAACCAAGTGATTGTTCCTCCAAGACATTTAAAAGTCTCTTATACAAATTTAGCGAGACCAAATACAGTGTAAGTTCAGTTTGCAGTTCATTCGGTGATTGTGGTGCAGCAAAACTGAAGGCCTTTTTATCCAACTTGGTTCTAACTCTAGGCACAGACAGCACGAGGAAGCTCTGAAACCTCAGGTTATGATCACCAGTGCCCCTGAGTTCACAGTGGTCAGTCAGATACAGAGGGAGCAGTTCTAACATGGCCTTATAAATAAAGATACACAGTGCTTCAGTCTGTGCAGTGATAAAGAGGTCCAACCAACTTTCTCATGTGTGCTGCTCATTTTATATTTTTTCTAAATGAGTTTTCAGATTTTTTTTTTATTGCAGAAATCAACATACAGCCCTAATTAAAGGTGCACTGTGTAACTTTTCTGGTGGAAGGTCCAAATGCTTTTCTCTGTAAAAATCTTATTGCTTTGTCTGGAATGTTTCAGAGTATGGCATTAAACCTTTCTATCTTCATGGAGACCAAACCAGACCAAGGTACAGGTCAGATCTGTGGAAAGGCAACCCCACTCATAGTCAGAATACCTGTTTTCTAGATATTTTTGAGCTATAAAACCACCTGTAATTTAATAAATATGAGGAAAAGCTGTTTAATGTCATACAGTGGAACATTCCAGGCAGAGCAATGGTATAGCCATACAAAGAAGCAGGTGACAGACACTTCACCAGAAAAGTTTCCTTTTTAGAATCTGAAACCACCATTAGCAGGGCCCTGTGGAGAAGAATGAATGAAAAAACAATAACAGAATACCACTAGAGCATTATTTTGCAGAAGCTATTATAACAAAATATCATTAGCCTACGTGATATATTTGATCTGGGCGATACGAATGAGCTCAGAGGCTTTGATTTGATGTAGGAATTAGCAGTGTAATGATACTAAGGTGTAGAATAGCAACCTGCTTTTCTTCTCTCCAGATAGTAATAAGAAATGATTCAAGCATTTATTGATGTCTTTATTACAACTCGGGCTGTATGCCAGCTGTAATTAAAACTTGGCCTGGCCCCATTCTGTGATGAGACAAAAAACATCATCGTCATGAGAGAATGGACCGTGCATCATTAACTAAACATCCTTTCCACAACTTAAAGAACATTATATTTCTTTCTGTCAGCATTAATTTAACATAGTAAGTCAATTTTTAAATGAAAAATACTGTATATAAAAGCCCTGACCTGAGTAAAGTTGTTTTTCAGATATGCGTCAAAGGAAAGATGAATACCTGAAGGTCAAAGGAGTTTAATGTAGTCTGATGTAAGAGCTTCACCTGAAACAAGGAACGATGGATTTAAAAAGGAAGGAACATTGTAATCATTTAATTTCATCTTCTCTTTGATATATTAATTACTTGGCTTTTATAAGTTAGCTTTGATTTTCTAGGTACCTTTTTTAAGGTCATTTAAAATTTAACTGTTGTGCAAATAGTCCAATGCATTTCACTCATTCTTGTTGTTGACAGTGTAGTAGTTACTCTGATTATAGGCCAGGTAACATTCTGCATCAAATTTTGTCTTGCCCCAGATATATTATATAAGCTGCTCTTGAGGTCAAATTGTGTGCTGTCTGTATCCGATTATAAAGTGTTTTATAGTCCGATAATCAGGAAGTGCAGGTTAGCATGCAAACTCCGCTTTTGGTCTGAAAGTTGTGAAAAGCATTTATAAATTGTGGTGAATAATTTGGATGCTCAGAATGCATAAGGTAAGTGAGGAATATTTGGACCACTTCAAATCATAAAAGTTTTCAAAACAGTTTTTTCCACATTTTTAAAATCACTTAGTGCCTGTTATTTGAATGCAACATTAACATCATCAACAGTTTTGAAAGGTAAAAAAATATATTTATGAAAAAGAACCGAGAGTCACTATACAGTGCATGTCAGCTGTCTGTAGTATCATAATCTTACTTTCATCAAGCTTCAAAAGATATAATATAATTGGACTCCAGATCAGACCGCAAATAGATTGGTCAATGCTTTGCTTGGAATGTTCCACAGTATAACATTAAACAGCACTACCTTACATTTATTCAAGTACAGGTGGTTTTAAAGCCATTCTGGCATTCTGATTGTGAGCAGGGTTGCCTCTTCACAGATCTGAACCGTAACTTGGTCTGGTTTGGTCTCCATGAAGATAGAAAAGTTTAATGCCAAACTGTGAAACATTCCAGGAAAAGCAATAACATCTCCACGGAGAAAAACATTTGACATACCATCAACTAGAAAAGTTACACAATGCACCTATAAACTTCCATCAGCATTCTGTAAATCAGCTTTTAGTAGCGGTTAATTATGTCTGATGTAGTGGCAGGGGAATGAATGAAAGTGTAATTGAAAAATATGCTCTCCACGGTTGTAAATGTCAACGGGCTGGACTTTGCATCTTTCTGGCTCCTCTCCATGGTAAATGGTCACATTTTTATATAACGCTTTTCCACCTTCAAGGCACTCAAAACGTTTAACATCAAGGAACTACTCACACATTCACACACACATTCATACACCACTGTACACAGACACTGTTCTCATACCAGTTCGAGTTGGCAGTCTCCAGGTGAGGTTTTCACAGCCAATACACCTCTTACTTTCACACTCATGTTTGTTCCTCTTCTTCTTCATACTGGTGTGAGGCTCCCAGTCCCCAGCCTTATTTCTGCCTCTGTGACGTCTCCATTATGTAAGGTTCTCTCAGTTCAGCTGTGGTCTGAAAAGTCTTTGTCTACTGGGCTCTTCTCTTTTATTATTTACTCATCCTTGTGTGTGTAGTTAGGAGTGCACACACGCCTGGAGACACTGAACTGCTAGAAGGATTATTATGAAGTTCAAGAAATAACCTTTAGTTAATTTATCGATGGCGTTACTGCAGTATTAATAAACACTTCAAGGTAACAGTAAACTAAGCTATACTGCGTTATATTGCATTAATTGTATACTTTCAAATTTGTTGTTTGTTGTTTGTTTGTTGTTTGTTGTTTTTTTTAGCTCTCATGTTATAACTTTGTTCCTTCATCAAAGGCATGCCTGAAGAGGTTTTAGATGTCATCTGATCTCTCCTGGGCCCTATTCAAACCCTCCTTATGGTTAGCTGTAAGATTCTGTCCAATGCTCAGCCCACAAGCCTGCGTGATCCATGCGCCCACACAAAAGCATGAGACAAAACTGTACACAAGGACACAACAAACGTGATGCAATGTGGAATAGTTTCATTAGCGGGATGCACGCTGATTGTGTTGTGATAGGGCTCTGAAGGGGGATTGATTTAGCATGAAGAGCAAAGGGACAGCAGACTCAGAGCTTCAAAAACAAAAGTGAAACTTATAAATCATGTTAAAACAATAAAAGGTTACATGATAATACCCCACAGAAGTAAAATACCCCCTCTCAAACTGGAAGATGAGATAAAGCTTGTTTTAGGCTGATTTTACCTATGTTGCAGACAAAATACTGATTAGAACAGCTTTTGTTGAGTATGAATGCTCTCAATGTGAAGCCATTGCCCATGAAGCTAGATAAGATAAGATAAGATAAATAGATAGAATAGCGTTTCTGTTATGACCAGGCATCTTTTGTCCTTGAGTCCCCTTTGTATGTTTTATCAAATGGAAAATTAAAAGATGATTTATTCTGCCTGCCCTTGCTATTTGAAAGAGACTTTATTAGTAATGCATTTTTGACTATTCTCTCAGCTGTGGTTTATTCAGTATCAACACAACCCAGGGCCTCCTGCGATTTTTGGTTGGAAAGCGAAGGGGCTGCACACAAATTTAAAGTCTTTTATGGATGTGAGCATACCCCCACCCCCTACCATGTTTGCTTTACTGTTTATAGTGATATATAAAACCTATGGAATTCTTGTCAACTGTAGTCTCATTTTGAACACTCTGTAGTTGCCATTTGAACATTTTTAGTCGAGATTGGCTGTATGGGGCAGAAAACTTTTGGGGAACTATGGGGGGTGCATTAGCTATTTAAACCCTCCCCCGTGGTGCTGCTCTCGCTCTGTAGGCTTGAAAAACAGTGTAAATAATACACTGAAGAGAAGACAAATGTGTAGTAAGTAAAACAAGATAACTAAAACATGAAAGTAAAGTTACAGCTATAGTTATTCAAGTTTTATTTATCAGCTTCCCCCCCAGAAAGAGCACCATACTAATATAACCCAAATTTACCTCAATCGAATCTGCCTTCTTTTAAGTGTGTTCTATGTGTTAAATATTTATGTAAGCAGTGTGTGTTTTGTCTTTTGGGACCTGCCTGCAACATATGGCCTAGAATGATAATGGAAAACTTCACTGAAAATGTGTTGCTTTATATTAGCAGCAAACACAGTGCAAAATACAATACCAGTCCATTGTAGCCCTTAGCTGCTTATAGAGTCCATGCTGTCAAATTAATGGAGTGAACAAATAGGTGGAGGGTGAGGAGCTAACTTGCAGCAACTGAACCAGAAATCCAATCTTATGTGACCTATTATCTTACTATGTTATACGTGTGAGCCTATATCTTTAGCAGCCTTTGGGACTGATAAGAGACTACCATAGATCAAATTTTGTAATGACTTAAAGGGCCCATATCACACTATTTTCTTATCTATGTTATAATGTTATTTCCTTATCACAAACATACCTGGAGTTGTGTTTTGCTTGATTCACACATGTTTAACACACAAACCCTGCATATTTAGGCTGTTCGTCTCATACCTAAAACACTGTATTCCGCCTCGTGATGTCATGTTGTAATACAGTGCTCCACTGTGTTTTTAAATCCCATACATCTTCACTAGAATCATTTGGATGATTTCAGCCCTGGAACTGCCAATCTGTACTGAACAAAAGGTAAAAGGAAGCTGTAAAGTACTACTTCATGACATCACACTTTGGAACAGAGCATTTTGTCCTTTGGAGATGTAGACAGACTGATAATAAAAGGTTACTGAAACAAATGTGTATGAAGAGGCCATTTTGTGTAATATGGGAGCTTTAAAGGCACTGTAAGACCCAAATGGTAAACTGAATAATAAAAAAACAAAAGAAAAGAAAAGATCACAATTCATGTTATGCAAGCGAGTAAGCACTCAGATCTCAGCATTTTAGTTTTCATATAAAATAACTTTTCAAACCACAATATTACTTACAATACAGGCTTTACATTATTGTTACTGTGTGTAGACTCTTTTACCCACAGAGTGTCACACATCCAATAATGCTGCGTGTGTACAGAGCAGGTGAGCCTGAGTCTCTTCTGGGACTGCGGCTACTGCATTGGCCTTTCTGTTTCACTGGTTCTCTCTGCAGTAAAACACATGCAAAAGTCATACAGGACTTTTACTGTCAGTGCCAGTTAAATCAAATATGTATTTATATTTGAAATGAACAATGAAACATGACGAGCAACTAAACTTCTGGTTAAAAGCTGACTGCTCTGTCTGCTCCTGTAACTCCACAAAACAATTCACATCAAAAATATTTTCTTCCTTCCTCACCCTATTTGAACATGTTATCATCTTCTGACCATCGCATTTCTGGTTCTCTTGCAGACACTCACCCAGGTATGGCTGCACATGATTTGGCTGAAATGAATGAATGAAAAATACATTACACAGCATGTTTTACATTTGTTCTAAGTATGTACTCCCCTTGTTTGTCTTTAAAGGTATTAAATTGACTTTTGAGAGAAACCTACTATATTGGCAGCCCCTAATGTATTCGTGTTACTTTAAACTGCTGTAAGCTTTTTACTGAAGGTGCTGGGCTTTACAGAGAGGTGTAACCCGCAGATTTGCTGTAATTTGTCACTTAAAATGACAGTACTTAAAGCACTCAACTATTCAAAAAGCTCTCACAAAACTGCTGAACCATCTTCTCTTAGCAGCCTGGGGGAAGTTCAGAATGGGAAATGTACATGATTTATGTTGGACAGGAACATTTCCAAAAAGAACATAAATCAAATATTTGCACCGTTCTAATTTGCATCTTGTTCACTTTGAAAGAATAGCTTCTACTTTTATGTAACCTGTACTGTACATATAAGCTGGATCATAAATACTGCATGGTCTGAGAACTAAAAGGCCACTGCTTCATGTTCCAGCCCTGACAATACAATGAGCCTTTTTATGACTGAGGTGCCCTTGAGCAAGGTACTTACCCTGAACTGCTCAAGTTTCAGTGACAATATATTCAAAAATCCATTATAAATGTTTGGTAATGTGGAATGTCAACCATTCCATGTCCATGTTTTCCATTTCATCCATCATGTCTCACCATTTTTGCATGTTCTCCTGTCTACTCGACCTGGCTACGGATTACAGAAGGAAATTATACGATTTATTAGTGTTTCATCATATGTGAAATATGTATACCAATATAAAAGAGAATGCATAAAATGTGTTCTTTAATTGATGGGAGCATGGACTGAACCTCAAACCTTTGGGTCAGCAGGCAAACCCTCTATCATCTAGCTAATGCTGCCTATGAAATTCAGTGTTGTGTTTTTACATGTATATTTATCTGAAGGAAATGTGCTCAATTATTAGGGTTTGAAATTTTTTTTTCAATCATTTTCTGATTCTGTGCAACACTGAGATTCTGTAGGCTATTCAGTATATTTTCTAAAGAGATCAGTTCATTCTGATGTTACATAATACATTATATCACTATTTCACTATATTGCAAGTATAATCACATAAAAACATTCAGAGACCACATCATGAAAGCTCTGTGAAATGAGCTCAGATCGTCCGTGGAGGAGGGGAGAGGGCGGCCACACCGGGGAACCATGGGAAGTCTTGTCAGGCACCACAATACAATTATCGCTCATCCATCTTTAATACCCCATCCATCTCCTCCATGGACACTGACAGGGACACACTCACCTGGTAATTATTTGCACAGCTGGTTTCCAAATGAAAGAAGCAAACCCACTATGCTGATTAGAACAATGTGTAGAGAATGAAATAATTGAATGAAATGGTTTTGTTGCTAAAATACACTGTCACCTCCAGGGCAGCACACACAATTGCATGATCTGTTCTCTCTGTTGTCATAGATACAAGTTAAGGACCTTTATATTATGAATATTTTAGCTTTGAACTTAGTACTTTGGCTAGGTTGGAGGTACCCTGATATGTGCGTTGGCAACATGCAAAATGTACTTTTTAGACATTACATAGTTGTCCCATCCCATCAAAAAAGTTGTCTTCTCTGAGCCCTCAAAAATGCTCATTTCACATTTTGCCTGGATTGTTACATCATAGGTGAAATTCCAGACTTAAGATGAGATATATTTGTATTACTATATTTCTATATTTTATTTTTACTTGTACATATACATATACATTTATATAATTATGCCTTATCTGACACCAGTCTCTTGCTATTTTTGCTTCTTATTTTGAATGTATTATTACTATTCATATTGTTGCTTTTTGTTGTTATAATATATTGTGATGTATGAGCTACTGTATCCAAATAATTTCCCTTATGGATCAATAATGAGTCTATGTCTTCTCTTGAGCAGTTTCTATGTCCATAAACCATCACTGGACTTTCTAAATGTCGACATTATGTTTAGTTGGAAAATGTGAAACACTTATCCCAACCCAAGGTGACCAAAAGCATGTTTAAAAGGGCAACACAGCTGATCCCTGCTTGTGTTATCATGAATCAGGACCATAGACAGCGACAGTAGTTCTGCAGTCTCTTGTCTCCTATTGCCCTATCTGCTCCACGCTGCTGTTTAATCCACACCCTGGAGCTCGTATCACAGGCAAGAGCTATTTTCTCCACTACAGCGTTAGTACTTCCACGCGAAATGTAAACAAACACAGTCTTATGTTGACATTACCAAGATTGTGGCCTAAGACCCTTTCGCAACTGTGCCTACATGGTTTAAAAGGCCTAGCATGAGTGTGCCCTTATTTACAACTTTGATATCTGGGGCAAGCTAATGTAATTACAATGCACAAAAATATACAATAGCAAATACCAAGGTGTCCATATGGTACTACATTAACAGCATCAGTAACTGAATGACTAATTAGGAAGGCTAGACGTGGGCCTACATACATGATAATGATGCCAAATGTGGTAAACTTTTGAAATAAATAAATAAAAGGGCACTGCAGCAAAAGAAGTGTGAAATTATTATAGAGCCCAAATTAAAATGCTTTTAGTCTATGTTCCCAAGGCCTTATCTACAAAATGCCGTCCTCTCTTTTCATTTCATTCAAACAATTACTGAAGTATTGTCTCCCCTCACCTCAGATGGCTGTGCATAACTCATGTGCCAGAGCTGAGTAATAGATAGAATGGAATATTACAGGAATCAAACAGACAATAAAATAAAATTTTATTTTGGTACCGATGCAGCAACAGCCATTTAGCTTTGCAACTTCAGCTGTAACCATGGAAACGTGAAAAATACTGGCATGTCATGGCTATTCGCTTTCAATGAAAAATGTCTTTATATAGCTTCCCTTGCAATCATAAGTGTTATGCAGTCTTAATAAGGTCAGTTTTCCTCAAGCATTTTAGACAATATTCATACAGACTTGGCACAGTCTGCTCGGTTGATAATAGTGGGTGATGATGTGAGAAGCACTCCCATGGTCCATCACCACAAACTGAGCACATTATTAAGTCTGGGTGGGTTTTCTTCAGATGTTCCAGTTTCTCTGATATAACTGAGAGCTTACTTATGCACGACAGGCCAATCTTCCAGCTAAGTGTTCCTGAGTAACTCATCCTATAATCACAAACACTGTAATTTGACTCTGAATGTTCCTTTATCAAATAAGCATCTCAAACTACACCAACATTACATGAAAATATGGTTAGTAAGAAAGAGTTGCCTATTTCTTACAGAACACTGTCTTACAGAGGGAGCAAAAGGTCAGAAAACATCATGAGAATGTGGTTTGTGGTGGGTGACTTCAGGCACTGCCCATAAAGCCCAGCAGGTGCTCTGTGCAGACACATATGATTGTGTTTGGGGCGCCTGAGTACAATGCTTTGGTTCAGGAGTTCAGGACTTCTCACTTGGGGTTGCTTGTTATCCTCCCAACAATGCCACAATGTGACCCGGAGACAAATGTGAAGGTAATCATTTATTCTGATAACAAAACAACAAATGATTCCAACAACACCACTCCACACTTGGAACATGGTAATTTTAATTAGGCTCGTGAAGGTACAGATTTGTGTAGGTGTGACAGGTAAAGTATTTTATTTTCACAGATTTAATTAGCAAATAAACTTCAGTGGTTTCGCTTAGTGGTTTGGTTTTAGCACTTGGCAAAAACATGTTTGAACAGCAGTTAATAGTTTTACACTGTTATGATTGCATTATGAAGTCCTTTTTATAAAATCAAATTAAGTCTGTGACAAGCATTTTGACTCTGGGCAAGCAGCAGTGACCACCTCAAAATCCCACCATCCTGAAATTTTGAATTCATAAAGTCAGAATTACTAATACTTGAATAAAAAGTGACAGCTGAAAATCACTTAATAAAATGTACCTCAATCACAGGAGGGGACCAGCCATCCATACTGATCTGCTGTTTTCATCAGAGCCCATGTTTACTTGCTTCCCTTGAGAGCTTGAACTCAAATGATCTGTACTTGTTATATAAATTGCTGAAAACATTCGTGCATCATAGAGAAGGCTTTCATTCAATTACCAGCTAAATTAGAACAAGCAAAGACATTAGCGCTTGGAGAAAATCACCCAGATCCCATGGCAACCACTCCCCTTTGACAAACTTGTGAGGTTTTTATTGAAGCATATGGCAGTTAGTGTTTGTGAAGTGGGAACGGCTCAGTGGAGTAGAGCAGCAGAGTTTTAGCACATATTGATGGTTCGATTCCCTCCCTTGTTGACCTTAGCACCAGAGCAGCTGCATTAGTCACTGTGGCTGCACTTCAGTGTCCCATTTAATTAAAGCTATCAGAAAGAGGCGGCTCTCGTCAGGCGAAGGCGCCGTGAAAGCCTTGTAAAACTCTGCCAATTAAACACAAGGCATCAGAGTGAGGAGGAGGCTACACTCACCGGATGTGATAGTGGTTATTTAGCAAACATAATCAGTGTAAGATGCTTGTGCAATGGACTTGTTAATTACATTTTTACACTAATAATGCAAACTGAAAGTAACAGTATTGATTCAAAATATATGACAGCTGTCAACATAATTCAAACTCTAATAATAGTATAGGTTTATGTGAAATTAAATAAAAAGAGTGGTTCAAAATACATGAAACACATTTCCCTGGTTTGATTTTTGAGTTGAATAATAACTATTTAAATAAATAAATAAATAAATAAATAAATAAATAAATAAATAAATAAATAAATACATAAATAAATAAATAAATAAATAAATTTAAAAAGATACAAGCAAAAAAAAAATTAAATAAAAACTATTTTTTTCATTATTTTTGGATGAATTCAATGAAAGCAGCATTGCTATATGAATCCTTGTTAATAAAAGATGTGATTTATGCTTTGTAGATTTAATAATGACTAAAATCAATATTTAAAATATACAAGCAAAAAATAAATGTTAATAAAAAAAAAATAAAATTTCAGATTATTTTTTTATTAACTAAATGAAATCAGCACTGCTATACAATTCCTTGTTAATTTAAAGTTGTGATTTTTTTGTAGATTAAAGAATGCTTAATCTATTCTCTCAACACTTTTATGCCCCCCCCCCCCCCCCCCCCCCCAAAAAAAAAAAAAAAAAAAAAAAACTTTAAGAATTTGATAAGTACAGGGGAATACATCCACACCCTCTCCCAGTGGCCATCAGAGCAGAGGAGGCACTGTCCGTTCTCCTGAAGTGGAACAGAAACAAGGACAGAGGGACACGGTGTGACTAAAAGCTCTGTTAACAAAGGCCTCTGAGTGGACTCCTGTATCTGACCTGAACCTGCCCACCTCTGCATCAGCTCTGACTCTACCAACGATCTCTGTCCCTATAGGACACTACACACTGGGGATCTGAACCACTTCACACTCTTCAATAAGTGAGAGAAAAGATGGATATTAGGACTGTGGCCAATGTGAATCAGCCCTTCTGTCTGACTGATGGTTTAAAACTGCACAGCGCCCGTCATCAAAGGTTACAACTGGCTTCTGCAATGAGCTAAAGTCAAAGACGGCAATGGTGGCAGTAGCTCAGTTCGTAGAGCATTTGTCCACTGATCCGAAGGTTGGTGGTTCAAATCCTGCTCTTGACCTCAACCTGGTTCCTTGTTGTAAGGTGCTTTAAGTGCCTTGAAGCAGGAAAAGTGCTATATAAAAATGTGACCATTTACCAATGATTTATAATAAATTATTATTTGTTTTATAAGTATTGCTTTGGACATTTGAAGCTGGAAGTATGGTGATATTTAGAAGTTGTCCAATATATGCAGTCAGGGCAGAGAGGCCAGTGACAAGTTCCTATAATTTATAATTTATTTAAATGGTTATGGTTTTAATGATGAAACAATAAAGCTTTAAACTAAAAATATTTTTTAGGCTGATAGTATTGTGCTCTCAAAAGCAATTATGTACTTTGCACTGCAACATCAGAATTTCCCCATTGTAGGATAAAAAAGTTCTCTTATCTTAAATTTTAGTAGCAAAATGAACATAATCTGTGCTTTCTGAGACCGGCTGCAGGTGCCAGATCCTCAGGAACAGGTGGGTTTTATATATGAAAGTTTCCCTTGGTCAGCTGTTTGTTGAGAACATCAAATTTAGCACAGACAGAATTGGGGTTTCTAACCCAATTCTGAAAATGTTCTTTGGGTGTCTTTAAGAATGCTCCCCCTGCACTTTGCACAGTGGGCTTATGTCTGCTGCTGCAGCAGTCGTAACAATGAGGTGCCCTTAACTGTTGGAAATAGTGTTAAGAGCAGGTGTACAAGCAGCTGGTGCACTCAACTCCACAGATTTAACAGTGAGGCATTTATAAAGCAAATGGCTCACAGTTAAGTCGAAAAGGAACCAAACTTATTTCCTTTGCTTTGCGAGTCAAGTTAACAAAAATGTTACCACTGACTATAGGAATCCTTATACCTCTTTCATTCAGGAGTGGTCCAAGTTAGAAAAGGGTTTAGAGGTAGCCCATCTGGACACTGTTTTTGAAATCAAAATGTTTCGGCTCCCATCCAGAAGCCATTTCCAATTTGATGGTGCTGGTTTGTGACATTAACATTGGGGAAGATGAGTCAGCCAAATTACACTGAACCATGATGAGGTCATCTTGTAAAGAAGGGCAGTTTAAAACCTCTCCCTCAGTGTAGTTTAAGCCTCAGTATCTCAAACCAGTACCAAATCTTTGTCCAGATCTCTTACTTAAACTTAATTGACTATTTTATCAACTTTAAAAAATTCCTTGCATTCAGTGTCCTGTTCAAGTATCTCTAACAAATACGAAATGTACTCTCAGGGATTCAATAATGGGATTAATTCTAAACAAGACAATTTGTGCTTATGGTAATTGGACATTGTGTTTGCTGCTGTCTAGAAACAACATAAAGTTTTATTTATTTTAGTTTATTTTGTATAATTTTATGTGTACTTTGCTTTTCGTATTGTGTAGCTCATGATGTGTTCCATGTATGTATAGTGTGAGTTGGAGAGCTGGGTATTACTGCGCGCAACTTAAGGTGCATTTTAAACTACCACTTGGTTATACAGGAACACACATAACATATTTTTTTCTTTATGGCTGTACTTGAGATGTAGCTGTGTTATGAAGTTCATTCTTCTGCTTTGTGTGGATTGTTCCCAGTGGTGTAGCGTTGTTGCGCAAGGCCCCGGTGCAAGTCTGGCGCTGCCAACTAGGGACGCAGTTCGGGATGGTTGTTTATTTTGGCAGTCGTTTATACAGTCATTTATACTAAGTCTGTACTGGGGAGGGGGCCAATTCTAGCTCATGATGGGCCCTCAAAGTGTGCTACACCATTAATTGTTCCACAGTATGGCATTAAAGTTATCCATCTGCTATATGTTAGGTTACTGGTGTTTCTATTGCTCAAAATGCTTTGGTCGCCTCTCTACAGATCTGACCTGTGACTTGGCATATTGACATTACCTACTTGTCTTCACAGAGATGGATAAGTTAAATGCCATACAGTGGGACATTTCAGGCAAAGCAATAATGTTTCCATGGAGACCAGATAGTTGCGGACCCTCCTCTAGAAAAGTCACACATTGCACTTTGTCACTAGCACTCTGTCTTGTTGTTTTTGTCTGCAATCAAAATGTATTCTATTACAGCTTGAAGATTATATTTAGAAGGGGCGAATGGCTCAAAATAACTAGTTCTAAAACATGCAGGGCAATTTTCAGAAGCCATTGTTATTTCTTTATTTTCTTGGAAGCTTCTACTCCAAACTTCCAACTGGCTCTGGCCCTCTTGATGTGGGTCCATTGGAAGTGGCAGATGGCGCATTCTGATTTCTGACCCTGTGTGGCCAGAGGGGGTATGTAAACGATAGGATGCTACCATTTGAAGTTGTTTTATTACATTTTTTATGCCTGAAACTATCACTTTAATGAGCCCAAATGAATTAAACTGATTAAGAACTAAGAATGTACAAGACGACAGATGATGACAGGGTTTAGTCCCAAAATGTCTGGCCTAGAAACACATTTGCTTAAACAGGCCAGTCCTCATATGAACTTGGATTATGTCTCTAAGTAAATACATACATTAAAGGGCCTGTATTATGCTATTTGATCTATGTTATAATGTTGTTTCCTTATCAAAAACATACTTGGAATTGTGTTTTGTTTTAGTCGCACATGTTAAACACACAACCAGTGGTAATACAGGAAGTGCTCCACTCCATACACCTTGACTAGAATCATTTGGATGATTTCAGACCTGGAATTGCCAATCTCTACTGAACAAAAGGTAAAAGGTCGATGCTAACTTGAAAACTACAGCTTCATGACATCACAGGGTGGAACAGAGCAAATTGGCCTTTGGAGATGTAGGCAAACTAATAAGAAAGGGTGACTCAAACATGTGTGGATGAAACAAAACACAACTCCAGGATGTTTTTGATAACATTCTTACATGGCTTAAAGCTCACAAGAGTCAATTTTGTGTAATAAAGAACCTTTAAGACACCTTATTACATAGGAAGGGTCTAGATACTTTTACAACGTAATAATTATTGTGTCTTGGGAATGAGTCTCTGTATTACATCATAGGAAACAAAAGAAAAAATCCTCAGGTCCCAAAAGTTATTTCCGCCAAAAAATAATCTCAAGTCGTTTTCAAGTTGTCAGCTACCTTTAAGCTTTTGTTTAGTAGAGATTGGAAATTCCAGGGCTGAAATTATCCAGATGATTCTAGTGAAGGTGTTTGGAGTTTATAAACACAGTGGAGCAATTCACAAGGTGGAAAAAGTAGTAATAGAAATGACTGAGGGTCATGTGTTATACAACTTCAGGTATGTTTTTGATGTGGAAACAACATTATAACATAGATCAGAAAATAGCGTAATATGGGCTTTTTAAATTACTCAAGTTGTATTTTTTTAAGTCCTTTCACATGTTTTTGCAGGTGTGTAAACTGGACCCCTGCACGCTCACAGAATGCTAATATAGGCTGATGTGGTTGGTCAGACAGGGTGCATTGTTAAATCCAAACTGGGACAAACATGGAGCTCCCTTGGTTGTCTTAAGGTTGAGCTACAGACAGCTCCTGGGCAGGTACTGACACATAGAGACAGATGGAGGCCCGGAGAGGGACACACTCTAAACACAGCACAATGAGGGGCACAGGAGCAAAGTTTTGGGGAGAAAGTAGACTGACGAGTATTGGAGGGAGCTTTATCCAGGTCAAATGTTCAAGAGATTTTAGTTTTGGTGGATGATGTTGATAAGGTCTGGCTATTAAATCTCAAAAGTCCCATTGTACGCAAAACTGACTCTTGTGAGCTTTTCATATTATAATCATCAAAAACAAACCTGGAATTGGGTTTTGTTTCATTCACACATCTTTGAGTAACCCTGGTTTATTAGTCTGTCTACATCTCCAAAGCTGAAAATATTCCGTTCCAACTTGTGATGTCATGAAGTGGCAGTTTTCAAGTTAACAGCTACCTTTTACTTTTAGGAGATTGACAATTCCAGGTCTGAAATCATCTAAATTATTCCTGTATTACCACATGACATCACAAGGTGGAACAGAGAAGAACTGAGTCTAAATATGCAGGGTTTGTGTGTTAAACGTGTGTGAATGAAACAAAGCACAACCCAACACAACGTATGTTTTTGATGAAAGTGCATATGACAGGTTAGACCACTCATTTCACAAAATCATAGTTAACGCCATTATATTTAAGATAGTAAAAAAATAAAAAATAAATATTGCCTAGTTTTAAAATATTACTTGAAGTTCATAATTTTACTTGGACAAAGGCGGCAGATACGACTTTATACATATTGTTAATGTTGTTATGTTAATCAAAGTCCATAACATGTATGTACTAATTGACACAATAGTTATGACTGACAATACCTTTATTCTGTTAAAGCTGCACTGTGAAACCTTTCTGGGGTCTCCATGGAGATGTTATTGTTTTCTTGCATTTACTCAATAACGTGGCCTAATTGACCTAAAAACAAGCATTCTTACTTTGAGTGGGTTCCCCTCTCAACAAATCTGACAAGTAACTTGGCACTGTGGTGTCACCTGCTGTCTCTATAGAGATAAATAAGTGTAATGCCATACTGTGGAACATTTCAGGCAATATCTCCATAGAGAGAAACAGGTGACAGACCCAGCCCTAGAAAGGTTACACAGTGCACCTTTAAACGAAGGTTTAAACTATAGCAAATGCTTTCTTTGTGCATAAACTGACCGTGCATTTTGGATGGAATTTTCCAATCAAAACAAACAAAAAATTAGAAAAACATGAAAATCTGTCATCTGGCATGAAATTTTTCAATATGAGACCTTGCAATGGCAGCTGTTTGGTAGCTAGAGGCCTTCACTAACTAACTGGAAGATTGGCAGACAAAATCCCACTAATGCACACTACCATTGTGCCCTGCAGCAAAACACTTGATCCATCTTATCTTTGGATCCTGGTCCTTAGATACAAATTTCACATTCTTATCCATGGTAGCACTATTTTTACTGTGATACTAAATGTTTTGTACAGACAATATATAGAAACATGACTTGTCAGAAAATTGGACAAAATTGGAGATTCAGTGCTATATAGAGCAGAGTCTGTACATTCTATTTTTGGATTCCACAAAAACTTCTCTGCATTCTTTATTTCGTCTCTCTGACAGATACAAAATGTCCTCACAGGATTTTAATTCAATAAGGTGAACTGAATTGTAGACAAGACAGTTTGTGCTAAAGGTAACTGCATATCCTGTCTTCTGTTATTCAGAAACAACATTAAGTTTTGTAGTTTATTGTGTAGTATAATATAATGTGTCACAATTAGAAAGGACACATAATTCTGCCTTTCAGTGTTCCATGTATGTAGTGTGAGTTGGAGAGCTGGTTGTTTTATTGAGCGAAGCTTATGATGCATTTTACACTTTCACTTGGTTACATAAGAACACACATAACATAAATATTTCTTTATGAGCTATATGTCTATGGGGTGTAGATACATTTAGCTAAATTATTGCTGAAATGAAGTCTGAGTGTGGAGTGAATGAATAATCCAATGTAAAGTACTTTGGGTGTCTTGAATAAATCCTCTGCATTATTATTATTATGAAGTCCAGTCTTTGTCCTGACTTACAATGTCATTTACATGTAGCAGAGATGGTCAGACTTAATCACTGTAGAGACATGTTAGGGCGCGGTGGTTGGAATTTTACTTAAGTGTATCACAACATATTTATAGCTATGGTCTATTATACAGTATGTATAATACTGTACAAGTGACAGCACAGGCAGGCCATGGGTTCAATTCCCTTATCAAACACGCCATGGTGAATTCTGTCCAAGTCCATTTTGTCCATATTATGTTGACTGAGAGCTGTGATAATCAATGAAATCCCAGAAAGTTGCTGCAGAAATTAGATCATCAATTAATTTATTTATCCTTGCATTTATGTAGCACCTTTCAAGACACCCAAAGCACTTAACACTGCATTTTTCATTCACTCCACACTCAGTGGTAGTAAACTACTGTTATCTGAGCACGACCAACCACACATGCACACACCATATTCATACTAGGCAATGTGGGTGAAATGTCTTGCCTAAGGACACAACAATAGTTTTTACCACTGGTACCCCACTGTGGCACCTGGAATCCCAGTGGTCTTTTATCCAAGTACTAACCAGGCCTTGCCTTGCTTAGCTTCTGAGAACTAACGAGATCAGGCTTTGACAAGGAGATTTGGCCATAGTTGTGGAGAGATGCTGGTGGTGGATTACAGAGGAATACATAAACACTTTGTTTGTCTTTTTCAGACCTTAAACTAGTATTTAGCTGAAGGATTTGGTTAAAGAGGGGGTATTTTACTTAGATAGAGTGTTAACTACTGCATAACATATTTAGATCACTATGTTATTACCTCCGCCAAGGAGGTTATGTTTTCGCCTGAGTCTGTCTGTTTGTTAGTTAGTTAGTTTGTTTGTTATTTAGCAAGATAACTCAAAAAGTTATGGACGGATCTTGATGAAATTTTCAGGAAATGTTCCAAATGGTAAATCCAACAGATGATTAAATTTTGGTGATGATCCAGAAGAAATCCTGGATTCTGGATCACTTTGAAAATTTCGTTAGCATTGTGTTAAATGGGGCTTGGCGGAGGTCTGCGCTCTCTGAGTGCTTTTCTAGTTTTTTATTGTTTTGACAGAATCCCCACTCTCTTTGCTCTCCCTACTAAGTCACTCTCCCTTCAGAGCCCTATCACAACGCAATCAGTGGCACATTGCATCAGGTTTCTCAAGTTGTTGTATATAGTTTTGCATTACGCTTTTGTATATTTAGAGAGAATTGCTGTGTGGGAGCATAGATGACCTAGGTTTGTGAACCGCCAGGAGGGGTCAAATGGAGCCCAGGAGAGATTGCTAAATTACTCAAATGTGTATGCACTTCTAAAACCCCTTGATGTTTTAGATGTGTTTTTGATGAGGGAACAATGTTATAGAAAGCTAAAAAAAAAAAAAATGGAGGAAACCACAGGGGACAATACAACCAACAAACTTTATTTATTCAACACAAACAACTAATTCACAGTTTTCTATTATAGTAAAGCTATTAGTCACATGGGAAAAAATAACTGTAAATTCTCATAAAACTTTTCACTTGGAAGTTTGCACTGCTAGTCTGAACTTCCCCCTCTCTGTTACAAAATTATGGACAGTCTACATTGGACCCTGTGGCTGTTGACACCAAAACAGTGAGCAGCACAAATGAGAGAGTAGTGTGTGAGAGGGGCCCCTGCAGCCTGGGGGTCATACTGCGTCTCTCCTCTGTTATTATTACTGCACCACTAAATGAGATGGTCCCATTCTGCTCACTGTGGATCCAGATGGCAGCACTGGCTTCAGCTACATGCCTGGTAATAAGAGACAATTATTTTCCATCTTTCAGAGCAGAAGAAGTCAGATTATGGCAATGTGACTGTAGGCAATTTTAGCAAAGAATACAAGACACCAATTTATTTTTGACAGCAATGCAAATGTCATATGAATATAATACTAAGAACGGTAGTTTGGGAAGTTAAAGGTGCATTGTGTAACTTTTGTGAACAATCTCTCAGATTTTCTCTGTGGAGTTGTTATTGCTTTGTTCTGAGTATTTCACACTATGGTATTAAAACTTTCTGTCTTCAGAGAGACCAAACCAGACCAAGTTACAGGTCATATCTGTGTAGCGGCAACCCCGCTCACAGTCAGAATGCCTGTTTTTCTAGGCATTTTTGAGCCATAAAACCACCTGTAATTTAATAAATGTAAAGTAGAGTTGTTTAATGTCATACTGTGGAACATTCCAGGCAGAGCAATGACATATCCATAGAAACAAGCAGGTAACCAAAAAGTTGCATAATGCACCTTTAAGGTTTAGATGACTAAGGATTTGGAGAAGCTGTGGTAGCAAAGTCCTGGAGTGTGTAAATAGATAATGAACTCCAAAGTCTTTAAAACTTAAAGTATTGATTTAGAAAACTGCATGTGTAGCAGTAGGAAGTGGTGCAAAACTGAGCAAAGTGATGTCCTGAAGAAACCCAATAAGTTACACTCTTTATACCAGTTTTTGTATCAGTATCGCTATCTTGAACTGAAATAACTGACATTAGCCAGAAAATCCAAAATAGAAAAGGGCAAATCAAAACACAATATAAGTTATATAATTGTGGTATACTGCCTTAGCACATGTAACTACAGTCCCTGACAAAAGTCTTGTCGCTTATCCATTTTGTAGAAACAAAAGCTTATAACCTGACTTTAAATTAATCGATTGGTTTTAGAAATGTCTCATATGAAAGCTAAAACCCTCCCAAATTATGCTCAATATACTAAAATAAATTTGCTTCACTGAAGAAAGATTGATCATTTAATGAACACAGAAAGGTCAGATTTTGGCAAGACAAAAGTCTTGTCGCCTTGTCATATGATGCACCCAATCCTAGATTACAGCCTCACCTGTGATCAGTTACTGATCAATCAATTAGTGGGTGTGTATAAAAAGAACCCCAGCACACCAGACCTTCACATCAACTGCAACTTGACCTCTGACAACATGCCTAAGATCCACCCTGAGACCAAAGCGTTAATTATCAAGAGGCTGAAGACCAGATCCACTGCTGAGGTGGCTGACACCTTCAATGTGTCTCAGCGTCAAGTACAAAGAATAAGAAAAAGATCTGAAAAGACTGGAGATGTTTTTGACAAGCCCAGGTCCGGCAGACCCCGCAAGACAACTGCTCGGGAGGACCGTTTGTTGATTCGAAAATCCAAGGCCAGCCCCTTTTCCACTGCAGCAGAGCTCCACCAGGCCTGGTCACCTCAAGTCCCTGTGTCAACCAGAACAGTTTGTAGAATTCTGTCTCGAAATGGCCTCCATGGTCGAATCAGTGCACAGAAACCAGCACTAAACAAAAGGCAATTAAAAAACCGTGTGGCATTTGCCAAGGCCCACAGCCTGCTAAAAGGATGGACACTGGAAAAGTGGCAGAAGGTGGATTTCTCAGATGAATCCTCGGTTGAATTACATCACAGCCGCCGTAAATATTGCAGGAGACCTACTGGAGCCTGCATGGATCCAAGATTCACCCAGAAAACAGTTAAGTTTGGTGGCGGAAAAATCATGGTCTGGGGTTACATCCAGTATGGGGGTGTGCGAGACATTTGCAGGGTGGAAGGCAATATCAATAGCCTAAAATATCAAGAAGTATTAGCGACCTCTTACATTCCCAACCATAAAAGGGGTCAAATTTTGCAGCAGGATGGTGCTCCATCGCATACTTCTATCTCTACATCAAAGTTCCTCAAGGTGAAGAAGATCAAGGTGCTCCAGGACTGGCCAGCCCAGTCACCAGACATGAACATCATTGAGCATGTCTGGGGTAGAATGAAAGAGGAAGCATGGAAGGCAAAACCAAAGAATCTTGATGAACTCTGGGAGGCATGTAAGACTGCTTTCTTTGCTATTCCTGATGACTTCATCAACAAATTGTATGAACGATTGTCGAACCGCATGGATGCAGTCCTTCAAGCTCATGGAAGTCATACAAGATATTAAATATGGATCTCACAGCACCACTACTTAATTCACTGACGTTATGCAACATATTTTTGTATTTGAAGTAAATTATTTGTTAAATTTTCTGTAGGCGACAAGACTTTTGTCTTGCCAAAATCTGACCTTTCTGTGTTCATTAAATGATCAATCTTTCTTCAGTGAAGCAAATTTATTTTAGTATATTGAGCATAATTTGGGAGGGTTTTAGCTTTCATATGAGACATTTCTAAAACCAATCGATTAATTTAAAGTCAGGTTATAAGCTTTTATTTCTACAAAATGGATAAGCGACAAGACTTTTGTCAGGGACTGTACTTGTATAGTATATTGTAGTGCAAAACTCTCCATTAAAGGCTGTTTTTTCTGGAAATGTATTTGGATGTTTTTTTCACAGACGAAGGCATTGAATTTTTTAAATCAAATCAATTCTATTCAGATTTTGTGCATCATATTGACTTCCCCTCTTTGACCTATTGACAAATTGGCACATTGACTTGAAAAATATTAATTTTTTTCTATATTCTCAGCTACAGTTCACTGAGAATGTTTTTCTGTCCGCATAGCTTTGTCAGGTTTGTGAGCATTGGAGGTTTTTAATGTAGGCTACTTTTTAATGATTTATTTATTTAAATTCTCTAAAAAAACAATACAAAACATGCATCCTTACTGTGAGCAGGCTTATATCTCCACAAAACTCATCTTTATTTGACCCGGAGGAGGGCCTTTTTCTTCTTGTTTCCATGGAAATTTTGTTCCTTTGGCTTTGGTTATAATATCTCCATCTATCTCCATGGACAATGTTCCGAAGTATGTTTTTAACTTCTCATGGAATAATGCAGGTGACGTGCCACCTGTATTCTATTCGGACACTTGTAATACACACTGTAAAACTTGTAATATTCCTTGTGCAATTGTCAACAAATAATGTGTTTTATTAATTTCTACTTTATAGGTCTCTAATTTGCATACGACTCTCAGCTAGCAGACTGCTACTCATTTGAGAGAACGTCAATCTTCCTAAAGGCGGTAGTACTAAGTGGAGAGTGCTTTACCCAAATGTAACCTGTACGTGGACTGTCATTGATGGATCACGCCCTGTGAGTGATTGTGTCTGTGTGCTGTGATCACAGTGGGGAGGTCCCTGGGGAGAGAGCGGTCACACATGGGTGGCCATGTTGGTGATGTCAGGTTAGCTCTGACGGATGGGGGGACCTCCTGCTTCAAGCTACAGACAGCAGAAGAAGATCAGAGGTCTCACCATGACATATGCTGGCACAGACAAATGGCCCCTAATATGCAATGGAGATTCACCCTAATTCACTTGACATTTCAGAGACATCTCGTTAATTCCACTCGGCCTCCTATGAATTACTCTCATATGCACAATCCACAAGAGCCAATCTACACTTATTGAAGCTAAAGAGCAATGCATGCATATAAAGTCCCAGGAATCCAATCTATGTCTATTCAAAACGCCTTTAGATACAGTTGTGTTGGAGTACTAACACTAGAGAAGGCAAAGTGGTGGCAGGAATACGTCTGATAGTCATTACAAGGATGGAGGAGTGTCTCATCATTTCAAGACGCCAGTTGAATTTGATTATACAGTTTTGACAGCTAATTGTATGACTCCACAGCCAGGCTAAAAATATTGCCTCCCAACATGCCTCAGTGTTTCTAAGAGGACCATGATGTTCTATGTCATTATATTTTCACTTTGCATCAAGAAAGGTGATGATCCACACCTGTTTACTCATTAACAGGTTGGATTACTCTTACTCTGAGGCTAAAATCCTGGACAAAGCCCCAAATATGACATAGTTTCTCAGTAACATCATTCAAAGAAGCTACCTTGATGTGCCCCTAACTTGAATCTTTACAAAATTATGATGTATGTTCTATTCAACTGTATGATTTAGAACTGATTATCCATACAAACACATGTTGTATTCACTCTATGAACTAATTTGGTAAACATTCCGACATAAAGCTCAGTATTTCTTAAAGCTGTTTCTTAAATCTGCCATTTTTGTATCAGCAGTGCAAACATCCACATGCATTTGCCAAAACAATGGAAACAGCCTGATAAGCTGCTGGGTGACTACATTTTTCACTCTATACCTTCAAAACTTTGGTTTTTAGCATCTTAAAATCTCCATTGGTTTAACATTAGGCTAACTCAAACTTCCATAATGTGCGACAACACAATACCAAGCTCCGTTGGTTTTATTTATAAGCAATTTTGAATGCAATTTCATTTCATCAGAGATATCCATAGGAAGAAATTCTATGCTTATTTTGTATTATAAGACTGGATGTTTTTACGATGACTGGGTCTTACTTTTTAAGGCATGAAGTTGCATGACTTTCTGACTCCAATCAATCCAATAAATCACTTATGTCCTGCTTCTCCTACACTTCATACCATCTCTCTTGATGTGCATTCTGATTTGCACAAAAATATAATTTTCTTTCCAAATTCCCATTTACGCCTGGGTTAGCACCCCAAGGATCCTCCTCAGCTGTTTCACTGATCACTGCTGACACAATATAGGACCCAGCTCACCCCCACATCCCATCACCTGCATATATCACCATGTGACATAAGGCATTCTCCCAAATATACATCAAGGACATATAATGAGAGAGGGATTCACAATGGGCTGAGATATGGCTGTGAATGGTGAGGCTTTTATTGTATTATAAGGCAATAAAGGACAGTTAAGATTCATGATAGGAATTTACTGGTATGAATACATGCATGCAGCCCACATACTATCCCCCATTTTAGCAGTGCTTTTGTAATAATGTTGAATAGACGCATTAGTAAGTGCAGGCAGAGAAGAGGACTCCACAGAATTAAATATGTGCGCTGTGTTGATGTGTTTTTCTGATTTTTTTTTAGATGAAGCTACATCTTTTATAACCATTTTCGTATATGGTGAAATGTTGCTGTTTATCAAGGTGTCCAATAGCCCAAATAGTTTGTAGATTAAACAGCATTACAGAAAACATTAAAGCCAGCTAAAGCTAAGCAAACATGGGGTGGGCGCAGGCTTGAGGAACTTCATCTGTAGCACGTTTAAAGTTTGCAGTAATTTCCCATCTGTAATTATGCTCTGCCCCAGGAGCTTCACTGTGACCTGACGCAAACACAGGCTCATATTACAGCAATGATAGACCCCTGCCTCAGGGCCCAAGCGCACACAAGGGAACACAGACAGTTTTAGTGAGAGGAGATAACAATAACAGTGTAGACATAGTGAAACTTATTATGAACACATTATGAGGGGTTAAAAATCTACGTCTTTGTTGCTCGGTGTGACGTGCACTATAGTCCTGAGTGAGAGGACTTTGTGTAACTACAGTTCAGCTAGATGTGTTTGCCTCCAGCGTTTTGTTCTATTGATTCTAGACTTGTTTTTTAAATTGATGCAACTCGGGTTTGCTTGGAATAAGTAAGATCCATTACACAACATTTTAAAATGTGCTGGTACGCTAAACAGGGAATAAATGCATTAAATATTAAAGCATGAAGGCCATTTGCCGTGCAAAAACGTAAAATGCACATTATATTTTTAACTCAAATTTCACAAAGAAGTTGAACTAGTTAATATGCGTAACTTTCAAAAATGGGGTCAGTGACTCAGTGGTTAGTGCAGTTCTGGCATTGTTTCCTTATGCAAGACACTTCACCTGCCTTGCCTAGAATGTGATTAGATTTCTCTGTGCATGTAAATGAGTGTTGTGGTAGTTAGAGGGGCAGATGGTGCAGATTGGCAGACATTGCTTCCATCAGTCTACCCCAGGGCAGATGTGACTCAACACTCAGTATCTTTCCACCACTGAGTGTGGAGTGAATGAATAATGTCTACACTGTAGGACTTTGAGAGGCTTCAACAAGCCTGTAAATCATATTGCAAGTGTAAGCTATTATTACTATTTAAAAAATGAGAAAGAACAAAACCAAATATGATAGACATTTTCTCCCTGTTCTTATAGCCAGTCATCTGCCTCTTTCTGTCAGCCAATCATAGCCTTGTTTGCCTGGTACATTTGCCTCTCACCTGTCAAACCAGTTTTCTATTCTACCATTTCACCCGCAACCCTCATATCACCATTCATCATCAGCAGCAAAATCACCCGCCTCACCAACCTCCCCAGTCTCAAGGTCTACCTCAATCAATGGCATCAATACAAATTCAATATAGTCTAAGTCCCCAAATCAAGCCATGAACTTATCCACACAGAGCCAGCTATATTTCTTTTAAAGGTTCTGTTTTAAGCAAAACTGACTCTAGTGAGTCATATTAGAATGTTGCTAGCTCATCAAAAACATACTTAGAGTTGTGTTTTGTTTCATTCACACATGTTTGAGTAATCCTGAATTATTAGACTGTCTACATTTCTAAAGCTCAAAATGCTCTGTTCCACCTTGTGATGTCATGAATCGATAGTTTTCAAGTTAACATCTATGCTTTACCTTTTGTTTAGTAGAGATCAGCAGTTCCAGGGCTGAAATTATCTAAATGATTCTATTGAAGTTTTAGGAGTTTAAATACACAGTGGAGTACTTCCTATATTACCACATGACATCACAAGGTGTAACAGAGTGTTTTCAGTTTGAGAGAAGAACTCAGCCGATTCAGGGTTTGTGTGTTAAACATGTGGTATCTTTATGATGAGGAAACAACAACATAAATCAGTGAATAGTGTAATAAGGGCTTTTTAATGTAAAAGAGATGAGGAAGAAACTGTGATCCTTTACACATGAAAGCGGCTGTGGTTGTGCTGACTCTAATCTCTCTGCCCATTCTGATAAAGGCCCCATTACTCTAACTTACTGTGGCACTCCAGCCATTTGATCCAGTAATGTAATATGTCTGTAATAGTGTGTCTGAGGGCAGGAGTCTATTCAGTTAAAGAAATAACACAGATCCTGCTCAGCTGCTCAGGATCACGCTATCATTGAGTTTTATAGTGTGTCTAACTATTGATTTTTACTGCAATCAAATATGATATTGATCGGAAGAAGGGCCTTGTGAGTCAATGAGAAGTTAATAGTAGGACATGTCCTGGATGAGACCGCCTTCTGTGTGGGAAAGGATACAGAGCTATTTGGGTGTCACCTTGTCACTCATATACATATACAGAAGTGTTGTGCAAATGGTAAGGGTCCAAATGGGGGAGACAGCAGCCTAGTTGGTAGAGCATTTGTGCACTGATCCACAGGTTGGCGGCACGATTTCAGCTTCCACAGATGAATACTGCCGTTGTGACCTTAGACAAGACACTTAACCCACTTTGCCCCCAGTGTCTGCATACTCTGGTGCATATAAACTAATATTCGTATCCACGGTACAAATCAATAAGATAGAATGTTAATCTGTGAACCAGGCTACTGCACAACTTTTCTGAACATGTCACGTCCTGATGGTTTGTTTGACATTATGTCTCTTAAAAAAAAACAAAAAACACTAAATACATACTTTGCATGCAAATCTAACCCCTATACCGTTCTGAAACACAATAGATGGCTGATGTCTGTGTAATCCCTCTGTTGTACAGGTAGTATCCGTGGCAAAAGAAAATTCGGTTCTGTCAACTGGACAACAGTTTTTAAAGTGAAGACGTTTCCAATGGTCAATAGTCACTGTTTTATACAGCGCTTTTCCACCTTCAAGGCTCTCAAAGCACTTTACATCAAGGAACCACTCACCTCTTCACACACACTTTCATAACCAGTGTACACAGACACTGAGGGTGAGGTGGGTTAATGGTCTTGCCCAAGGACACAACAACAGCATTCAACTGGGTGGGCTGGAATCACACAGCCAACTTGTGGGTGAGTGGATTTGACTGCTCAACCAATGATGTTTATGATTCAGACCACCAACTTTTGGATCAGTGGACAAACTCTACTGCCACCCCCTGTTTCCCACTTATCCAGATGGCTTTGGTTTTTTCATTTTTGGTCAGGTTACTGGTGGTACACTGGCACTGTCTGAAGGGAGGAGCTAACTACACTTAAACTAAACACATATTTTTGTTTACAGTTTCTGTTTGTTAACAAGGTCTGCAGAACTGCACTAAGTGTGAAGTGTCCCTGAGTCATATTTAGCATAATAGTCAGGCCCCTAATGGGTGATCTCACAGTTATTAGCATACTGGCTATCATTATTGTTTCCTTTGTTTAGATTTAGGTCTTTTGTCCAGTTGACAGAATTGAATTTTCTTTTGCTACAATAGATGAATATTGATCAAAAGGAACAGCAGCGCTACACAAAGGTCCTCACACTGGAATTTACATAACATTTTAAGAATCTTTTCATTCAGCATCCCTCTTCTATACAGCAGGTCACACACTTTACCCTTTTGTGCGACACTGCATTTGGACTTGCCAATTATGAAACACTGTCCAGTTGTGTTGGTGTTCTCAGACACATGATAATTCTTTCATTTTGGGTTTTCAGTTGAATTTGTGAAGAGAAAGCTGCTAAGGTAAGCATACAAAACAATGATTATTTTCAAACCACAGCTGAGGTTAAAAAAAAAAAAATAAAAAAAATCAATAAATCAATAAAAGGTAACATACATTTTTTAAAACTAAATAAATAAATAAATAAATAAACCCTAACTCTAAATAACATCCACATTTAAAATCAATTAAAGTTTTTTTGTGTATATAGGGTGCTAAGACATAAAGTAAGCCCATGTCACAATAACAAAGCACAATAATGAAACACGATATATTGCTACAGAGAAATATCACGAAAAACAATAATATTAAACTAGGATAAATAAAGCAGGATAATCCCAGGAAACGATTTTAATTATAGAATCATTAAAAGTCATTATAAGATGCAAAAATAAATAGCAGAATGAACCATTAATTAGTCAATCATCTCTGCAGCTAACATGTTATCTTATTACATAAAAAAAAATCAAAAACCACTATTGCAAAGAAAATGTAAAAATGTACACACGATACATACTGAGCTCGAAAAATATATTGTTCCAGCTATCACCTACTGAACAATAAGTCCATATAGTAATTATCGTGACATCGTGGATATCTAAGGCCTGGGTCAAGAAACCAGACAGTGACCGAAAGCTTCTCAGAAAATCAACACCAAATACTTAACACACCAATCACTCTTTTACAATGACCCGGTCTCTTCCAGTTGACATTTCCTCTGCTATCTGATCACAGTTCATACTACATACTACAAACCTGTTTCGGCCTTGGGCTGTAACATGGACAAAATCAGGTCTGTGTGAGGTGAAAAATCAACATGTGTTGGGGTCAAGTAATTTTTGGTGGGAGCAGATGGAAAGAACATCCTGAAGAATTAGCAGTTGGTGTAAGAGACCATCTTGGTTTACCCCAGGGCGAGTGCAGGTGGCTTCTCACTTTGGATTATTTAGATATTTATTTTAGCCTCAAGATCTCAACATGCGCTCGTACACATGCACTACAGTGGGGAACTAACACTGTAAGGTATTTTAAAGAGCCCATATTATGCTATTTTCTGATTTGTTATAATGTTGTTTCCTCATCATAAACATTAGAGTTGTGTTTTGTTTGATTCACACATACACCTTCACTAGACTCATTTGGATAATTTCAGCCCTGAAATTGCCAATCTCTACTGAACAAAAGGTAAAAGGTATTAACTAACCTGCTTCATGACATCACAAGATGGAGCAGAGCATTTTGAGCTTTGGGGATGTAAACAAATTGCTCATGTGTGTATGAAACAAAACACAACTTTTAATGAGGTAACAACATTATAACATGGCTTAAAGCTCACAGTTAAAGTTAATTGTGTGTAATATAGGACCTATAAATTACAGCCACTTGAGGCACTTTTTTGTAATTCCTTGGAAAAAAATGACACTTTGATGATGATCTTTGTAGCTCAGTGGATATAAAACTGATTTCAGACAGTCTAAAACTGACAGACAGCTCCTGTTTTCAACTGAAAGTCTCACCCACTCTTTCTCCAACGTCATTCTTCAACTTTTCAAACACACCTCAGAGTAAAACTATATTTCTCTTAAAGGTGCACTATGTAACTTTTCGTCACCAGCTTGTCTCTATGGAGATGTTATTGCTTTGCCTGGAATGTCCCACAATATAGCATTAAAAATACTGTATATATCCTCATGGAAACAAGCAGGTGTAATTTAATAAATGCAAGATAGATACCTTCAATGCAATCATATGTAATAATCCAGGCAACACAGTTACATCTCCATGGAGACAAGCAGGTCATGAAACCCTCCACTATAAAAGCTAAATTCATAAAAGTCCTTACACCTTAAAGACTTTTACGAATTTCTCACAGCGTTGACCAAACCATGAGATCCTTTTATTTCCGCTCATAGAATCCTGAGGAAAAGTAGCAGGATTCTCTCCCTTCTTTCAAAGCAGCAGGTAGTGATGGACAGCTGGTTCTGGCATCCCCACTAGGCCTGTTACTTATGCATGCACTGGCCCATGTGTATGTTTGTCAGTGTGGGTTTGAGTCTGTCTGAAGGTGGATTCATGTTGGAGCTAACAAAGCCTGCTGTGAGAATGACTAAGGCCCATGTTCTCTGTGACCCCCGACCCCATGTCCCGGGGCTGTTCTGTGGATTGCTCTGTGGACTTTTCCGGACTAGAGTGGGAATGCGCTAAAGTAATCCGATCAATATAAACAGCTGCTTTGGAGTTTTGGGATACATAAATACTGACTTTTTTATTTATGATTCATTCGCCCCAGGAGGAGGCACTGTTTTCTGATTAGCATGAAATCTATTCAAGCTGGTCCCACACGCTGTTGTGAAATATGTGACAGTCATACCTGCAAATAGGCCTGCGTGCGAATTCATGAGGAAAGTAATATTCAGTGTAAACAATGGTGTTCAAAGGTCAAGCATTGACTGAGTTTGGCTTGGGTGATTTATAAGGTAAGTAGTGATCAAAAGAAAAAGTTTTGTCATATTTCAATGACGGGACAGCCTCAGTAATGGATTAGCCTTCATGTTTTCGATTTATTTCCATCACTCTATGCAATACCTTCTGTAACACAGCTGTGCATTGTCTATTATTTTCTATTACAAATGAATTCATATGAACTCCTTGAAATTTGCCATTGGTGCTTCATAGTCTTTCTCATGCTAATCAAATGGACACTACAGAATACAGTATATTCCAAGAGCTGATTTAAATGGCTGTTAGGGTTAGGAGTCTTCACTGATGTGTGTAACAATATAATGTTATTTAATTTTGTTGCATCCAGACATTACTGATCTACTGGACAACGTGTGATTTCTACAGAAAAGTCACAGGATTTATGATGCATTTATTTTGCAGGTATGGCATGTTTTCACTATAACAAAAGGCTCCAGGCTCTGATGGTTACCATACTCACAAAAATAAACATGAAGTGTGACTTAACCATGACACACATGTGGTAAGCTAATTGTGTCTTAAGACCTTATGGTCTGTGTAGAATTATCTTTGCAGAAAAATAAGGTAGTTAGTGCTGCTAATTGCTTTCTGGCTTTCTGTTCCTCATCCTCATGCCAGCTGGAGAAAGATATTTCAATTCACTTTATATACATTCAACATTCTATCCTGTTGTATGTGTCTAGCGTTCAAAAATACAGAAGAATATTACAATCTATAGTGGGGTTTTTTTTTTTTTTTTTTAAATATGGTATTTTCTTGTAAATCCCAAGCCTTGCATTCTATAAGAGAAAGTCTGATCAGAGCAGCGCAGGGCCAATATCTCCTGTGCAGGGTTTAGAAAACACACCTCGGAATACATAGATGAATAAATAATTCCTCAATGGATTCAGTTCACAGCTGAGGAATTGAGACTCTGAGGCATTTGAACAGAGACGTGCTCCGAGTCAATTTTGTACTAACACCAGACCTTAATGAATGTATGCATGGGTCTGAAGTGCCATCACACTCGTACTCATTGGTATGGTCATCTTAAGGACAACTCTCTAAACTGTACTGTGGGCAGAAGACTGTACAAACAAGTCTCAAAATAAAAACAATTATTCTTCCATAACACCCCCAAAGACCCTGTTCATCACCAGAAATGGATTACCAACATCAGGAGTCAAGGTACTTAGTACAAGGTTCAACAATTCACCTTTCGACACTTTGTACTGTTATAAATGATTTGCAACAAAATGGCATCTGCTCTTTTTGGTGACATTATTGTAAAACCGTTTTCACTCATTAAATCACCCCATCCCTTAATATGCATAAAATATGGCTTGACAGAGCCATATAAGCCATTACTCTGATTGCTAGAGAGTGTTAGAGTCACCTCTGTATGGGCCATGTGAATCGTAAAGCCCTCCACATTTGTGTTACACACCTGGTGATTATCGCGCTGCAGTGACAAAAAAGTGGATCTAAGGTTGTAACAAAGGCCATTAGTCAGTCTACACTCTGATCATCTGCTGAACGATTATCATAACAAAGGAATATCCTGTGTTATAGTCTATTATTAAAATTAAAGCAGTTGTAAGTTGTTATTAAATGTGAGTCTGAAGGAAAGTTAGGATTGGTGGGCGTGGGGATAGGGGAAATAGAAAGAGAGTTTCACACAGCAAAGTTCATGCATCACGTCATCTGTCTCTATTTACTTTTTCAGACAAAAGTTTAAAAGGAAAAAATAAAATCACATATGTTTTTTCTCTTTGAGTGGCATCACCAGATAATTGCTATCCAAGGAGATGTTGTTATAGAAGTTTCAAGAAGTGAACAAAATTCAGCTTCTCTGCTTAAAGTACTGCCCCAGCATTTGAGTTATGTTGGGAAAAACATATAGGGTATACTAGGTAAAATTGTACATAAAAATATGAAAATTTTCCTGTACGTTTAGCTCAATAGCTTTTTTCATAATTAGCCTTATTGTAAATTGTAATTGTAATGATGTAGCCTACAATTAGGCAATTTGGTCAATCTGCTGCCTGAAAATACACAAAGCTGTAAATTAACACTTTAATACATAGAAAAAGATTCACAAAACGAGACTACACAGCTCTCTTATAGGTTTGTGGTAAAAAAAAAAAAAAAAAAGGGGCTTGGGGAGTTTGTATTAAATTTAAATTACATAGCCTAATTTGTTGAAAATGGTCAAAATATCAGCTTGTTGGCCAAGAGTTGCTCTATATCCTAAACAATCAGTATCGGCATCGGCCATGAAAAAAACCATATCGGTTGATCTCTACTGCAATACAATGGTCAATATGAGACACAAATGGAAGATTACACACGTATAGCATCATTTGTGTCTATAGATATCAGATTTAATAGGTAATTCAGATTACTTGATGCTCGTTGCCTTTGTCCCTCTTACATTTCACGCCTGGTTTGTGAAGCTGTATAGCCAAACTGAAAGAAATTTGCTATTATTTAATTTTGAATAGCTCCTACACATATTGTTCAAAGCAGAGGATTGGCAGGCCTGAATGAAAAGACATATAGCAACAGTAACTAAGGAGGGTGTGGAGGCGAGTTCATTTAAGGGTTTTAATCATACAAAGACTGCACTTAATGTTAAATATTGAAGTTCTAATTGGCCCATGCAGGTTTGAAAAAGACATTTTTACTGGGCATAGCAACACCTTCCATAAGTTTCTTCATAGACTTGTGAGTCAGCAGAGGTAGTCACTGTTGTCTGGGGACCAACACGATTCGCCATCAAGAATGTATGAATTATTGAGGAAGATCCTACAAGGTGAGCACCCAGCAGATGTCCAGGGATTTGTCTCTAAGTGTCCACCATTCTTGGACCCTCGGAAAATGGTGGATAACTTGACAATGAGATCCAATTAACCCATTTTTCTCAAACAGTAGTGATTCATGAAGGTAAGTCACTGGTAACATATTCTTGACATTGGGTTGTGACTACATTTTAAGCTGAATTTCAAAGAAAACACTGGATTCTTACTGCAAAGCTTGGTTAAGTTTAAAACTACTGTATATGTATATGTATGTATAATAACACATTTTATGGAGTGGCAGATTCCAAAGTGCTTGAATGAATTGGCATAGTTTAGCACTCTTCTCCCTCTTTGGAATTGGAAATGAGAAAGTATGTGTAGTGATGTGGGCGTTTTCAGCGTTGTATAAAAGGGTCACTAAATGTTACGTTTTTCCCCTCACCTGACCTCACCCCTACTTCACCCGCCACGCAGCTGGGTCATGGCACCAGGAAACACAAGGCAACCACTTCAACTATATGTCAGCGAGTAGGCCCCTGAGCAAATGTAGAAAGGCCTGGCCACGTGGTGATCATTGATGGTTTACCCATTTTTGCACCAAGCTAATGGGTGGTTTTCCATAGTGATGGCTAGGCATGGAACTGTGGTGCTTTTGGGGTTAGCCATCCAGGAACACGGTGTTTAACCCATCCTGGTATGTCAAGCTCTCCTGTGTCCTTTTTAGTTATCTGCTACAACTGTTTTTAGAATGTGCTATGTTATTACAGGCTCCTGCTGGCAGCAAGCTTTACTCTTTACTCTTTGATTAAATCAGCCTATGGTCTGTTAAACCTGATCATGAATTGTTCTCTATGATATTTTGTTGCCTTAAAAATAACCAAAACCAAACCAAAATAACTTATTAACTTAATAACTAATTAAACAAAGACTTTAGCCTATGCCTCTTGTCACATCTATCAACAAATCTGTGGGCCTTGGACTAATTATCCAGATCATTAATACTATAGTTCTGCCCTCTACTAGTCACACATGGATGGAAGATCCAACGTTTTCTCAAAACTTTTTGAAATCTGTAATTTTAGAATCTCCTGGATGACTGAGTGATTACATCAACATGTCTTTGTTTGCTGGACCTGTATTTAGCAAAACTGTGGAGTGTTTTTTTTTTTTTTTTCATGATAACTACATATTAATCGTGCTCTAGGAGGTTTATGTTTGATTTCTTCACTTGCCTTAAGGGACAAACTTTAATCAGACATACATAATAGATGCTGATGGGGCCCAGAGGATACTCTTGCAGTGACAATCTAAATGTGTAAAGGATTATTTACAGAAATCACTGCATGTGGGACTCATTTGAGTGGCTCTAATCACAGACATGAGTGTTGTTCCTCCTAGTGTTTAGAGCTGTTTGAAGAGAAGGGTCCACGTGTGGAACAATACAGTCCCTGACAAAAGTCTTGTCGCTTATCCATTTTGTAGAAACAAAAGCTTATAACCTGACTTTAAATTAATCGAATGGTTTTAGAAATGTCTCATATGAAAGCTAAAACCCTCCCAAATTATGCTCAATATACTAAAATAAATTTGCTTCAGTGAAGAAAGATTGATCATTTAATGAACACAGAAAGGTCAGAGTTTGGCAAGACAAAAGTCTTGTCGCCTTGTCATATGATGCACCCAATCCTAGATTACAGCCTCACCTGTGATCAGTTACTGATCAATCAATTAGTGGGTGTGTATAAAAAGAACCCCAGCACACCAGACCTTCACATCAACTGCAACTTGACCTCTGACAACATGCCTAAGATCCACCCTGAGACCAAAGCGTTAATTATCAAGAGGCTGAAGACCAGATCCACTGCTGAGGTGGCTGACACCTTCAATGTGTCTCAGCGTCAAGTACAAAGAATAAGAAAAAGATCTGAAAAGACTGGAGATGTTTTTGACAAGCCCAGGTCCGGCAGACCCCGCAAGACAACTGCTCGGGAGGACCGTTTGTTGATTCGAAAATCCAAGGCCAGCCCCTTTTCCACTGCAGCAGAGCTCCACCAGGCCTGGTCACCTCAAGTCCCTGTGTCAACCAGAACAGTTTGTAGAATTCTGTCTCGAAATGGCCTCCATGGTCGAATCAGTGCACAGAAACCAGCACTAAACAAAAGGCAATTAAAAAAACCGTGTGGCAGTTGCCAAGGCCCACAGCCTGCTAAAAGGATGGACACTGGAAAAGTGGCAGAAGGTGGATTTCTCAGATGAATCCTCGGTTGAATTACATCACAGCCGCTGCAAATATTGCAGGAGACCTACTGGAGCCCTCATGGATCCAAGATTCACCCAGAAAACAGTTAAGTTTGGTGGCGGAAAAATCATGGTCTGGGGTTACATCCAGTATGGGGGTGTGCGAGACATTTGCAGGGTGGAAGGCAATATCAATAGCCTAAAATATCAAGAAGTATTAGCTACCTCTTACATTCCCAACCATAAAAGTGGTCAAATTTTGCAGCAGGATGGTGCTCCATCGCATACTTCTATCTCTACATCAAAGTTCCTCAAGGCGAAGAAGATCAAGGTGCTCCAGGACTGGCCAGCCCAGTCACCAGACATGAACATCATTGAGCATGTCTGGGGTAGAATGAAAGAGGAAGCATGGAAGGCAAAACCAAAGAATCTTGATGAACTCTGGGAGGCATGTAAGACTGCTTTCTTTGCTATTCCTGATGACTTCATCAACAAATTGTATGAATCATTGTCGAACCGCATGGATGCAGTCCTTCAAGCTCATGGAAGTCATACAAGATATTAAATATGGATCTCACAGCACCACTACTTAATTCACTGACGTTATGCAACATATTTTTGTATTTGAAGTAAATTATTTGTTCAATTTTCTGTAGGCGACAAGAGTTTTGTCTTGCCAAAATCTGACCTTTCTGTGTTCATTAAATGATCAATCTTTCTTCAGTGAAGCAAATTTATTTTAGTATATTGAGCATAATTTGGGAGGGTTTTAGCTTTCATATGAGACATTTCTAAAACCAATCGATTAATTTAAAGTCAGGTTATAAGCTTTTGTTTCTACAAAATGGATAAGCGACAAGACTTTTGTCAGGGACTGTAGTGTAACTCATGGGTTTAGGCTGACAAGACATTACTAATTATACTAATATAATAATACTCATTTCCTCCTTGATGGTACAAAAGAGGAAATTAGTATTAGTAACAAACCAAAAATTCACAATTTCATCAAAGATAAAACTTACTTTTCATTGCATTGCACAGTCACATATTTATACAAATACATTCATACTAGTATACACTAGAGCCATGGTGGCTGAAGTGCATTGCCCAAGGACACGGTAACAGTATGCCATATTGGGAATGTATTAAAGCAGCTGTACATGAAAGATTTGCCACAGTGCTGATATTTTAAGTAGCGCTTACAGTCAAAATTTAAATGCGCTGTGCTGTCTGCTTCTAATTATAAAGCATATTGTCTGAGAACCAGGAAATGGGCTGTTAGCATGCTAGTTATTGCTCTACCATGGTGGCAAAACCCTGCTCAGGCCTTTGGAAGTTATGAAAAGTGCTTATAAACTCATCACAATGAATAATGTGTATGTAGGAATGTGTTAGGAAAGTGAGTAATAACTTCGCATCACTGCAAACCGATTATTTTGACATTTTTAAGACAGTAAAAATCTGGTGATTTATAGAATATGAGATAATCATGTCAAGGTATCTTCATATTTCAAAATTGAAATAAATGTTTAATACTTTCTCTTCCCACAGCCTTCCTCTGACTGCAGGGTGCACAGATGGCCGTCTCCATCATCAACAGCAGTCATGCCCTGAGTCTGTCTTATACTGTAGTATCCTGCACTGTCCGTAGGCGTATGATAAACTCCTGAAGTCACTGCTGGCTATAACTGACCTGTTTGTGCACCTACAGACCTCTCGCTGCGTCTCTGCCACACCCCCTGCTGTCAGGTCTCCTCCCTGCGGACCACTGTCAGCTTCCAATCCCAATCTCCTGCCTGGCTGACACTAAGAGCGTATATCTGTACAGAGAAATCTCCCCATGTGTCAACTTATGGTTAGTCATCGGTGGCTCAAGCACGCTGCCTTTGATTAGAAAAATCAATGGTGTGCTGTGCGGGGGCTTCTCTCTGTGGGCCCATGGTGCATCGAGACTAAACGTATCTGACGAAGACATCAACATCTAAAGGATATACCATCGTGTTGCTTTATCACGTAACGCGCTTGGAGAGAGGAGTCAAAAGCCACTCGCACAAACACAATTCCGAAGTCAAGGTTTGTTAAGTATCCTCATTCAAACTGCAACTCTATTCTTTGAGACGGTAACATGGGACAGCAGTAATGGGATTCAATATTGAGGAGAACCGTAGCGAATGCCAAGTGTCCAAAAGGGTGTCCGGCCTTGGCACTGAGTAGCCCTGACGCATGTATAAAGAAGAGTACAGAGGCCTGGCAAGGAAGTATCCCATAAGGGAAATATGCTCTGGAGTGTGTGATGTTTCGAAGGGACAGATGTGACAGAAGTTGGGGTGAGGGAAGGGCAGCAGGGGAGAGAGTGGGGGGACAGCAGGACACAAGAGGTTCAATGAAGACTCGGACAAATCTCAGAATGCAGAGGGGTTATTTCCAAACACAAAAACAAAGGACAGTTGACATGCTTGCAGTGTTTTATGTTTTTTAAAGAGACTGGCTTGTTTTCGGTCCTCACCCTGATGAGTTGACATCACAGACCTATTATAATATATGGATGCTGTGGGTTTCTGTGGCTGTGCTTGTTACAACCAAAAGCCAAAAAATGTCTTCTAGGTTATTTTTGTTTGTCAACTGCTTGTCTCTATATGCAAATGCAAATATGCAGGCTTTACCTGTAGGCTAATGTTCCGCAGTACAGCTTATACAGCACACATCTGTCTCCATGGAGACAAACAGTTGATGCCAAGTGGAGATGTAACATTAAACAAAGTATCACGATATCATATTGTTAGAACTCTGACAATATCATGGACTGGCACAATATATCGAATTGCCTTTCAGGTTTTTCACTTAAAACTATTCAAAAAGAGAAAATTATAGGCCATGATCTTTTGCTTCATTTAATGCTACTAAACAATAAAATAACTGCCATCTTCTTGCCATTCTTTTGGAATGTGACATTAATGATTCACACTGAAGACTTGTCAAGGCATTTTAAAAGGAAAAAGTAGCATATCCACAATTCTGTTAATCTCTCTAAAATATCACAGTAATTATTGTACAGTAAGATGCATATTGTGAAACTATTATACTGTGAGATTTGGATATCATTACATCCCTACCTAAGTTGCAGGTCAGATTCATGAAAAAGTGCTCACAGAAAGAATGCATTTTTTTTTATTTTATTTTTTTAAGATATTATTAGCAATAAATAAATTCCAGATTGATAAGGACTATAGAAATTGTCTTACATAAGAGACCAGGAGACCGGGAGACACTCAGCACATTGTGGTAGTATTGCCCATTTGAGTCTGCCATGCTTCCTTTGTAGGGAGTATTATACTAGTTAAATTTCCCTATCAATATTATTATGCTATACAGTGGAATATTACAGACAGAGCAATAACATGCAGAGACATGCAGATGGTGGACTCCTTCAGAACTAGAGGAGATCTTTTATTCCTGTTGGAGTCACAGCAGCTTTGGCCTGTAGGGGATGAACATGCCTATTGCCTATTTAGCTGGAAGGCTGCTACAAGCAATCAATCTCACATTTATTTACTATGGGTAATTTAACCACACATACATCTCTTGGAAGCCAAAGTTTGGAGATACATTAAAGATGCATTGTGTAACATTTCTGGTGGAGGATCCCTCAAATGCTTTTCTTCATGGAGAGGTTATTGCTTTGTCTGGAATGTTTCCCAATATGGTATTAAACCTTTCTATCATCATGGAGACCAAACAGAACAATTACAATTCAGATCTGGGGAGATGCAAGAAAAGTGTTTATTAGCATAACTGAATGTGCTAAATAAATACACTCTAGTAGTGAGGAGGCTGCCAGGTGACAGGTCCATAGGCAGGTGCAGGCTGAAGGTGACATATCCATAGGCAGGCTGGGGCTGGGGGCTGGTATGGCAGAGCAGAGGAAGCTGCTAGGAGGCAGGTCCATAGGCAGGTGCAGTCTGGGGCTGGTGTGATGGTGCCAGATGGACAGGACCATTGGACCTCATCCTCATGGCATTACCGTACACCGGCTCAGCTGAGTAGTTCATTTTTCTCCTCTTCACCTGCCCTCTGGACCTGCCAAAGTCACTGGGTGACCACTCGGGGTGCTTGGCCTCGTGCTCCTTTCTAAGTTTGAGAGCCTGTTCAAAGTACAGGGCCTGTATCTCTGCGGACAGACTCCTCCAGCGCTCTCCCACCACCCTGTTGACTGCAGCTGAGTCAGTGATGTCCAGCTCCTCCATGACTGTGAGCCTCTGCTCTGCCCTGAACAGCATGAAGACGTTTAGGGACTTTTTGATGTACGGCTTATTTTCATTGAGGGTGTGGTGTCACTTCCTACAAACAGAAGAAAACTACATAAACATGGCTATATATATATATATATATATATATATATATATATATATATATATATATATATATATATATATATATATATATACACACACACACACATATATGTATATATATACATATATACATATATATATGTATATATGTATATACATATATATATACATATATATGTATATATATATATATATACATATATACATATATATATATATATATATATATATATATATATATATATATATATATATATGTAGTCATAGTCATATTAATGCATTAATGATAATAAAACATATAAGGAGAATTTTCCATTTCCCCCGTGCTCCCGTGTACACGTACATTTTTCCGTCGCTACAATTAAGAAAAGAAAAACAAACATTATACAAAGTTTAACAAGCAAACATAACTATTCAAGAAATCTTTCACCATGTACATACATTTCACCAGTAGGACAAAGGATGGATGAGGGACCATCCTGGTTCTTGTTCCTCACATGAGGAGTGGTAGGCGCAGTGTAAGGTCCTTGGAGCACAAGGCACTCCCAGAGAAGCAGGTGCTGATTTATCAGCATTGGCGACTAAACTCTTATCACCCCACATGTTCTCAAGAGAAGAGAACTTGATCTCCTCCCAGTCCATGGTCTCCACATCCACATTGCTGTCTGGCTCAGAGCTGAGGCCACCAGGGCTACAGAAGAAGGTGGAGGACTTGGGCTGAACAATGTATTGCCCAAAAAGTCAGCCAATGATCCAAAACCGTTCATAACAGCCTCGACAAAGGAGCCGATATATATATTACATATTACACATATTGAAAATTTATTTATTAAAAGGCGGTCAACAGTTTTTTTATACAGTTGTATCTATCATCTTAAAGCCTGGTACAGATGCTCGATGATGTTTAGTAAACAACCCATTTTAATTAACTTCAAGTAAACCAAACTAATATTTTGTAAGGAACACTATTAGGGTTTACAGTGTAGGTATTTTTGAGCTATAAAAGCACCTGTAATTGAATAAATGTAAGATCTGTTTAATGTTATACTGTAGAACATGACATGTCCAATGACACATCCATAGAAACAAGCAGCAGACCCCCAACCAAAAAGTTACATAGTGCATTTTTAATTCCTCCTTTAATTTCCACTGAACTGCACTGTCCAGAGATGACTCACCACAACCTTTACCTGGTAGTCTTTTTTCACAATAGAGAACCCTCCTAACATATTAATCAAGTCTGCAGTCTGACGTATCAACAGTATGGATGCGCTGAAGAGGGATCTGTGATATACCAACACCACGAGACCAGTACAAAAGACCCATCTTAGAGTTAATTATTAATGCCGAGAAGGTTAAATGGTGTTTAATTTATTTAAACCATGAATGATGCATGGAGCAGTTAAAGTGACACTTTGTAAGATTTTCCGCTGCTTCTAAGTGTTACATTAAGCCACAGTTCATCCATCAGCCCTAAACAAGACAAGAATTGATTAGATATACCTTAGAACTAAAGAGGTTGTCAAAGACTATTACAACACAGGACATTAAAGGGCCCATATTACGCTATTTTCTGATGTATGTTATGTTCTTCTCTCAAACTGAAAACACTCTGTTCCTCCTTGTGATGTCATGTAATAATACAGGAAGTATTCTAGTAGTACTCTAGTAGTTCCACTGAGTTTCCATACACCATCACTGGAATAATTTCTGTCATTTCAGACATGGAATTCCAACCCATTCCAACATTATTTGTATAGCACATTTTATAAAAAAGACAATTTCCAAAGTGCTCCACATAGTAATGCAACATATTAAACTCTACAAAGTCAGCAGAATTATGTTCCGTACCAAAGGAAGCAATATAATCAATGGATAAAATAATAATAATAATATTAATAAATAAAAATTATAAAGGCAATATATAATTTAGAATAGCTTTTAATGTTCTTTTTTCTCTGCTTTTATCTTTACTGTATTATTTGTCTATTGCTCTTTTGACTGTTTAATTTGTTTTGTAAAGTGTCTTTAAGTGTCCTCAAAAGCGCTATATGAATAAAATGTATCATTATTTATTATTATTATTACCTTATTATATACTGATATACACAAATTAATAAAACTATTTGTACCATCCTTGCTTACCAATTTCATTGCATGGCCGTCAAAGTGTCTTGCCCAAGGGCACAGCAATATATTCCAGTTGGAGCCATGATTGAAAATAGCAGCTCAGACAATTACCTATCAAAGAGTGCAGATGGATGTACTTATTATTCTATTAGATGACATGCAGCATATGAAGTTGACAGCACGGAACAAAGGTAATTTTAATAATGCTTGGCGCTCCCCACTGACAGAGCTGGGAGCCCTGGGGTATTGCTGTGGCGTTCCGGCACAGACACTTCAGTGGGAATCTCGTGAATCGCAAATAAAGTAGGAGGGACGCACAGAGTCTTCGTGGAAAGACAGCGGTGTGCTTGGGAGAGTGAGAGAAGGAGAGAGAGAGAGGAGGATGGGAGGAGGAGAAGGAGGAGGCTGAGATCCAGAAGGCAGAGCTGTAGATCGGCAACAGCTACACTTACTGAGAGTCTCCCATTGGAGCGAGTGGACACTTCTGGTTATACTACTACATCTGGATTGCATAGGTTTGGTAAACACTTGAAGATATGGATTTGTGGAACTGGGCATGTACTTTTATATCTCCAAATGGCGTTTTAATTGTTGAACTTTGCAAAACACAGTGCTGACAATGGGTCTTTATTATTAACCTTAACTATCGGACGAAGTTCATATTTCAAACTTCCAACATGGATTTTCAACAGTCTCTGGTTTTGCTTTTTCTCTTTCTTCCAAGCCAAGGTAAGATGCATGCTAAAATACGTCACACTGTAACCTTGAGTGCATAGAAAACTTTATGAGATTTTTGTTAGAATGTGTTGCTTAGAGACTGTAGCTCATGCGTTCTAGTTCAGGTGCGTTTCTCCCGTGTATTATTTGCAGCTCTTGTGAAATTCCAATGGTGAAAGTGCATTGATCAAACAAAGACAGATCTAGGTCCAGTTGTATTCATAGATAACAGCCAGGCGTGAATGTTATCAGCTCATATTTATGCACTGGGAAATGCTGAGGTGAGGAAAAATCACACAATATCAAATAATTAAAATGGTTCTGTAACTTTTGTAGGATGATGTGAGTCTTAAACCCTAGTACATGAGGTACCTCTAATTCATTCAACTTGATTATTTACAACAGTTGCATATACAATCTATCACCTCACTGATAGATTGTTGTTAGTTGTTTTTGCAAGAGGTACGTTCACAAGAGCCAGCCATATTTTTTAAAAATGTGTTAATTCTTTATTTGCAAAATATACAGTGATTTATTGATTAAGTGTATCAGGTTTTCCCCAAGTCAAAGGAGCTTTAAAATGTTTTCTCCTGTAGACCAGAAATAAGAATATCCAGATGCTCAGTCTTTAACTGTAGCAAAATTAAAAAAAAACAACAACAACAACATAATGTTAGTAACTTTGTCTGATTTCTTTCTTTTTTTGTGAAATGTAATGTGAAAAGACCATTTTCATTTCAATTCTCACAATTTTGTCACCAGTGATTTTGTCTTTGGAATCTGCTGACTTACGATCTATTTACAAGAATTATAAAGTAAACAAATCCATAAGACCTTGTAACAGATTGTTGACTTATGTGACCAAAGTAATACAATGCCAGTCTTCTTATTTACATTCTTATTTACTATAGTAGTATAAATGCTCATATCTGATATCCTGCTCAAGTATCAAGTATCAAATTTGGATTGAAAAACTGTAGTTTTATTTCTGCCCTGCAGGTAAATATACAATACAGTATATGTGGGAGTTTTCACCCCGTAGGGACCTTATCCCGTTATTGTAACTATTTTTATTACCAGCCTCATTTGTCACTTTTGATGTTAGCAGAAAGGGGACTAGGTCACTCATCCTAAAGCCAATAATATTCAATGTGCAGAGCTCCTCTCGTGTGATGATGTCTTGGGTTCAGTTTGAGAACAATGTGAGTCACTTCAGAAAGTAATTCTCAACAAATACACATCTATGCACGATATTGATTTAACCAACATGAACAAGAATGTCAAAGTGGGAAAGGGGCTGATTTGAAAGGATTCTTCTGTATGTTTTTTGTCTGTATAAACATGTAAAAAAATATATTTACAGGGTGTATGTTGTCTTTATCGACTGATCTACAATGCTTATTCTAATAATAAATAATACATTTTATTTGAAAGCGCCTTTCAGGACACCCAAGGACACTGTACAAGACAAAGTTAAAAACACATATTTACAGAGAAACAGAGATACAAAACTGGATGATGGTGAGAGTGACTGTTATGTGGTGTAGGATTGTGTGAATCAGTTTCATAACGGCAACAGTCAAAAAGTAATTAAATAAACAGAACAATGTCTTTTTCTTCATCAAATGAAGTCTTGCCCCTGAATGTACCTTTATGTCCTTGACCAATGATGGATACTAAGAGCTTTTTATCATTTTATTGATTTTTTAAAAATCCATCTATGTAAAATGACCTATGACACCAGGCTCCTCATGGATTATGGATTCATTATTTAACAATTAAATAATGGTACCACTGCTTCACTGGTTAAATTCAGGCACACAGAATAAAACAAATGAAAAGTTACATTGAGGTCTTACATCTGTGGATTTATCAGGGGTAAGAAATTATTAATTGGTTTTCAGTGATGGGAAGAAAAGTTTGAAAATGTAGTTACAGAATTCCCCAATTAAAATAAATGTATTTTATTAAGTTTTATTTAGTCTAAACAACAACATTATTTTTGCTATTATACATTAATTATATGTTATATGTTTTCCTTTTTTTAACTAATACTACAGTTCAAAGACAAAACTGATGAAGTACCGCTATGTAGTCCTTTTAATATAGGAAAGTAACTGTTCTGAATACCACCAACTAAAAAAGTAACTGTACCGTGAATACAGGTACTTGGAATTAGTATTCAGAATATGTATTTTCAGTGCATGTACTTTATTCCCAACACTGATTGTTTTAAATGTGGATCTCAGTTGTTTTACATCAACTTACTAAGTTCATAAAAATACCAAATTCCTCAAAATATTCCCAAATATACCCTCCCGTATTAACCCTAAACACAAAAATACTAAACCACAATCCTTCACTTCACCCATCCACCTGAATCCTTGAATCCTTGAATCCGGGCCTTGAAACCCCCGTTAGCAGTGGGAACTCCCCTCATGTGTATTCATACCGTGGGTCCTCTATGAGCATGTCCTAATCTGATCAGGGCTGCATTCAGGACGCACACACTAGCTAGCTTTATCTGATCAAGAACAGCCCCACACCTGCCCCACAGACACTCAGGTGCACCGGAGAACAGGGGCATTTCAAGGTCTGGACACGACATCCGCCACAGCGCTACAGGAAAACCAGACGGCAGGAGGAATAGACACTGTATCCATTTAATAAGATATTGATCCCTTGACTTTAAGAAGGGCCCAGTTTGAAGGACAGCCCATCAGATGTGATTGAGTGGAGAGCCCAGAGGAGGGATAGCAGCATGACAACAATACAACAACAACGCTGACACATGGTGGAAGGGTATAGTTGGACAAAATGTGACATGGCAATCAAAACAGCTTTTGATATTAGTGTTAATGATTTCAGTACGCACTTATTTTTTATGAAGGAGCAGCTCTGAACTTTTGTAGGCTAGAAAAGTACCCTTCATCTTACATACAAGATGTGTACCGAGCTGCTGTAAATTGCTCTTGTGTTGTCAATTACAGTGACACGCAACTAGAGTCCGCTGGCCTTGTTATACGCATTTGATGAGCTTTTGATTGGCCTGTAGTCAGGTAAAGGCAGGCTGATTACTGCTAATGTGTCAACAAAGGATCACATTGTGTTCTTTAGCAGACTGAAGCTCAAATAAACAAAAAGATTTATGTCAAAATAATTATAGAGGTATGTAAAGTTCTTGTCAGATGAAGTGCATTTAATATTGGCTGTACTGAAACTGAAAAATATGTATTGTATTGTCTTTATGTGGGACTTTAGGCTCAAGTTCTTCCACAGAGAAGACAAACTGAGTCAAAAGTAAAAACATAGTACCAGAGGTGGAAAGTATTAAAAAAAATTCTAATGCTACTGTATTTAAAATCATAAAAACAGCACAAATATCATCCCAAATCCTAATCCATGCTTGTCTCACTTCTGTCCCTGCGTCTACAGTTACTTTTACTTAAGCACAAATTTGTAGCAGTACTTGTAGTTGTAGGCTAATTGAGTACATTCAAATCATGGTTGAAGCCATGAAGAAGTCATGCCTGAATCATGATGAACCATTGCATTAAAGAATTGTGTGAGTTTGCTATGCAGTTATAATTAATTATTTGGGCCATAAACGTCATCACAACAAAAAGCCATGAAGTTGTCAGCCCCCCTGATGGATAGGCAGTGGGGCTGACAACTACGGAGTAGCGTCACTATGTGATCCTATCATGGATTAAGAAAATACAATTGGTGAATAAAGTAAGTACAGAGCAATGGGTGTACACCATTGGCAGTGAAAATGGGTTGACTGGAGCAATGAGGTCTTGAATATAATAAAAGTGTTACCCTGTATTTTTACATGCGTACAAATTTACAGTACTCTTTTCACTACTGCATAGTACACACTTTGTAGAAAGTACAACTTCATTATAAGTAGCAGAGCATGTGGAAATGCCGCATGTATATGAATCTGAAGATCAGTAATATACACCTCAGCTGGTGATTTATTGGTGTGTGCCACGGCATACCTGCAGAGCGGCGCTGTGCACAATGAGAAGTGCTTAATTGAATTTGACAAATACCCAGAAGAAGCAGGGCATTTGTATTGTGTGAACCTTGGGATATCCCCTGTTGCTCTGATTACCCCATCTTCATTAGTTTATGTAGATCTAAAGGTCCTGCTATGGCACACATGCCCTCCATCTTACCTGGGTAGGGCATCTGGACACTTTCCTCCATCAGCACATATGGGGAAACGGATGCCCCCCCCCCAGCCCCTCCCCTCACATTTGTCTCATCTCTCAGACAGTGTCTCCGGTAACCATACGCCACCTGTGTATAATAGAGGTCACCCTTCTTTTAGATTACACCGGTGTGCTGTACCAATATGGCTCTATATCGGCTAAATCCATGCTGATGGATATTGTATGGATGTCGGAAAACCATGTAATATTAATGTATTAGATCTATGTGATAAATGATTAGAACCTGCAGAAAGAAATTGGGGATTTGTTGTTTATGGACCACAGGAAAACATACAGAAGAGTTGCTTATAGAATGTAGATTTGACATGGGTGATATGGCAATGGTAAAAGTCACCACAAACACCATCAAAACCTCTGTCTGTAAATTGACTAAATTTTATATAAATCATATAGTTACTCCATTCAAACATTTACTTTTTGAGCTCATGCTATATTGTTGTCTCCTCATAAAAAACAAAACTGTTGTATTTTGCTTCATTAATCCAAAGTCCTCTTTGAGCACTCAAAAATGCTCTGTTTGCATTTTGCCTGTTTACTTGTGTCATAGATAAAAATCCCAGACTTTTCCTACAGTTTTTAAACCCATAAAACATCACTGCACTCATTTTATGGTCACATTGTGTTCATAATGAATGCATGGCTCTATTAGTATAGCATTTATAGAGGATAAGGGCTTTATTTGTTTAGTTTGTCTTTTTTCCAACGCCTAAGTGCCTTATTGGAAACCACAGACTGTAAATGGGCATAGTTAAGATGCTAGCCGCCACATTCCAAATAGGAAGCATACATGGGGGCCCTGCCAGCTCCATCAACTCTGGCTCCAGTTGATTTTGTATTAAAAAAAAACAAAAAACGCCATCCCTCTCTCTGTAGCTGCTGCTGTGAGCCTCGTTATTGGGGTCTTAAAATGTTTGTTTTAACCCACTCAACATGAACCCGGTGTTTTTATTTTGCTTTTTTGTCCCTAAATCAATTCCTATTTCTAACATGGAACTGGCTCCAAATTCACTCCTAACTGCTAGCCTCAACAAGCTTCATTTGACTGTAGCTGAACACTATGGGTGACGTCACACTCCCTGAGTTCATTTATTTATAAAGTCTATGCTGGAAATAGTGGTGTAGTTTATGAAGTGTGTTTTCCAAATGCAGCTATTATTTTAAGTAAAAAATAAATAAATAAATGAATACTTATCCAAAGGTGACCAAAAGCATGTTGAAAAGGGATTTAAAGCCACAAGAATGCACAACATATTTTCTTTAAAATGTTATTAAAATCCAGTACTGCAAATACTTATAATAACCCTTTTGCCTCTGAAAGTGTTGAGCTTTTGTGTATTTTCTGGTCTACACCTCTGTGCCTGCACTGCTCAGAGACATCCAGCATTTGATAAAAATGAAACAGTAAATGCGCCAAAAAAGTGATCCATCCTGTTGTGGGTGTCCCATAGGTCCACTGCCCTGTTGTCTTTGTAGTCCATAAACCTCTAATGTCCTGGTACACAGCTACCGAGTCATTTTTACAGCAGATAACTGTTACGTAAACTGCTGATGAGTCAAACCAAAATGTTGTTATTATTTAATGCCCTTAAATAATATGTCGCTATATAATACAACGTTTGCCCTTGTGCTACAGAGGAGAATAGATATGTGTATAAACTTTGATTTTGATTGAATGCTTTTATCATTGACAGTATTAGGCCTGATTCAGTGCATACAGTTGGCATAAATGGAGTATGCTGACTGTAAGCTGATGCGAGTTTATAATTGTTTGTCCTGGACCATATTATCAAGAAGCAATTACATTTTGCTGATGTCATTAGTTTCTACCATGAATGAAAAACTGGTTTGGTATTTTTCATTTATTGAATTATTGAATATTTGATTTTTTATTTTTTTTTTAAACCAATAAATGGCAAATGGCAAACCTGTCACCCCTCCCCTCACCTTTACTCCAGCTCACCTGGTGGTTTATCTACCAAATCTTTTCACACTGCGACTTTACCAATGATTTTTGGTAAAGTTTTTGGTAAAAACAACATGTGCCATCAACAAAAGGTTGAAAAAAAAAAAAAAAAAGATTCAAGGTCAACAACTAGAACATCAGCAAAAAGGGAAAATCAACAACAATAAGAATAAACTGACCAGTGTACATTATAGACATGTAGAAAACAGAGAAATAACATTCATATTTGTGTTTTCCAGTTTCTTTCCAGGTAGTCCCCCGTGCCCATGCTGAGGAGCGCCTCCTGCAGGATCTTTTTGTAAACTACAATAAGCTTTCTCGACCTGTGCAGAACACCACAGACACGGTCCTGGTGCACTTTGGCCTGTCCATCGCTCAGCTCATTGACGTGGTGAGTCTACACCTCAGCCCCCCCTTCAGAGCTATAGTCAACGTCATGGAAGCACTAGTCATGGCAGCATCCTCCAGGGAGAGCTGGAGTTGTGTGTGGAGATTAAGTCAGGGACTCTTATTTCCCTTATTTCTTATCCCCAGCCCCCTGAGCAGAAAGTTACAAGTAGTTAGTCATGGCCATAAATGTGAGAGTTACAGTATATATATATATATATATATATATATATATATATATATATATATATATATATATATATATATATATATATATATATATATATATATATATATTCTAAAAAAGAACTTACACGCACAGTAACAAATTATTTTATAATATTGTTAGCGTTCATTTCTGCCTACTTATTATTATTTTTTTTTACATTTGGCTACAGCCTATGCCAGATATTATGTTTTCCAAAGGTTAGCCTCAATCCAACCCTCCTTTATCAAGCAACATATTCTTGTTATCTGTGGTGCACATGATTCCATTTTCCGTGTCTTGTGTTTATCCATTTCCTCCCCACCATAACCACTTCCCATTGTGTCCACAGTGATAAATCTCAATCCACTGTACACATCTTATCAGCGGAAATTAAAACTGGAGTCACAATAGGAGACATCTCATTATTCCCCAAAATTAATTTTCTGCTGTCAGCTCCAGAATGGAGGTCCTAATTATTAGTTCAACAGTTCAATCCAATTTTTATTAACATTTTCAATTCTGTCATGTTATTTCAGTTCAATGGGGGGAAAAAAACAACTTCTTTTGCTTCTTTGGAACATGCAAATTTGGCTGCAGCTGTTGGGTTCTTTGTGTTTCCAGCCTGCTTCAGTGCATTTCCTGTCCCACTGTCTGGAACACTATTATGTGACAGCACTGGGCTCTTTAAAGAGGCAAAGGTGCTGAGAAAGTTGCCTGCTTCTCCAGAGCCTGTCTAAGATGTAGCTTGAGGAAGGCACTGGCAACAGTCAGACAGACCGGCCAGCTCAGTGTGTAGGCCTGTTAACACAAAGCATGTTGGGTCAGAGATAGAGGAAAGAATTTATTCTGAAAGGGAGGTTTGTGCCTGATTTGGCAGGTTTTTGTTTATTGCATGGGATTATTAGTTGGATATTTTGGAGGAAGACAGAAGCTAGGTTTGGGATAGGGTTAAATAGAGTTCATTGTGCAAAGCATGGTGGGGATTTACTGTTATTTAAGCAAGAATATAAATTCACAAAGGTATTTTTGAGCAATAAAAACATCTGTAATTGGATACATGAATAAAATATAAATTGGATGCCAATCTGTGTAAAGCTCTAGGCAAAGCAATGGCACTTCCAACCATAATTCATATGAACACATAGTTAATTAAGAATGATTCAGGTTTAGTAATTACTTAAAGCCACAGTATGTTTTTAACCAGAAAATAGCCTAAAATAAAAGCATGTTGTTGTTGTTTTCATTTTGGATGTTTTTATTGCACTGTGAGCGTTCTTGCATATCCACCTGACTTGTATTTCTAATCTTTTTAATCTCAATGGAGAATGGTTACTTTCTATTTCCATGGAATCATGCAGGTGATGTGCCACCTCCAGGAAGTTAGACATTGTATCTTTATTTTATTTTTCTCGAGGGAAATTCAAGTTTTGCTGCAGCAAAAACATTTATACTGCATGTCTCAGTTGCCTTTGTGTCTCAGTTGAAGGTCTCAGTGCAGTTTAACAGGAGGACTGGTCAGGTAGGATCAGCAGGTCTGTGTCAGGGCAGTTTGAGGAGAGGAAGAGCCAAAAGTGTCCCTCCTCCCTCCTGGTGTAAAATGGCTGTAACATCTGAAATATCTTAGGTAGCCTCTTGCACAGTCTCCGTGGATACAGAAAAACAAACTGTTCATTTCGCACAGTCCAACAGTCCCTTGTGTTCATCCCCTCAAAGTATTTCCTCTGAAGGTCTTCTGCCACATTCTTGCCACATATGGTTTTAAAAAATCTGTAGCATCTCAAAGGCCCATAGCTAACTCCTTAGCTAGCCCAATGCGCAATCTCCATGACTACGGGAAAGACAAACAGCTCATTTCACAAAATCCAACAGTCCCTTACTTGCGTCCTCTGAACTTCACATGCTGCTCTTCTTAGTTGGCTAAAATCCCATGACATGATGTTAAAAACTGAGCTCAAAAAACAAAAAAGTTTCAGAAACTGTGTGTGAGCCAGTTAGCCACTAAAGTAGCCAACCATTGCCATGGGAGACAGTGGTTAGGAGTTAGGGTTTTAATTGGGTATAACTACTACTTTTTCTTATTTTTATTTATTTAACCTTTATTTAACCAGAAAAAGATCCCAATGAGATTAAAAACCTCTTTTAGAAGGGAGTCCTGGCCAAGAGGCAGCAATCACATAGTTACATACATACGTACGTACGTACATGCATACAATAAAACAACACAGATTAGGAAAAACAAGGGCACATTATTGAGGCAGTCTCTGATGCTTTCACCTTAGATTTACAGCATTTAAGGATAAGTCAGTGGGTCATTCAGTTCCCAGTCTTTCTGCAACATGTTCCAAGCAAAAGGAGCTGAGCGGACAGAGGCTTTCTTACCCTGCTCTGTGCGGGTATAAGGAACAGAAAGCAACAGCTGATCACTCGATCGCAAGGAATACGAATCAACACTTCTCTGTGTGATTAAAGTAAAAAGAGGCAGTAGTGAAAGCAAAGCCTTGTAAATAAAAGTATAGACGGATTATCTGTTTATCAACACAGCAGATGCGCACGCAACCTGAGTGCAGAAAGCAAATTGGGTTAAAGGAAATATTTGATTCAGGCAATAAATCATAGTTTAAAGGGGGAAAAAAAGAACATTCACCGTGCCATTTTAGTCTTTTGCTTTCTTTTATCATGTATTATTATTATTTTTTGTACATTCACTTTACACATTTCTACATAAAAAACAAGCCACCGCAGTATGCTATGTGTCTAGCATGTGAATTAAAAAACATGAATAAGTACTAAATAAAGGCCAAAGCACACATTTAAAATAGTTTTTGTAGTTTTTAAAATAATGCATGTAAGGGGTATTGTTTGGAGGTGCTTTAGCGCTGTTGACGCTTGGGCCCGCTCCTCTGCTCCCCCACCACGGCCGTTCCTTTTGGGCGTTTGAGTCTCCATTGTAGGTTCTTTAAGTTTTTCTTTCAACTTCCCATGGTCTTTACTGGTGGTGGCTCTTGTTTGAGCTGGACATTGTCTCTCATTGTATTGTTATACAGATATCTTCTTGTATGCACTAATTTGGTTTTCCAGCTCTTTCTCTATTTTCAGGAGGTTAGCTTTTTCGTTCATCTTTTTCCTGACTCTTTTGGAGTTGGCAAGCTCTTGTTTTAATTACACACTTTCCTGTACTTTAGAATTATACAGGTACCGGATCTCATGTGCATTAACTTGGTCTTGTAGTTGCTTTTCCTTCTTCTGAAGAGTAGCAGTGAGTTTTTGCAACTCCAAATCTTTTTCGTTCATCTTTTCCAAGATTTTTTTTGGAGTTGACAAGCTCTTGTTTTAGTTGCACATTTTCCAGTACTTTAGAATTATACAGGTACCGGAGCCCTTTATGTGCATTAATTCTTCTTGTAGTTGCTTGTCCTTCTCCTGAAGAGTATCAGTGAGTTTTTGCAACTCCAAGTCTTTTTCGTTTGCCTTTTCCATGACTTTGGAGTGGCAAGCACTTGTTTTAGTTGCACATTTTCCTGTTTTGTAAAATCATGCAGGTACCAGAGCGCCTAGGTCTTGGAATTCTTTGTAAAGTACTTCTCTCCCCATCTACTGTAGCCTTAGCTCATGAGGCAGCCTCATGAGTCCTCTGGTGAGTCCTCTGGTGTCACTCCTGCCTGTTTCTGAAGCTTCTGTTCTCACAGTCCACATGGTTAGTGTCCGTTTCTTGGTTGGAGTAACTTTGAAAGTCTGTGTAGATGCGCTGTCTTCCCCTCTCACTCTGTCTTCCCCTCTCACTCTTGTCTTCCCCTCTCACTCTGTCCTGCTGTTTGTTTTTTGCCATTGCTGCCCCAGCAGCAGGAAAGGAGCCGGATTGGCACTGCAGGCAGCAGTACATTATGGGAACTGTAGTTCAAGTTCTTGCGCTTTTATTTTATTGGCAGGCCACTATCAATAGAAATTAGAAATCGTCTTGTGGGCCAGTAGAAATGATCTTGGGTGCCTCATTTAGCCCGAGGGCCGCATGTTTGATACCCCTACTCTATACCAATGTCCCTGCCTCCTAGTGGACAGAGCCTGAATAACTCCTAATAAACTATTTGCTTGTTATGAATTAAGGATACTTATTATGGTTATTAAGATGTTATAATAAAGTGATACCCAAAATGTAATTTAAAAAAAAAATCATAAATGAGAACTGCGTTGGATAACCAAGGGTGAATGTAGGACAATTACAGAGAATTTGGACAGTAAAGTTACAATCTGCCAATGTAATTAAGGACTCTGCAGCAGTCAGACAGTTGTGAGGTGTTTAAGAGGGGAGTTGGCACTGTTTCAGAGATCAGGTCAGACACAGTTCAGAGTGGGAACCTGTAGAGTCTGAAGTTCCAGGGCTTAGCTAGAAGCCAAAAAGAAAATAGTAGAAGTTAAAACCGTAGCGCATATTGAATGCATGAGTGGAGCGTCATGTAGACGCTCCACTCATGCATTCAATATGCACCCCAAGAGAGAAAAAAAATAAAAAATACAAAAAGGCATCTGTGGGACCATTCTGGTTTCTGCAGTTGCCAGCCCCACGAGGTCACGGTTTGCCAGATTCTTTTTTTTGTTTTTTTTTTTGGGCAGCTTAGCTTAATTAATTAATTAATCACTAGATTTATATGCTGCCTTTAAAGACACCCAAAGTGCTTTACAGTGCATTATTCATTTACTCTACTCTTCGTGGTAAGCTGCTTTTGGAGCACTGGGGCAGATTGACGAAAGCGAAGCTGCCAATCTGCACCATCGGCCCCACCATCCACGTCCAACACTCGCACATACACCGCATTCATACACAGATTAATGAAAGGATTAATTAGACTGTTTTAGAAATCTTTTTATGTTTACAATGAACATGGGAACATTCCATTTGTACTTTTTAAGATTCTCATTTTTGGTAAAAGCTGATTTAGGATTTCATTGACAACTCTCTCATTCAGGAAATACACAAATTCCATGCACAAACTGATTTGACAAAATCTTTTGGATCTCAAATTAAACATTCTCAAACTTTAAGTCTTCCCTTGAATTATAACTTCCCATCGGGCAGAATATATTCCACATAAACAGCTCAGAAAAGATGCTGACATTTGTCTGTGTTTGTGTTAATTAGGATGAGAAGAACCAGATGATGACTACGAACGTCTGGGTCAAGCAGGTACTTACATTGTGTCGTGTCTTACATTGGAAACACTTAGCGGTGCCTTTGTGCTAATGGGAAGTTAATGGTCCGCACTGCTGTACAGGAATGGAACGACTACAAGCTCCGGTGGAACCCTGAGGAGTACGAGAATGTCACCTCCATACGTATCCCCTCCGAGCTCATCTGGAGGCCTGACATCGTCCTCTATAACAAGTAAGGCACACCATATACTGTACTGTAAAGGATGCTAATTATAGGTAGTACTTCATAATACTCTCACTTTTAGTAGCCTTGAAGGTGTACTGCGTAATATTTCTAGTGGAGGGTCCGCCGCCTGATGTTTCCATGGAAATGTTATTACTATTGTTATTGCTAGATGGAAATGTTTAAAGTCATACCATTCCAGGCAAGGCAATAAAATGTCCATGGAGACAGGTAGGTGTTGGACCCTCCACCAGAAAAGTTTCGCAATGCACCTTTAATGGTTATGGATATGTCATTGCTCTGCCTGGAATGTTCCACAGTGTGACATTAAATAGATCTACCTTGCATTTATTAAATTACAGGTGGTTTTACAGCTCAAAAATACCTAGAAAACCAGGCATTGGCCTCTCCACAGATCTGAACTGGACCATGGTCTGGTTTGGCCTCTATGAAGATTCTGTCTTCATTTTAGATACAAAGCAATAACATCTCCATGAAGAAAAGTATTTAATGGGCCCTCTACCAGAAAAACTACACAATGCACCTTTAACAAAGCATGAAGACTTCAGTTTCATAATGAACAAATACTTTACAAAGAATGATTCAGGCTCAGCAACTACTTAATTAAAACCACAACCATAATTCCCTACCCCTTAAAAAATAATGACATTTTTCTTTATGCTTTATTAAGGCTAATAAAGGTCAAGTTATTATAAAGTGGTATTAAAATTAAACTTATTAAATTTCAAACTTTTATCTGCAACACATTTACAAATTTTAAAGGAACTGTATGATTTTGATTTGAAATTCCATAAACATGACCTACCAATGTTATGCTGATTTTTATTTTATTTTATTTTTTTTTTTTTTTTAAATTACAAGTTGTTTATGTTTTAATTTGATGTTTTGGTGATGTTTTGATGATGATTATCCAGTCAGAAGACAGAGTGAGCCTCACTCAAGTCTCTCATTTGGATTGCCAGTTTCAATGCTGAAATCCAGTTGGTTTAACCTTATAAGTATGATATATAAATTCATCATCTCTGCCAGCTTATTTGCTGCAGACGAATTGTAATGAATATGAAGTTAATTAAAACTGTTTTTCATCCAGGCCTCAATATGCTCTGACATCTGTACATTCTGGATAATAAGACTAACTATGCATTTTTCTTCTTTACTTACTGAGTGCTGATATCTAGGCTACCCAAGATATATGTAGTGAACAGCTGCTCAACCACTGGAGTGATCTGTTGCTATAGATGAAAGATACCAAACCCAGATGTCGATAAACAGCCTTATAGACAGTTTTATTATTGCACATTAGTGAACATTTCTGCTCCACCGCTCCACTTGTGCTGACTCCAATAGACACGTTTTAATTGGATATTCTGAAGCTAATTATTTTATTTGGCTAAATCAATTGACTTGATTACTTCCAATATTTTAATTATCTCGCAGTTTCTCCCTGAGGGTAAACAGATGTCTCCAGTATACTTGTGTATTTGTTATTTTTGCACAACTGTCAAAAGATCTTTTCAATTACATTTCTCATTCAAAGTTCAAATGGAAATCTCAACATTGTCAAACCTGATAGATGCAACGCCATCAGCAAAAGCATCCATTATGTATTCAATGGTCTGTTCTACCCATAGAAAACTCATATTGAATTTTTAGAATGGTACACAACGTCATCAAGGTTGACAGATGTGACAGTTATTTATTCCATGTTTTCTTAAAGATTATTACCATTTCTGAAAAAACAACCACGTCTGACCTCTGACCTTTATCCACGCTGATTGGAGGCTTTGTTTATAACTATATCCATTAGACATGACCTCCTTCTTATCATACGCCAGTGTCAAAAAATTGGCGTAGGATAAGAGACTCCACTGTTCAACTCAACTCAACCATTACTTTTTATATTTTTAATTCTCGTTTCTACTATTACTACTAATACACAGATTAAAGGGCCTGTACCTGATTTTTGTGCTTATAAACCCATTGTGGTGAATAATTAGGATGTGCTGAATTCTTAAGGTAAATGAGGAAGACCGTGGTACCGCTGCAAACAGCAAATGAACTAGTTCTGTTTTTCACATTTTTAAGACACTAAAAATCAGGTACAGTGCCTTTAACCCCAATTATTCTTCTCAGTCTATTAAATAATACTTGAATTGTGATTTTCATGTGACCCCCGGAATGGTAAATTATTCGTTTTCCAGTAGCATTTAAGTGGGATTCATAGATAATTGCTGGATTTTCACCCTGGCTGACAACCATTAACTCATTCACTTGAAGCAGTTTTCAGGACACCTCTAGGGTTCTCCAGGTAGAATTCAACTCTTTTAATTAGTGCTGGTAGAATTTTGTATGGACAAATAAACCACCACATTACCAAATCAATATTTTTCAAGTTTTTTTTAAGTTTTGATGCTAATATACTTTAATCATATTTCCATTTCCATTATGAAGACAAGTTGTAGATTGCTCCACAAATCAGCATTTCAAACATAAAATTATTAAACATTCTCTATCCATTACTGAAAGGAACTGCCCGTCAAATTCTTGTTTCCGCGGATATGTCATTGCTCTGCCTGGAATGTTCCACAGTATGACATTAAATAGCTTTACCCTATATTTATTCAATTACAGGTGGTTTTATAACTCAAAAATACCTAGAAAAACAAGCATTCTGGCTGTGAGCGGGGTTGCCTCTACACAGATCTGACCTGTAACTTGGTTTGGTTTGGTCTCCATGAAGACAGAAAGGTTTAATACCATATTGTGAAATATTCCAGACAAAGCAATAACATCTCCATGGAGAAAAGCACTTGACGGACCCTCCACCAGAAAAGTTACACAATGCATTTTAATAAAACATGAACAAATATTTAATCTATCATGAACAAATAGTTTATTGTGAATGAGTCAGGCTTAATAACTTACTTACGCCATACCAGTTTGTCAAAGCCCGATCCCGTCAGATCTCAGAAGCTAAGCAAGGCCAAATCTGGTTAATACTTGGATGGAAGACCCTGGGAAAATCAGATGGGAAAATCAGTCAAGGGACTTCACCCACATTGCCTAGTATGAAAGTGGTGTATGCGTGAGTGATGGTGGTGGATGGAGGGGCTGATGCTGCAGACTGGCAGCCTTGCTTCTGGCTATTTGCCCCAGGACAGCTGTGGCTGCAATATTAGCTTATCACCACCAAGTGTGAAGTGAGTGAATAATGCTCTGTAAACTGTCTTTGTGTCCAGAAAAGTGCTTTATAAAGCTGATCCATTATTCTTATTCTTATTAAATACTTAATTAATGCCTTGACCCTAACCGTAACTCCAAACCTCTTAATTAAGTAGTTGCTAAGCCTGAATAATGGAGCATTATTGCCCAAAACAAAAACAAAACACCTGCTTGTCTTCATGGAGTTTGCTAAATTTTCTGAAATTTTGTAGAACATGTCAGGCAAAACAACATCTGCATAGAAAATAGAAGGTTTCAGACACTCTACCTACAAACTGGCATAATTCCCCTGTAACTATAAAAAACATCTTAATTTTGTTTTGTTTTTTTGTCTCCCATTTATTTCCAGCGCTGATGGTGACTTTGCTGTAACCCACCTCACCAAAGCTCACCTGTTCTACGACGGACAGATCAAGTGGATGCCCCCGGCCATTTATAAGTCCTCCTGCAGCATTGACGTCACATTCTTCCCTTTTGACCAACAGAGCTGCAAGATGAAGTTTGGCTCCTGGACTTACGATCGCGCCAAAATCGATCTGATCAGCATGGCCAGCAATGTGGACCAAATGGACTATTGGGAATCTGGCGAGTGGGTGATTGTCAATGCAGTGGGAAAGTACAATACCAAGAAATACGAGTGTTGTACTGAGATCTATGCCGATATCACGTACTACTTTATCATTAGAAGGCTACCGTTGTTTTACACTATCAACCTCATCATTCCGTGTTTGCTTATTTCTTGTTTGACTGTCTTGGTTTTTTACTTGCCATCGCAGTGTGGAGAAAAGATCACTTTGTGCATATCAGTTCTCCTCTCGCTAACTGTGTTCCTTTTGCTCATTACGGAGATCATACCTTCGACATCGCTTGTGATTCCTTTGATTGGGGAATACTTGCTTTTCACAATGGTTTTTGTCACCTTGTCAATCGTCATTACAGTTTTTGTGCTAAATGTGCATCACCGCTCACCTCAGACTCACGGTATGCCTCATTGGGTAAGGAGGGTGTTCTTGGACCTGGTGCCGAGGGTCCTCTTCATGAAAAGGCCTCCTGGAACAGCCAAGAACAACTGTAAGAAACTGATTGAGATGATGCACAAACCACCCACCGTATCTGCCACAGGGAATTCACAAACCTTCTGGACAGGGCTTGAGACGGGCTTGAAACAGATAAGTCAGTTAGAAACCACAATACTTAAAACGCCAACTGATAGTCCAAATATCCGTGTGAGTTCTCCTTCTCCACCATCCTCTGCTAAAGAAGAATCAGATGAAAATTACCATACATTAAAGCCAAACTTTCTCTGCCGTTCTCCAGGAAAGTATTCAGTCCTTTCGGAAAACCTCCGTGGATTGAACTCTGCAGTATCCTCTTGTTCTCAGTTGTCTTTGCCTCCGAGCTTACCCTTAGGTTCTCTCCGATGTCCGTCTAAGGAAGAGTCACAGAAGCCAGCTATGAATGGTCGTTCACACAGTGTGGAGCAAATGTGTGACCATCAAAGGGAGTATTCCACAAAGAGCGAGCATCTTTGTAGATCTCGGAGCTTTAACCACTGCTGTGTCCACAATGAGGGGACCCCAGGTGCAGTGAGGAGAGTGAAGAAGCCCCTGCTGCAAGAGAACTTATTAGAGACCCTTACAGCTCAGCTCACTAAAGATGTGAACACTCAACAGGAATTGGTGGTTCCCTCCATTTCACCAGCTCTGCTCCGAGCTTTAGAGGGAGTCCAGTACATCGCTGACCATCTCCGAGCACAGGATGCAGACTTTTCTGTAAGTTGTTGTCTATTTGAAATTAAATCATAGTTCTAATGTTAAACAAAACATATGCCAAATAACAACTACAGCTTGTTGAATAGATAATTCTGAACTCAGCAAAGTGTCATACACCAGCAGCTTTTCTGGTATTCCTAACCAGCCATACATTCTTCATCAATGTAAGTTGTGTGTTGTTTTGACAGTCATCTTACATCTGTCTGATCTGTCAACAGTCCAACCAAGTGTTTCTTGGTTGGGACACTATGGATTCTCTCCCATGTTCTTAGTCGTTCTAAGCATAGAATTACAGAAAAGATCCCTCATTATAAGAAACAAACCATAGCTGATGGTGTCACTCACACCTCACATTTTCAGTCACTGAGTGGCCTGCAAAGACCCCTTTTAAAACAATTGTAATTTGACCTTGAATTTTTTATGAGAAAGGAAAGTCCTGATTGGCTGACATTTAGGAGATGGCTTCTTAATGAAAAAATCAGGCAGTAGAGAGAAATCAATCATGAGTGAAGGTTGACAGCTGGTAAAGAGGTGTGTGAGTAATGACTTACCTGTGTGTGTGCGTGTGTGTGCATGTGCGTGTCTGTGTGCGCGTTTATGCCTGTTTGTGTGTGTGTACACACGTGTGTGTGTATATGTGTTTGCAGGTGAAGGAGGACTGGAAGTACGTGGCCATGGTCATTGACAGGATCTTCCTCTGGATGTTTGTGCTGGTCTGTATTCTGGGATCAGTGGGACTCTTCTTGCCCCCCTGGCTCGCTGGGATGATCTGAAGCCTTACAGTGGACAACATATCCTATATTGTAAAAAGATCTTACTTTTTCATTTTTTTTAGAAGATTTTTGTTTGTTTTTCAGTTGTTGACTTGTTGCCTACACTTTACAAAATAACAATTCTTGATGAAGGCAACTGGAAAACAGCAAATCTATTAACTTTTATTTTTGCTGTGTTTCTTTCCAAACTGTATCTATTCTTGAGAGAGAAAAAAGATAAGCTTTAAATAAAACAACATTCAAAGTACAATAGCAATTTCTTTTTCTAACACTAAAATTATTTTATGTGAAAAGGGGTCTTGTTACCAGGAGCAGTTAAATGGCGAGCAATTGTGTCGCCAGGTTTATTGACAGCAGCAAATCCTTTTATCAATAGACATTTATCAGGAAACGTCAACAGTGCTACTATCACAGCAGTTATTCAAGTAAACAGTGATGTGATTCAGGTTGTACAGAGTTTCACTGTTTTCCCCAAACTATATAAAAAGGGGTGGTTCTATTTTGCACCTTTCTATTAAAAGCCCCATGTTTTTTAAATACTTTCTTATGCTGCATGAATCTGCTTTTAGCAGTTTAAAATTATATATATATATATATATATATATATATATATATATATATATATATATATATATATATATATATATATATATATATATAATTACAATAATAAAGAATGAGATATATAAAAATGTTGTGCAGGTGAAGGCCTTGGTTTTATGCCACAATTTAAGTACTTACTTATGTATCCAGTCAGGTGAGTACAAATATTTAACCCATTACTACTGTTTTTCCCATTAGCGAATCATGTGGCACATTTCACACAGGAACAATACAAGAACAGTGGAAGGTACTTTTACTGAAAAAAATGCATCAAAGAAACACCTCGCTCTATGGCCACCAAAAAGACATCAAAACAAACAAAAAAAACAAACAAAAAAACAGTGGACCATATTGAAAAAGGACGATGTTTGGAAACGACTGGATCTTTGTCTTGTTATAAAATGTTAAACATAGAATGTAGTTTCAATCCCCGGATGGCGAGCTGCCTTGCCTTATTTCTCAGACGGATGTCATTGGTTTACTTTGCTGTAAATAGAACATTGTGCTGGAGTATTCAAATATGTTTGTGTTGTAATTCTTGATCGGCAGGAACAATAAAAATATTTTTACAATGACTTTTCCACATTATTTATCAACACATGATCCTGAAAATTCTCCATGTTTGTTAAAGGTCCTATATTATGCAAAATTATTAGTCTGTCTACATCTCCACAGCTCAAAAAGCTTTGTTCCACCCTGTGATGTCATACAGTGGTAGCTAATGCAAGGTTTGTGTGTTAAACATGTGTGAATGAAACAAAACTTTTTTTTTATGAGAAAACAATATTATAACAGAAATATAACATAAAAATCCATAATATGGGCCCTTTAAATTTTAGCTGTCTGTTATTTTGCTTTTTCTTGTTAAATGAAAAATATCGAAAGATTCTTGGTTTGCTGACATCAACATTTTAACATTTTGTCTCCATCTGCTGCATTTGCCTAGATCTTTATTATTAAATCCTGCTACAAATTCATTATTGGTGCAGTTGCATTTACAGAGACAATTAATTACAAACAGATCTTAAGGTCAACGTCCCCTCTATTTCATAACATGACATTTAGTTTGTTTATTTAATAACTCTGTGTACGAGACTGGTATTTCACCACTCCTTATACTCTACCTCCATACACCCTTTTGTTCTGCTGTAAATTATGTTTTGTTTCTACAATAACTATTGACAAAGAGACGCTTATTTAATTTATATCAGTTCTCTTACACTTAGACAAACTTCATTGATCCACAAGGGAAATTATTTGGACACAGTAGCTCACTCATCACAATATAATATAATAACAAAGAATAAAAAATAAATGGTAATAATAAATTCTAAATAAGCAAATAAGATGAGACAGGTGTCAAATAAGACATAATTATATAAATAAATGTATATGTACAAGTCAAAATAAAATAGAAAAATAAGTAATAAAATATAAATTCACAGCTATATACAAGAGACAAGAAAGGCAGTGCATTGAAATGATGATTGACTTATTTATCCGTTAAATAAGATTGAGTTGTTGTGCAGTTGTAGGGAGTATTATCTGTTACATAAAGGTGAGTTGTTGTAGAGTTGTATGGAGTATGGTATGAATGTAGTCCTGTATTTCTCACTGTTTGAGCGGAGCTGTAGGAGCCTGTTGGAGAATGAGCTCCTCTGTCCCTCTATAGTCTGGTGCAGTGGGTGAGCAGGAGTGTCCATGATGGAGAGCAGTTTGTCCAGTGTCCTCCTGTCCCTCACTGTGACAAATGTCTCCAGCTCACAGCCAATCACGTAACCAGCTTTACAGATCAGTTTGTCAGTTTGTCTAATGTCCCTTTTACTGATGCTGCTCCCCAAGCAGACCACAGCGAAGTACAGGGCACTGGCCACCACAGACTGGTAGAAGATCTCCAGTAACTTGCTGCACACATTGAAAGACGAGCTTTCTCAGGAAGTAGAGTCTGCTCATGCTCTTCTTGTAGACAGCATTACAGCTGTCCCTCCAGTCCAGCCTTTTGTTCACATGGACGCCAAGGTACTTGTAGCAGTCCACTATTTCCACGTCCTGGCCCTGGATGGTAATGGGCTCCACTGATGTCCTCTTCCTCTTAAAGTCAATCACCAGTTCCTTGGTCTTGTCAACGTTCAGGAGCAGATGGTTTGCCTGGGACCACTCCACAAAATTTGCAATCAGTGTCCTGTACTCCAGCTCCTGTCCATCCCTGATACACCCTACCACTGCAGAGTCATCAGAGAACTTCTGCAGATGGCAGGACCCAGAGCTGAACTGGAAATCAGAGGTGCACAGAGTGAATAGGAACGGAGACAGGACTTTACCCTTGGGGGCTCCTACATTACTGACCACAGTGTCAGACAGGGTGGTGCCCACACATACTGCACATACTGAGGCCTGCCTGACAGGTAGTCATTAATCCAGGAGACAATGGAGGAGCTGACACCCATCCTGAGCAGCTTCTCACTCATCAGAAAGGGAGAAATAGAAAAACAATATCCTCACAGAGCCCTTAACACTATCAAGGTGAGAGTGAGCCCTCTTCTCTGGTGTAGTTTGTAGTGATAAATATTTCACCACCAGCCCAGTCCACACACACATTTTTTTAAATCATGGTCCAAAAGATGTTCTTAAGTAATTTAGTTGGATAAATGCCAACGCTCTCTAAATCTGATTATTATTATTTATTATTATTATTTATTTATTATATCCTGATCAGACTGCATAAAGAAGTGGACTAAGGGAGTGTGATGTCACCCACAGCATTCAGCTCCAGTCAAATGAAGCTCACAGTGCTAGCAGTTACAGGAGTGAATTTTGAGCAGAGTTACATTTTAGGAATAGGAAATTATTTATGCATAATAGTAAAATGAAAACACAAGGATCATGTAGAGCGGGTTAATACGAACATTTTAAGACCAAAATGACGAGACTCACTACAGCAGTTACAGAGGGAGGGGTTACAATTTTCCAGTCGATGGAGCCAGAAGCGCCCCCATGAACACCGCCTATTTGGGTTATTTATGTCCATTCATATATATAGTCTATGATCCTGCCTGAATTTTCTATTCAACTCATTGTTATGATAAAAAACTGCTAAAAGGTATCCATTATAAACACTATTACCACTGAGAATTCTCCCACCTTTGTGTTTTGAAGCCACTAATGAAATCGATGTGTACACCGCACTCAGGGTATTTCTACCTTCATTTTCATTTTCTGCTTAATTGCCACTTTTTTTCTTCCCTTTTTGTATCGAACGCTCAATGTTTAGTTTTGTGCTGAGCCATGAGAACAGAATCAGTGAGAGACAAGGTCAACACTGAGGTCCATGTTGGGCACTGGGGTGTAGCATTACAGACTTTTAAATCTAATTAAATGTGAGTTGGAACTACAGCATGAAGACGGCTAAGTGGAGGGGGACAAGGTTTTAAGCTATGTACAACTGAAGTCAAAATATAACTAATTTAATTTATAAAATATATTAAAGAGTCCATATTATGCTATTTTCTGATCTATTTGATCTATGTTATAATGTTGTTATAATGTTGTAGGTGTTAGGGAGTTCTTCTCTGAGACAGAAAACACTCTGTTCCACCTTGTGATGTCATGTGGTAATACAGGAAGTGCTCCACTGTGTTTTTAAACTCCATACACATTCACTTGAATCATTTGGATGATTTCAGACCTGGAATTGCTAATCTCTGCTGAACTAAAGGTAAAAGGCAGCTGTTAACTTGAAAACTACCTCTTCAAGACATCACAAGGTAAAACAGAGCATTTTGAGCTTCAGAGATATAGACAGATTGATAATAAAGAGTTACTCAAACATGTGTAAATGAAACAGAACACAACCCCTGGTATGTTTTTGAGTAGGTAACAACATTATAACATGACTTAACACTCACAAGAATTCATTTTGTGTAATATACTATAGTATATGTAATTGTCTAAGCATCTCTGAACCCTACAGTTGAAAAATGGTTTAGGTTAACTGTTGGATTGATGCAATTGATGCAGAAAATTCAATCAAATTACATGCAAATATGAAAGTAATGCTGCATAATAGTGTGTCTTATGATGCATACATTTCACAGTATAGTGGTGGATTTGGATAAACCTCTTTGGGCTCCGATTGCCTGCTTCACTCTGCGAGTACTTTTTCCAGAGTCCATCTCATTATAATTTACACACTCCTCTTCTCTGTTGACATTGGCAGGACGAAGTCAATGCTGTGTTGGCTCGCCAGCACCAAAACAATCTGGGCCTACACCTAAGATATACAGTACTTCCCGTGTCCTTGTCTGGGACTCACTCAAAAGTACAATTGGCACAAGCCTCGCCACAGCAGCTGCCTGACTGATTTATGCACATGAATCAAGATGAGTGTTCACACTTTTGGCACCGTCCACTCGTCCAGAGTCCAAAGTTTGAGAAGGTACAAAACTACTCAATGAAATGAAATTAAAGACTGAAGATGAAAATTAACATATTAAAATGAGTTAGGCAGTGTAGTGTAAAATAGTATTAAAGAAGACCTTGCTTGTGTCTACTATGAATCCATAATCTGATGGATGTTATCACTGAAGAAAGAAAATAAAATTGAAGAATGAAGTAAGCACAAAGCAATGTACATATATGCTGGGGTTGACATGGCATCTTGAAAATAAGCAAAGATTGCTCAAACATGCACATATCACTCCACATAACTTCGGGTGAGTAAATGGTGAGGAGGAACTATAACATGGATTAAAGTTCTGAAAAGTTAATTTTGCATAATTGGTCTGCTTTAAGAAAGATACAGGGCATAAGTAACCATAAGGTAGAATCGAACTTGAGCAAGATGTATGCAGCAGATTTTGAGTGAAGAAATGTCCTCATAGAATAAGACAGGCCAGGTAAAATAAGTGCACTTTTGTTTTCATAAAGAGATCATAACACAAAGTTTAGAAGTGTCAACATTTGATACGTGATAAACGGACATTGCCTTTGTTGTCGCTGGACATTGCTGTCAGAGATTGAGGATTAGCTTCAGCCTCTCACCACCTCTGCATTTGACCCATCCTTCCATGGTGATGGGGCAAGATTGATCAAAACTGCCTGACCTGGAGGATTTTTACCAATATACTGAACTATAGGATGAATGAGGGATGATAATAACTATCCCTCATATATATATATATCAACATTATAAAGAACAATGAGGAATACATGGGCCAATATCTGAGTTTTCCTCTACATTTTATCTGCATGTAGCTACAGACTAAGAACACATATGTAGACGACTAACCTTGAACCATACACCTTTATATGTTATAAGGAACGTCTGCAGAGGTGGTCTTCCAATCAAATCTCCAATCATGACATCTTAAACACATAATCCCACCTCTCAAACACTTATTATCCACCAAAACCAGCCTAACAGGTCACGTCTCAGCCTCTACACGAGAACGCTGCATATAAAACTATGAATGAGAAATGCACGGGCTATTTCTGTAACCGTGGCGATGTATTTTCTATACCTCAGGCTTCTAAATGGGTTAAGGTGTGAGCTACCAGAACCCCCACGGGAAGCCATTAGACCAACAATTGCAGTGCATTTTCCCCTCCTTCAGCAAAACTCAATGTGATCCCCCCCAGTCACAGGCAATTTAAAAGTGCTGCCACTTTATAGACACGACAAGAGGGGGGGTATCTCTCTCCAGGCAGGACATGCAAGGGCCCCGGAGACTTCACACAAGCTACGACCAAGAATTCAATCTAACGCGAGTTCTCCAACCCTGGACAGTGGCGTCCCATTCCCCTGAGAGTTACTGAGATGCTGATGGTCACCACTTTTATAACTAAGCAATACTATGTTGTGTATTGTTATGGAAATCTTCAGTAACCTTTTACCTATTTCAGGATTCAAGAGATTCAATCAGTTTCTTAAAAAAATTTTGTTGTTTTTGTGTGTTTGGTTTGGGACATTAACTCAAATTAAATGGTCTCAGACTATAAAGATGTACAGATACATACTCTCAAATGTAGTGAAGTAAAAGTAAAAAGTATCCCCTGTAAAATGTACTTATATAAGTACAGATACCAAAAAATTATACTTAAGTATTGTATTTTTGTACTTTGTTACCTTCCACCACTGCCAAAGAGTGACAATTTTACTGAAAAGGTATAGATTTTATGCTAAATATGCTACTGCTTTAGCCATGTTAGCAAAATTTCTCCAGGGACCCAGCTGTTTCTGATGTGTTTTGCTTTAAAGCTTATATGAAAAAATCTTGTATTGATTTTTGGAGTCCCTTGGTCATGATTTCTAATGGTTCGCAAGCATGAAACATGAAATTTCCATTAGGCTTACATGATAGGCATTTTTCAGTTTACACAAATGGCAGCAACATGGTGAAAGTGATATGTTTTCAGTACAATACAAGTTTTGTTTGTGGCATAAAACAAACCCGCTATTCGGTACTACATTAAATCTCTATTTTCACAGCAGCAGCTATTCTATTTCTGAATGGTCAGATCTTCCTGGAGTAGGAGAGGCTAGTAGGTGGAGATGAACAAGGAAGTGTTTCATGCTCCCATAGAGAGGAGCAGAGATTTAGGATTACTAAAAAAACAACAACAAATTTTCAGGTGTGCTTGATGAGGGATAGACCTTACAACATGGTAAAAAAGACAATTTGAAAAATTTGCTGGATTGAATATCGGCTTCCAAATATCGGTTAAATCGATATCCTGGTTGGACATATATATATCGATGTAATAATAAGAAGAATAGAAGTTTCATCATGAATTTTATTAATACAAAGCTCTTCAGTAGTTGCTTAAGAGATAAATCACATCGCCCTAATTTTTTTTTTTTTTTATGTTTGTTTAAAAGGAAATTAAATACAAATTTCAGTCTCTTTACTAGTATCAGTTGGATTGGTGCATCTCTAATTTCATCCAACTTTCCTAGTATGAATGTAGTATGTGAGTCCATAATGGCATATTCAGATCACTTGTCTGCGTATTACAAAGGCCTTATCTGTCAAACATACAATACACCCCAAGACAGCAATATAGCTACTTTCACAACTCCAGCCTTTGAGACAGAGAAAGTTTCAAAACTCTGAGGTGTTCCCAGCACATGTCTGTCTCTACACCACCTATTAATTATTTTGCACAGAGGTTAGTGTGGCCGCCTTCAGTGCTGCTCAGAGACGAATGGATGTGAGGGCTGGACTTCAAAACTCTGTAAAGGTCTCACTCCTCCTCTGGGTCAAAAAACTCAAGACATACAAACCAGGAGCTGCAAAGGATCTATCAGGGCAAGGTCTGGCTGGAGAGAACAAGGCAAAATGCAAAATGCCCCAAAAGAAGGAATAACAAAAGACGAACATCTCCAACTTACTCACATGTAATCTTCTAATTGTTACATTTGGAACAACTGTGAAAAAGCACAAATAGATCATAAGGCAATGTGCCGTTTGCGCTGTTATTTCTTCGATGCTGCCCCCGTTTGTGTGAGCCCATGTGTTATTCACAGTTTGTCCTCAGAGCATCAGATTTGTCTATTCGCGGAGACTAATGGATGATAGTAGCTCAGTTGGTAAAGTGTTTGTCCACTGATCTGAAGGTTGGCGGTTCAAATCCCGCTCACAACTTAACATTATTGGTGGAGTGGTTGGTGTGATTGCAGCTCCAACAGATGTTGTTACTGTGTCCTTTGGCAAGACACTTAACCCCCCTTGCCCCCAGTGTCTGGGTACACTGGTGTATGAATGTGTGTGTGTGTGTGTGTGTGTGTGTGTGTGTGAATGGGTGAGTGGTTCTTTGAGGGTGGAAAAGCGTTATATAAAAATGTGACCATTTACTAATGATATTAAAATAGCAATAGAAGAGCAATTAGGCTAAAAATATGGCGGTATCCAGCAACTTATTTTATATCTGAGATAAAAACATTTTCATTCTTTTCACTTTTTTACAAAAGTGAAAAGTTAATTTGCAATCTTTACTGCATAAAGTTGAGGGGCATACTATGGATTCCAAAAGATAAATATCAAGATAATCACAGCAACAAGCAAGCAAATATCAGATATCGGCTCAAATAATCCATGTTGGACCATCCCTAGATAATTGAACTTTTTTCCATATTGTCACCCCTCTCTCCGTAACTGCTGCAGTGAGCCTCATCATTTTCTCTACATGATCCTGAGGTTTTATTTCGCCATTTTGCCCGTAAATAAATTCCTACTCCTAATATGGAGCTTGGCTCCAAATTCTGCCCTATAACTATATCCTATACTAGCATTGTGAGCTTCATTTGACTGGAGCTGAATGCTATGGGTGACCTCACATTCCCTCAGTCCATTTCTTTATACAGTCTATGTACCCACCATAAAACAGATATATTCAATTACCAGTGTGTGCAGAGAAAGACTGGAAATTGGCCAATCTTCTCCTTAAAGGCTCACGATCTAGAGCTGCCTCTGGATACAATCTCAGTGTTGAGGAAAACATGTTTGGAGTAAACAGGTTTGAGGCAGAATTCACTGATGCTTTGGTGCACAGCTGGTGGTACAAACATGACAGGTATGAAGATGTCTGTCAGCGCTAATGTTTAATAAAGCATAGCCATGAATTAATTGGAGTTACACATAGACCAACTGCTGAGTTCTCACCAAAGAAAAACAGATCCTGAGATGATTGGCGCCTCCTGTAGCAACCATGTTTACTTCAATTACTGTTCCATGTAAGGCCCTTAAAATGGACAGCACGTATCAGTATGAGGTTAAACATGCTCTATGAGATGAGAGGTTCACTGTTTTTGGATGAAATATCCAAACATATAATCTGAATTTTATTTTTAATTTGAATTAGGCGGTATCAACAAACTTGACTTTTCTAATCTTATGGTCCTACAGTTGACAACAATCACGTCTTGAACGGTTGAATAATGACACCACTTCCTGAAGGTTTTTTGAACTTTTGTAAACATGTGGTCACATGGTCAATGGTCACATTTTTATATAGCACTTTCCCACCTTCAAAGGCATTCAAACCACTTTACATCAACCATTCACACACCAATATACACAGACACTAGACGCAAGGTGAGGGTTAAGTGTCATGCCCAAGGACACAAAAGCAGCATTCATCTGTGGGAGCTGGAATCGCACTGCCAACGTGTGGGTCAGTGGATCTGACTGCTCAACCACTGATGTTTACTATGTCGAGAGTGGGATTCGGACCGCCAACTTTTGGATCAGTGGACAAATGCGTTTCCAACTGAAATAGTATTGCCCCAACATGGAAGACCAGTTTCTGCTTCCTGTTTCTAGATGACCTTTCATGAATGTTTTGACCACTCAAAAGATATATTTAATTTTTTAGCTGCTATGGCATTGGCAACAATACTAGATTTTCATCACTCTGAAAGCCAAGAATAGATAGTAACAATATTAAGAAAGCAGACCATCCTTGTAGCAATAAGGGCACGAATGAGCGGATTGTGAATATATCTTTATAATAGAGGTTTGTGGCTCATCTGATACAGCAAACTTGAAAAGTCAAGGTTCTAGTCTGAACCCCATTATTTTTATTTTTTTTTACAATTTTTCTTGGAATGCCTGAAGTTTCAAAGACTCTATAGAGCGTCCTGTCCACACATAACTAACTTCCATTTGGCATGATGATTCAATTTAAAGCTAGCTTCAGTTTTCAGAGCCATGTTACCTACCATTTCAAACAAAAAAATATAAAATCCACCATTGGCAGTGAACCTAAATTGTTAGTGCTAGTGTTCACCTGCTTCACCATTGTTTAAAATATAAAGGCAGCTCCTTTAGCTCAGTGCCTACCTTTAATTGGTGAAAAATGAGACAGAAGAAAAAGGAGCCAGGGACAGTGATGCTTTTGCACACACAATGAACCCTTTTAACACTGCTCCCCACACTCTCTCCCCGACTACTGCCTGGCCTGTCATATTAAGCTTTGTCAGAATCCAATTAGTGTGTGGAGTGGAAGTAGTTTAAAAAATCCTCACATTTACAGACCTTATTTTTATTTTAAAATGAATCTGTCCCGAATGCATCAACAACAACTTTTCAGAAGAGGTCTTAAACTTTGGGGAGATGCCTTCCTAGTTTTTCTAATACCTTATCTCATTATAACAAATTTACAAAGGCTACAGAATGTTAACGTTTTAGAAAAGGGACAATATAATGCCAAATATTGGAGTTGGACATGTACTGGAGTTAGCTCTGATCTTAATAGGCCTCTAAACCTGTTAAAAAATAAGGAAATAATCAATGCATGGGTAGAGAAACATACCAGTCAGCAGTATTTGTTCAGATATGCTCAAACTAAGTAAGGCCGATAAAAAATGACTTCTATCAGTAACAATATTCAGTCAAAGGGCAAGTGTTTACAAATATGGGAAAATGGGAAATCATCCATGTTCAATAGTAGTCTTTTTTTACCTGCAGCTAGAACAACACACTTTGACAAGAGCGTCAGGCAAATCCTTTTTTCCCTCTCTTCAGTTTGAAGTAATAAGGAATCAAATACATTACTCCTGCCTGTTCTATTCAAAGAGATTAACTGAATAATTTGCTGGCAATTAATATTCGTAAAACTAAATATACAATAAAGTATGCGTACAAAAAATGTAATTCTTCCTTAAAAATATCTTTATTCTAAGGTAGCATCTAACAAGTATTTTAAGAGATTAATCTGTCTTTCTTTAAAGGTCCGCTTTGTAACTTTTGCTTGGGGGTCCATCACCTGCTTGTTTCTATGGATATGTCATTGCTCTGCCTGGAATGTTCCACAGTATGACATTCTGACTGTGAGTGGGGTCGCCTCTCCACAGATCTGACCTCTAACAGTCTAGTTTGGTTTCCATGAAGATAGAAAGGTTTAATATCATACTGTGAAACATTCCAGACAAAGCAATAACATTTCCATGGCGAAGCGCATTTGATGGAAAAAGTTACACAATGCACCTTTAAATTAATCAGTTTGTCAGTATGTCCCAGTTGTGGCTGAATTGGGGATGCTGGAGAACATGATCTCAATGGAGTATACTTCCAGACAACAAAACAAAAACACTATGAATGTATGTTTGCTTCTGTCATATAGATATAATTACTGCACTTATTATTTATATTTATTTCAATTATTTATTAGTTACTGGCAATTAATCTGATTAGTTGTTTGAATTCCTACCTTGATTGTGACTGCATGCTGTCTTCTCTTCTACCTGCTGTTGTATTGTGTAATGCAAGCTACTTTAACAAGTGAATGTCTGCACTGTGGGGTCAGTAAAGAATATTAATGATAAAGGAATACAAAGGGAGGCCCAGGCAGTACTCATTTGAAATATTTAAATGATAAACAAAACACACAATGATATCAATTTGTTAACGGTAGACTTAAAAAACAAGTTAAAGGTGAGTCTTTGAAAATATAAGACAGAAGGCTCTCTTTGACCTCCAGCGTCAAATCCATAATACATCATTCGTAACAAAAACTAATGGTTGGCAGAGGGCTCTTGATCAGTTCATGTTTGAGTCTTTAGAAACAATGGCTTAAAGGTACATTGTGTAACTTTTCTGGTGGAGGGTCCATCAAAAGCTTTTCTCCATGGACATGTGAGATGCTTTTTCTGGAATGTTTCACAGTATGATATTAAACCTTTCTATCATCATGGAGACCAAACCAGACCAAATTACAGGTCAGATCTGTTGAGAGGCAATCTCACTGACAGTTAGAATCCCTGTTGTTGTTGTTGTTTTTAGGTATTTTTGAGCTATAAAACCAGCTATAATTTAATAAATGTAAGGTAGAGTTGTTTCATGTGCAACATTCCAGGCAAAGCATTGACATATCCACAGAGACAAACAGGTGACGGACCCCCAAGCAAAAAGTTACATAGTGTTCTTTTAAAACTCAGTCATTTTCTTGTGTGTGTCTGCCTTCTTGTGCTCCTTCAGGATGGACTGCTCCTGGGCTTTCTGCTGGGCCAGGACTCTGCGCGCTGCTGTCAGCTTCTCCTCCAGCTGCTTCACTCTGGAGGCATCCCTGAAAACACAACAACAAATGCATTCACAAGTTGGAACCAAACAGAAATTCTCGGTTCGACTGTGCTTTTCTGGAGCGAGTGGGCCTCTAAACCTGTCACTTTATTTACATTTCCACACACTCCCACTGAACACCCTCACTTGTAAACTCATATGAATAATCGGTTGATGAGAGCTACTTGTGGGCTCAAAGCAAAAGTGACAGTCTTGTGAGCTGTGATAATGTTATTCAGTGTGAAGAAGACTGCAGCAGGAACACAGCAATACACATTTCCTCCAGGAACTTAAGTCATAAATAAATAATGAAGAATATAGCTGACCCTGCCTCTACAGAGTGTTTTGGATGTTTGTGTTGTTCAGCAGGTGTACAATTGGAAGGACACTTGAGACTTGAGCACTCTTTTCAATAATATTTAAATGGAGTCAGCTGCTGCTAAACAGCACTTAAAATGGTAAAAAACAGAGGTCAAGAAAAAATATTCAGTCTATTTGATATATTGTGAAACTGTGATATGAGCAGAGATACATAGGGCTGTCACAATAACAAATTTTGAAGCATGACATACTGCTACAGAGACCTATCACACTAAACGCTAATACTGAAATGACTTTATGCCAATGATACAGTAAAAAATAAAGCAGGATAATTCCAGTTAACCTTTTTCGTAAATACAGTATAATTAAAAAGCATAAGCTACAACAAATAAATAGAAGAAAAAAACAATAGTAGTCCTGGAAGTTACTTTTTCATTCCTCTACAGCTCAAATCTTGCTGCATTACATAAAAAATAGCAGAAACTTCCCAACTACTGCAATAAAAATATGCATACGCTAAATAGTGAGTCCCAAAATATTTTGTTCAAGCTTTCACATGACAGGCCTAGAGGGACACACTATCAACACTATGTTGTTGGGAGTGTTTTTACAGATTAAGAAAGGCTGCCCTAGTTGTGAGCCCTAATTTAGTTGTGTAGTTCTGCTCTAGTGGTTTAGCTTCAGTGTGGTCTGTTGACTTCAAACAGCCAGCAGCAGCAGCAGCACACATAATCCAAGCCATGTCTGTGAAAGTTAAACCAAGAGCTCCACATAAAAACACACATATATATGTATAATGGTGCCCAAGTCACCTGAATAAGCATAAAATGTATTCCTTTAATGTTTAAAGAAAATACTTTGGGCTCATTTGTGACAGTCCTTGTCTTTTTTCTAGTGTAATGCACATTAGTTATGGCAGCAGTAGTAGTAGTAAAGGTTTGATGTGTTATTATTATCATTTAGTACGGTAGTTTTTAGTACTCAGGTTATAATGTTGTTACCTCCTCAGATACATGTGTTTTGTTTCATTCACACACACATGTTTGAGTAATCCTGTATTATTAGTCTGACTACATCTCCAAAACTCAAAATGCTCTGTTCCACCTTGTCATGTAGTGGTAGTTTTCAGGTTAACAGTTATCTTTTACCTTTAGTTCAGTAGAGATTGGCAATTCCAGGGCTAAAATCATCCAAATGATTCTAGTTAAGGTGTATGGAGTTTAAAAACACAGTGGAACACTTCTGTATTACCACATAATATCACAGGTGGGACAAAGTGTTTTCTGTTTGAGAAAATAAATATGCAGGGTTTGTGTGTTACACATGTGTGAATGAAACAAAACACAACTCCAGGTATGTTTGTGATGAGAAAACAATATTATAACATACAGGTCAGAAAATAGCATAATATGGGCCCTTTAAGTACTTCAAAATATATACTAGTAGTAGTAGATATATAAAAATAAAAAAAAAGAGCTTTAAAGCGTGTACGGACCTTCCTGTTTGCCTGCTGAGAGTCTCACTGATCTTCATGATCTCTCGCTCAGTCTGAGCCACTCTCTCTGAGGCCTGGAACAGTCTCACGTTCAGGCTCCTCTTGGTGCTGCTGTTGCCCCGGTAGGCCTCCACTCCGCTCAGTGCCGGCTCCTCTCCTCCTACAGTATTATGGGCTTTCTTGCCTCCCAGTTTGTGATTGAGGAAGTCAAAGACAGTCTGGCGCCCCCCAGTGTTGATCCGTGGTTTCCTGCGTTTCTTGGGCATCCCCTTCAGCGTGCCATCTTTAGCTGCTCTGCTCTGCCCTCGTCTCTGTGTCAGTTCCACACACATGTCCAGAGACTTACCTTTGGGCAGGACCATGGCCATGACAGGTTCTACTCTCCCCTCTTGTGTCTTACCCAAACCTGTGTGCAAAAATTAATGCATAGAAAAATAACTCAGGGTTACATTGGTTCTGTTAGCTAACTTACAAAATATTAAGACGAAATAAGTATTTGAAAGGGCTGCATAATATATCGCAATTGACCCAAAATCGATTAGAGTATGAGCAATTATAAAATAGCAAAGACTACTATTATATATGGTTTAAAATGTCCACTGTGAACAGCAAAATATCCTGTTATTGAAACCTAACCCTTTAAACCTCTGCAAACATATTCTGAAATGCATGAAATTCTGAGGTCTCAGGTCATCCAATCTTTTTGCAAATAATAAGGCTTCTGGATGCAAGCTGAAACAAGCATTCTGAACAGAATCCAACTTTTTAAACAAAAATCATAGATTTAGACTTCCTTCTAAAATCATGCAATCCTAGTATTTGTATTATTAAAATATGAGTTTGAATCAGTTTATTTATAAACTTGAGCAAAGCATGTAAAGTTTGGAAAAGGATAACTGTGAAGAAAATTACCTTTTCCATATTCATAACCCATTTTGAGCATGAGTTTGGAGCCAATGCCTTTGGTGTGAGCCTCCCAGCCACCAAACTCAACACTGTTTAGTAACACTGTGGAGTCTGCAGCAGAATCCAGAACTGCCAGAGAAAACAATGGATTAAAATTCTGTGTACTTGACATGAGTTTAAAATTCAGTGAAGAGACATTAAGAGGCAAACCTTTTGCATAAGCTGCATCATCCTCATCTTCATCCTCAGATTCAGAGGTCATGGGGTCATCCTCTCTCATCGGGGGGATAAGACCATCCGCCTCAACCACAGCATCTTTCAGCAGCAGAGAGTCAAACTTCACAGTGTAGAAGCCATTATCGATGTCTACAAAGAGTAAAAAACAAGATATGTGAAGGTGTTGATGGTTCTCACACAAGGGAATTCAGAAATATTTATGCTGTATTGACAAGGCTGGCAAGTATGGATGAAGCAACCAACTGACTATATGTAACGTACAGCAGCATGTTACATAAGCCAAATCCTATACAAAAGACATGATTTTAATATTTTTTGCCCTGCTGGTGTATGATTTTATTAACACTGATTTGCCTGATGTGACATACACTGGAACGCTAACTACAACTCCACCGTACCTGTGATTTTGGCCGGGTACCAAATGCCATCTTCATGCCGAGCCAAACAAGATGAGCCTTCTTCAAGTTTACTCAGGTTACTCTCCACAAAGTCCCTGAGCTCTGACACCAGAACAACCTGTCCATGGGAAAACCTGAAGAAATACCACAATTTAGGAAAACATGGCTGAAGAAGAAGTTGTTCCGTGTTTTAACATTTCACTTTTCGACATGTGTCAGAACAAATAAACGCCCCCCAAAGAATAAACCTTTAAACATTGTTATTTGTAGATTGCCTATTGAAAAACAGTCATCAGAGCAACAGTGCCACTTAGTGGATCTTATCTGTTATTGCAGAAAATGCATTTGGTATGTGTGAACTAACCTGCAATTGTCTGGGAATCGGCACTTATCCTCTAGATAAAATGGGCAGGGCTTCATGGACTTCTGTGTGGGGTAAATGTAAAGTACTCTGACACAGGGCTCCTCTCCTTCAGGCGCCTCTGCTCCCACAACCATAGCATTGTGATACTCCAGAGTGCCCCAGCTTGTCCTGTACGGAGCTCTTACTTTTGTACCACTCAGATCTTCTTCCTCTTCATCTTCCTCATCATCTTCCTCTTCGCCTCCTCCTTCGCTATTATTTTCAATATTATTACTACTTGAAGTCTCTCCTACTTCTGAATAAAAAGCAGCAAACTCAGCATCAAAGTCCCCATTGGACGTGCTCCCATCAGCTTGTGACTTTGGCTGTGGTGTATCAGTGTCCTCAAAACTGGCCAAACTGGCCAATAGATTGCTCTTTTTGACCGACACAAGGCTGGATTCTGTGAGATCTATAAGTTGACTCAAGTCCTCTTTTAGTTTGAGTAGATCAGATTGCTGTGAGGGGTCCAAACCAGCCTGGAGCGCTGCTTCTACCTGCTGCAGCTGCCCAGTGTAGGTGGCAATAGCAGCCTCCAGGGACTCCTCATCCATACTGGATTTTACTGGTGGACAGGACAGGGGAGGACGTCAAGACATGGGACACCTAGAAAACAGGGAAATGGTCCAGCTGTGCGCAGTTTTAAGTTTTGACACTGAACCTTTGAAGATAAAGTTTGCAGATTATCATTTTAATAATAAAACAGATGATAATAACAGAGAGGTGTGTCTTTCCAAACGAGCTAGCTCATAGCCATGCGTGCAAAATGTAAGCTATAAAATACACAGATGAAGCAAAGCATTGTATAACCTTATTAAAGAGATCCGGATGTGAACTGGAAATGTAAGCCAAGATATGAATGTGACTGAATTAGATAATAAGATAATCTTTTGCAATATCCAGAGAGCAGACGAATCACAACATTAACCGGGTAATAGAAGTCTATGAGCGAGAGTCAAGTTGCTTTAGCTTTGGTTTCATGATAGAAGTGTTTCCACTTTGAGCCGCGTGTCAATTTCAAAATAAAATGAGAGTGAAAAGTCCGTATGATTTGGGTGCATATTTTTGGCATGGATCTATAGTTGCTGAAAATCGAGTTAATTACGGATATACAATATATTGAAAAAAATATACAAATTTGTTGGAATCTAAGTCAGGGTTGTCAACATTTGGCATATTTTATGTGAGAATCTCAAACTAAGGATATGTAGTTGTTTTTTCTTGCCAACTTGCTGCCGTACGCCTACGTCACACGAATGCGCCATTGTCTCAGAATGATGACGTTTAGTTTAACGCCTGCATGAAATCAGCCACATTTGTGAAGTATTTCATTTTTATAAAATGTAGACTTTAATGCCTTGTTTCAAATGATCATGGTGTTGTTATCTACTCTGTTCCATGCTCTGTGGATCTATTGAATACTTAAAAACCGGAAAAAGTAAGTGTTTTGTTTATATTAGAGCGTACACATACTTATGTATTGAAATTGTAGCCTAGAGAGCCACTTATGTGAAATCAAGCTGTAAAATGTAAGCTCTATTTATAATTATTGCATGTTATCTGGATTAAAGAAATCTAATTCTGCATTTTCTTAATATCCTACTAGAAATGTGAATATGGCATTGTGGTATATACATCTACCATCTCTGATAATAAAGGACCCTGCTACCTCAATCTGGCAGCTGACGCTCTATTCTTTGTTGTCTTTCCAGAATTAAGCATTGGCTGCAGCAATGCCTCTAGCCATGTCCCAAATCAACGACCCAAAGATTGCCTTTGCCTACCTGCGTCCTGCCTGTGTGCTCCTCACCAAAGAGCCCACTCTGTCCAATGTAGAGACTTTGAGTGCCCAGTTAAAAGAAGTCAATGATGTTTCTTTGCAGCAACTTCAAGACTATGTACTTTTCCCATTACGCTTTGTGCTTAAAGTCCCTGGACCTAAGAAAGACAACTTGGTGCAAGCTGTGGCTAATGCTATTGGCTATGTTTTGGAGAATACGTGTGTGCAAACCTGGGATACTCTCCATGATCTGTTTTCTGAACTTTGTCTCTGTCTGTGCTGCCCGACTGATCCTGGAAAACCTGTAGATGCATCAGAGGAGCTAAAACTGTCCATTCTTAAATGTCTAGATGCCTTGATACATGCGGCTTATGGGGATATTGTCATCAAACTCTATGAACCAGTCATGTTACCAGGACTTGGGGCTGCTGTGTCATTGCTCTTAGCTTTAGCAGAAAAGGAGAAAAGTCGAGAAATTCAAGGTGCTGCTTTGAAATTGTTGTTGGTTTTGATACAGCAGTGTGATTGCAGTCAGGAGCACATGGACTGCATAGCACACACAAGGACTATTGGAAGAATTATGGCTTCATTTTTACCTGGGATCTCCACTGCTGTAGCCAGGATCATCACAGGCGACATACGACAAGGGCACGGAGTTACTGTCAGAGCCATGAAGGTGGGTATCAGATCTGCTCATCTGAATGTATACCTCTATAATGTTCTACCTAAACGTTTGGGCATCATTGTGCTACAAATACTCATCTTTTTTGGACTAGGGTTGTCAGTAGTATCAATTCAGATACTAACTGATATTAAAATTAGTATCAAAACTAGATACTCATTTGAATAGGTCTCAATTCTAAAAAAGTCACATTCACAAGACGGAAATGAACCTTTCCTAAATAGCTTCAGATTGATCTTTATCTGTATCATAATGAGTATAAGACCAGATATATTATTATACACATTATATGCCCATGGAACCTAACTGGACAACTGAGGAATTACCCAGGTATAAGGCCACATGGTAATATAAAAGAAAGTACTACACTAATGTGAAAAATGCTACACTAATCTGAAAAATGTAATTCTATTGTCTAAAGAAAGAGTGTTTTTTGTGTGGTATTGGGATCGGTATTGAGTATCAAGTCTGTTCCTTAGTATTGAAATCAAGTTTGAAATTTTAGTACAATGTGAACAGTAGCACATACAAGGTTAGCTGATATTAGTATAAGCAAATGGCCTATTTCCACTGTGTCCTTCCCTCAGGTATGGTGTGGTACAGCTAGCCTGGTGATGGAAGACTCCCAGCTCCAGTGCTCTGCCCCAGTGGAGTCCCCCTCCCCAGAACTAGGCCGTGTTGGTCAGCTGCTGGTGCTCAGGACAGAGGAGTGGGTGAAGAGCACTGCAGCCCGACTTTGTGTGCTCCTAAAGAAGATTGTCTCCTGCACCTCAGCCCATCGCCACTGGAGGGTCCGCCTGGCCTTGGTGGAGCTGGCAGACCTTCTGTTACAGAGATGTGGACAGTCTCTGGCAGAGTGCGTGGGGGCTCTTCTGGATGCTCTGGTGGGAGCTGTCAATGATGATGAACCCAGGGTCAGAGACAGGTGGGCTTGGATTTTTTAATGTTAGTTAAGTTCTTCTGGCTTTATAGGTAACTGTAATGAGTAATTAGTAAAAACAGCAATGGACTATTGTAATGTACAGTTTTGCTATTTTTATGTTCCCATGTGAAATACCATATGGTTTTCTTCAATTTAATTTTCTTCTATACAAAATTAAATATTGCTTATGTTTTCCTTTGGGCCTTCTACTGAGTTGCTACAGCCACTGCATCTGCATGTTGGTGTAATAATGACTTCTAGCACAGAAGTAGACCTTATTTATGAACACCGTCCTCAATGCTTCTTTAGATGTGAGATAGCCCTCCGAGAGGTCTCCCAGAGAAACCAGCAGATCAGCGGTGATGGAGATGAAAGCAGTAGAAACACCTCAAAGACCTTCACAGACGTCCTATCGGAGAACCTCCACTCTCTGTGCACCTCCCTGCCCCGACTCATGAGGACCTCAGATGACCAGAAGAAATTGTTTGTCCTCAATGTGTTTCTGGGGTATGTCAAACTGCTGGGCCCTTTGGTGTCTGTGGTCCTTGCCTCTGCTGCACACCTGGAAAGGGTCTCAAAGGCATTAATGCAGGTAAGGTTAGGTTAAGTTAATTCTAAACAAAAGAGTATTATTAGGAAACACTGCTTCAATACACAAAGCCATTGAGGAGCCCACTATATAATTTGTTTGCATTATAGAGGGAAGGAATGTCAAAAATGTCTTTAACCAACAGTGCAAAACTCTCATAGAGCTATATTAGCCAAAACAATGTTAAAAAGGAAACAAAAGCCTGTAGTAACAGCCGGATAAGCTGGTGAGTCACTACTGGTAAAAACATTTTTTACTCTATATCAGTGCATACAAAAAATACAGAATGGCTTGGATGTATATTGTGCAATAATTAATTTACTCTACAATCAGTGATGGTCAGCTGTTTCTGTAGCTACTAAGACTTAAATTAACTTCACTTGATTCACAAGGGAAATAATTTGGACACAGTAGCTCACGCATCACAATAAATATAATAACAAAGAGCAAAAATATAAATGGTAATAAATTCAAAATAATACTAGTAGTAGTAAAAGTATTGTATATGTACAATAAAAATAAAATATTAGAAATATAGTAAATAGGATGCAACAATACTTAATATGAAACTGAATCGCTAATATACAACACTCACAATACAATAGATGAGTGACTCAATAACCACATGTCCTTACTCCAGCACTTTTATCATGTCATGCTTGGGAGGAGAGAGGTATGCCTAAGGCATATCTCTCTCCTCCCAAGACACATCAAAGACACATCTCTCTCCTGTGGAGTTCTTCTCCCACTGCTCCACAGTCATTTTTAGTCATTTTTAATGCACACTCTTTTTGCACTAATACTAATAGCACTGCTGCTTAAATGACACCATTCGAGCTTTATTATGCTACACATTGTGTGTTTTACTTATCTGTATTATATACAAGCCTATTGTACTTGTTGCTATGCGTATATGTTATGTTTTGTCATTATGTTTTATTGTCATGTTTATAAGATGTTTAATGTTCACTGTGGGCCTAGGGAGCGCTGCAATTTCAAATGCTGTGTGTGCAACCTGTACATATGGCTTTTGACAATAAAGCTGACTTTGAACTTTGAACTTTGAACAAAACGTATTGTAATCCTATCCATATTGATATGCTCTACTGTTGCATCCCTAATAACTACAGCTATTCTGTGGCTACCTGATGGAAACATGGCTTCCCATCTGTGAAATTGGGCAGGACCTTCATGTACCGACCATTTTTCTGGTTCTAAACTATTACTCATCATTTTAAAGCTGTGTTGCTATAGATTTTATGGCTTAAGAAAAATGAGTGAAGCTGTAGTCATTCCTCTTATGATCGATTTGACAGGTGCTGGAGCTGGATGTGATGGACGTTCAGATCGTGGAGGAGAGGAACTACACTGACACGGACATCGAGTCTGGCTCTAGTGTTCATGTGCACAGGAAACATTTCATGTACTTTACAGATGATCAAATCTTCTCTGTGCTTATGGAAATCTGCCGCACGCTAGGTAAATGAGTCAGAAAACAGATGTTGGTGCTCATCAGTGTAGTAATTGTGATGTAGTACTTTTCCATTTATATTTTTGCTTTTTTGTTATTACAGTATATTTTGATCTGTAAGCTATTGTGTCCAAATAATTTCCCCTGTAAACTTTTCATTTATAGGTTACTATGGCAACCTCTACCTTCTGACTGATCACTTCCTACACCTGTACAAGCAGTCCTCTGTTTACAGAAAACAGGCTGCCATGGTTCTGAATGAGATTGTCAGGGGTGCTGCTGGTATCGCCGTGGCAACAGGCGGACAGGGCTTGTCCGCTGGACTGTGTGCAGAAGAGGACCTAAGGGCAGTGGTGGAGTCCATCATAGAGGAATACATCAGTGTCAACAACTGGCACCTCATGACAGTTACGGAGGAGACAGATAGAGACATACAAGACCGAAAGGTGAGTCTGAGCATCGTGTTTAGCTTGCACTCACTGACCCCTGGCCACTGACTATTCATTGCCTCTTTTTGGTAAATTATAATTATCTTCTTTATAAGTATATTGGTCTGTGTTAATTTTTCCATTTGGTGTTATAATTATGTATATAAGGTTTTAAAGGAATCAATAGTATTGTTAAAATATATATCATTTGCATTTGATAAAACTGTCATAAACCTAACAAATAATTATATTTTTGAAAAGAATGATCCTCTGAAGTTGGCCTGTCATGATGATTACTATACCGACTTAACGTTCCATATATGAAAGCTGGAACAATATATTTTTGGGGTTAGTATTTATCATGGGTATTTTTTTTTTGTGCTAGTGGGAAATTTGTGGTTACTTTTTGGCTATATGATTAAATGTGATGATTAGTTTCAATATTATCGTTTATCCTCTATATTTACTTCAGCAATATAATGTCCTTCAAAATTTGTTATGGTGACAGGCCTACTCTGAAATTTTGAGTGGCGTTCAATTTAAATGCAGCTCACTCCTCCCTGGCTCTGAGCCTGGTGTAAAATGCACTATTTGGAGAGCAGACTCACTGTACGATTCCATGCTCCTGCAGTGAGCTGTCAGGACTGAATTATTAAGCAGACAGGAAAGGATCTCTGTGGGCCTGCAGCTCCAGAGCCTCTGACGCTTGGAGATAAACTTCTGTGCTGTAAAATATGTGCTCTACATAAATGTGCTGACTATACACAGCCTTACTGACCTCACTTTGGATATTTTGAAGCCCTACAGACAAAATATAGAAAAATAGAGTTTGTTTTCTTATATTTATGCTGTCACTTTTCAACTTTCAGGAAACATGTAGCTTTCTGTGGCATCTATCTTAACACATTTGGCATGGTTAAAGGTGCAGTATGCAGCTTTCTGTTGGAGGGTCTGCCACCTACTTGCTTTGTCTATAATGTTCCACAGTATGGCAATAAACGTATCTGTTTCCATGGAGACAAACCTGAAATGCCACCAGGCAAAGTTACAGGTCTGTTGAGAGGTGAGCTCACTTACTGTAGGAATGATTGTTTTTCAGTGTATTTTTGCACTAAAATGCCTGCAGTTGAATAAATGCAACATAGATGCACAGAGAGAGTTCACTGCCATACTGTGACACCATTTAGGCAAAGCAATAATATCTCCATGCATGGAAACAAGCTTGTGGCGGATAGACAGACATATTGATTACATATTACTAATGTTTTATGGTGTTGACAATAATTTACACTAAATAATGAAACTAATACCACAAAAAATGAACCTGGATTCTTCTCACATTTTCTTCTGTAGCTGCTCAGTCCATCCAGACTTCTCTCCATCTCCAACACTGAGACCACTTCTCCTTCAGACCTTCTTCATCTGGTTCCATTTGGTGCACCAGCCTCCCCCTCACACCTCCATCAGTTCAACAGTAACATCTGGCAGCTGTGTGTCCAACTTGAGGGCATATCCTGTTTCGCTCAGGCTCTGGGCCAGGGTTTCTGTCCCTTGCTGATGACATCATTATACCCGGTTTTGGAGAAGGCTGGAGAGGAGAGCCTACTGGTGAGCCAGGCGGCGTTGGGCTGTATGTGGGGCATGTGTACGGCCTGTGGGTACCCCTCACTAAAGGAACTGATCAATGAGAACGCCGACTACCTGCTCAGTGACATCTCTCTTAACCTGCAGAGGCTCAGTCAGCACCCACAGGTACGGACCACAACACGACATACATGATGCAATATCTATGTATTCTGATTTATGTTTCACCCATTTAGTCAATGACATACTGTATATTACAGTACAGTATACATTAGTGGAAGCTGGGAACAAACTGGCAAACTTTGCAAGTTTTAGGCAAACACTGCTACTGTTGCTTAATTTAACTAGTAATATGAGGTATTGTCTTGCTGGCTCAATGTTTGTTATATTGCAACTTTTTTTTTATTTAATTTTTGCTTAAAATATTGGTAAAATAAACACATTACATGTTTGTATTAAACAAATTGCCAAAATTGTGGAAATATTATGATGACAAAAATATATACAAGTACATTGTTCACATCCCTGTCACAAATGAAGGACATTTTAGAACCATTCATTTTAGGATAATTTAGCCTTAGGTTCAGCGAAGAAAAAAGTAACGTCAGATTGAATTAAGAATAACCTTCTCTGTAACTCATTATCTGCTCATTATGCTTGAGTTTTCACTGAGTACTGTGCTGTTATTCCCAGGCTCCACGGGTGCTGACGGTGATGTTGACTCACTCAGATTGCACTCTGCTGCCCCTGGTGGGGGACATTGTGCAGGACGTGCTAACAGCTCTGGACCTGAGCTATGACCACACAGCGGCTCTGTTCTGCTCTGTGTTACACGCACTAATGAAGGCACTGGGTAAGATACTAAAAGCATGCTAATGAGAAGAGAAAATACATCAGTTATTAGAGACTTTTTACCTTGCATGACCCTTCTTACTTTTGTTGTTAGTTGTTTTCAATTAACAACATACCAAAAACAAACCTGGAGTTGTGTTTTGTTTTATTATCACACAAATCCTGCATATTTGGGAGTTTCTCTCTCATACAGAAAACACGCTGTTCCAACTTGTGATGTCATGTGGTAATACCAGAAGTGCTCCACTCTGTTTTAAATGCCATACACCTTCACTAGAATCATTTGGATAATTTCAGCCCTGGAACTGCCCATCTCTACTGAAAACTACCACTATATGACATCACATGGGGGAACAGAGCATTTTGAACTTTGGAGACGAGGACAGACTAATACAGGATTACTCAAACATGTGTGAATAAAACAAAACACAAGTCTAGGTATGTTTTTGGTGGGGTAACAACATTCTAATGTGGCGTAAAACTCACAATAATCATTTATTTGTAATATAAGACCTTTAACTTACTGAAACTTGTTTTTTGGCATAGCAAGGTGGTTTCCTTCCAGTCTGTGCACACCCAGACAGCAGAGTAAATCTGAGCACAGAACCATAAACCAAGAAGTCTTCAGCATTGGCCAGTTCCTGCTGGATTACAGAAATCAAAAAGAGCTGGCAGAGGGCATCGGCATAGAACACGACATGGAGGACACTGAAGATATTGGTGGGTTAAAAGTGCTGTTTATTTCAAGCTTTGAATTGAGTATTATTGTAAATCATTGTGTGTGTGTGTGTGTGGTTGCTTTTCAGATGTCCCACCTCCCCCTGAACCTGAAGATGTGGATGATATTGGTGATCCCGATGTGAAAAAAGAACTTCCTAATCATCTCCAGATCACTAAAGATGTTATGGAGCGCTGCATTCACCTAATGTCTGACCCAAACCTCAGATTACGACTAAAGGTGCAATATTTCACATTTAGTGTACTGTAAAATGTATTTCTATTAGTTGCTGCTTGCACAGTCTTTCATGAGCTAACATTGCACAAAAGGGTTAAATTTGCACTGCGTAACATTCTCTAGTGGAGAGTGCGCCAACTGCTTGTCTCCATGGAAATGTTATTGGAGAGTCGCCCCTATTCACAGAAGGAATTATTGTGTTTTTGAGCAATTGAAACACCCGTAATGAACCAATGCTAGATGGATATGTTTAATGTCATACCATGGAACATTCCAGGCAAAGCAATAACATCTCCATAGAGACAAGCAGGTAGCGGACCCTCCACTAGCAAAGTTGTGGAGTGCACTTTTAACACTAATATCGCTGTGTGTTTTTTATGTTTTTATTTGTTTCCAGGTGTTGGATGTGCTAGAGTTGTGTATATTTGTTTTGAGTGAAATGGAGAATGAGCTGCTTCCTATGGCCCATCGCTCTTGGCCTGCTCTGCTTCAAAGACTGACCGCTGACGACCCGCTCGCTGTACTCAAGGCCTTCAGGGTAAGACCTATTTAAGCAGTAACGTGCAACATTAATCATTGACCTGTAACTTGGTGCAATTTGGTCTCCATGAAGATAGAAATGTTTAATACCATAGTATAAAACATTCCAGATGAAGCAATAACATCTCCATGGCGAAAAGCATTTGACAGACACTCCACCTGAAAAGTAACACAATGCACCTTTAAAGTTAAAATACCAGTGGCAGTGGTCTTCAGTATTAAAGTTTATTGTGTTACTTTATGAAGAAATAAATCATACTTTTGTGATTGTTGTTAGGCCTAGCATTAATCCTTTCTATACACTTTCTATTACTAGTAGTATAGTGAATATTGTCTTCCATAGTTTGAAGGTAGTAAATATTACACATTGTCTTCCAGGTGCTGTGTACTCTGGGGGAGACCTGTGGGGATTTCCTGAGGAGGCGAGTGTCCAAAGAGGTTCTTCCAAAGTTGAGTTTGTCTCTGCTCCGCCAGGCTCCGGTCAGTGCCAGGGCTGGACCCGTCTACACCCACACTCTGGCCTTCAAACTGCAGCTGGCTGTTCTGGAGGGACTGGGCTCTCTGTGTCAAAGACTGGACCTGGGTAAGACTCATAACACATCCTCTGCATTATTTTGTGTTTATTTTCACCAAGTATTTTCACCAAACAAAAAATGGGATTGTTCAAGTAATATTTAATCATTATTTTCTATCCACAAAAGGTTGTGTTAGAGTTTTATGTTGTAAAATTACCCAGGTGACTTTTGTGTTAAAGGTGTATTGTGGAGGGTCTGTCAAATGTTTTTCACTATGGAGAGTTTATTGCTTTGCCTGGAATGTTTCACAGTATGGCATTAAACATTTCTATCTTCATGGAGACCAAACCAGACCAAGTTACAGGTCAGATCTGTGGAGAAGCCAGTCAGAATGCCTGCTTTTCTAGGTACATTTGAGCTATAAAACCACCTGTAAATTAATAAATGTAAAGTAGAGCTTTTTAATATCATACTGTGGAACATTCCAGGGAGAGCAATGACATCTCCATAGAAACAAGCAGGTGACAGACCCTCAACCAAAAAGTTACACAGTGCCCCTTTAAGATAGAAGATTCTGTCGTAGTAATGCTAAAAGTACTGGATAAAACACCACTTTGTTTGGTGCAAGGTAATAATTAGGATCTTGTAGCTGTAAAATGTAACTTTATTTCCTGTTACACGTATGACACATTTTCGATTTCAGCAAAACATCAATGCATATGTCTACCACAAGAGGGCAGACTTGTATAATTTAGGACTGAATGATGACTACACCATTAGACAGTTATTGAAAATATGTTATGATGTTTCTTTTCACAGTAGATGTATGAGAAATTAAGTCTTAAAAATACTGTAATGGAAAAATGGAAATAGTAGAATATTATATAATATTTTGGGCACAGTCTTTTTATTGCCAGATTTTTGTAGAGTTGCATGCCTGTATGTCTGTGGTTGTGTGCTGTGTTGCATATAACATCAGCATCAGCATATCTTTATTGTTTGTTATTACCTTAGTAAAAACAAAAAAACAAAAAAGCATTTGTGCCCTTTCATAGTCATTCTATTAAAAACCCATTACAGTCTAGTCTCGTGCTGTGTGTAAATTGCACTTGACCAAATGGCTTGAAATTGCCTGGCTGCTGATCGTGACCATGGCATTTCCTCTATAAACCTTTCCCATTTGGTTTCTCCCTATGAAGAGACTACCCCCCACAAGACAGGCAATGACACATTCAGGCCTCATTTCCTTCTCGCTTTGATATTAACTCAATATTTCAAACAAAATCGGTGTGAATGCCACCATAATGCATGTATTTGATCTAAGTATATCTTTTAGATTGATTTTACAAATACATCTTGCACTTTATGAAACAGACTCATCAACCAAAGCTCCTGTGTTGTGGTTATGTCCCACTGTGCTTTGACCTGTCACTCAAAACAGACTAAAAATACTGTCTGCTACAAGCATCTTTTTGCAGCAGTAATCTTCCAGTTTTTTTTCCTTACATTTCAAGATACTTTCTTTGATTGATTTGGTGTGTTAGACCAACGTTTGTCAGAGTGACCTGGACTTAACATAATATACTGTACACAATTTAGGCCCTTGCTTGCAGCAGAGACATTTTTCAGATTGTCCACTGTATTATTGGCACAGGTTATGTAAAAATGTGTGCATTCTGAAATTATTGCTAGTTAAGTCTATTTATCTCTATCTTTTTCTCTCCCTTTTTATCGCTCTATCCATCTATCTATCTCCATCTCTCCATCCCTTCATTCCCGGCATACTTTTTACCATTCCCCTAAGGATCAAACGGTCTTGCCTTTCAAGCCTCATTTTAAAGACAAACGTTTCTCTCTACTTTTTCTATAGGTTCCAGCCAATCCAGTTTGCTGTTTGGGGCATATTTCAAAGCAAAACGCAATTATTTAGATACTTTCTTCATTCATTTCTAGGCTATAGTCTTTTGTGGAATCAAGATGCAAGGGAGAGAAATGCTGAGGAAAAGGCTGGGCTGCAGAACACTTGGTTGAATAAGAAATAACATTGCCAATTTGGAGGTAAATGATTTGCTTGAGTTGGTTTGTGTTACGGCGGTTCTCTTCGGGGGGATTGGAGGCCGGGTAATTGGCTTGCTGAGGGCGTCCCAAAGGTAAAAGATGGAGCCAAATCGGCATTCACGCACGGAGAGGATTCTGCCATGTTTCTGGGCTGCTCTTTCCATCCTTCTCCAACAGCGGTATCGTGTTGCTAAAGCTGAAATAGTGCAGTTTAAGTGAGGTGACGCGATCCTGCGCGAGTGGCTACAATTCATACCAATTAGGCGTGGGAGAAAAGGAAGGAGATTTAGATGCAAGAGAAACATCAAAAGTGTAACCCTATGCATTACAAAATAAGGTAGTTTAACTTTTTCAGCTCATTTCAGTACGAGTTACTGCGATTTAGACTTAGCCTTAGACAAACTATTGATCCACAAGGAAAGTTATTTGGACACAGTAGCTCACACATCATATTATATTATAATAATAAAGAGCAACAATATACATGGTAATAAAAAACATTCAAAATAAGTTGCAAAAATAGCAAGAGACAGGTGTCGAATAAGGCATAATTATGCAAATGTATAGGTACAAGTAAAAATAAAATATAGAATATAGACATGTATTTATCTGTTTCAGTATATGGTGCCATTTCTTTACATTCCAGTTGCAGGATCACTGGAATATATAAATGGGCACATTTTTAGATAGCTCATTTCCACCTTCAAGGCACTCAAAGCTCTTTTTACATCAAGAAACCTCTCTCCCATTCACGCACACATTCATACACCAGTGTATGGAGACATTGGGTGCAAGGTGGGTGAAGTGTTTTGCCCAAGAACACAACGACAGCATTCATCTGTGGGAGCTGGAATCGTATCGCCAACCTGTTGGTCAGTAGGGCTAACTGCTCTCCCAATAAGAGAGTGGGATTGGAACCTCAAACCTTGGAATCAGAATACAAACAAACCGAATGAGCTACTGAGCTACTGCATGTATGACTGTGCCTGGGAGACAGTCTTCCAGAGCACTCATCTGGGCTCATTAAGATGAGAAGTACGGTAAAAGTCGAGGCAGGATCTATATTTCCTCTTTCATCTGCTCATCTCATACTCTTTCATCTCCGCTGCTCTCTATTTCCAATTTAAGATCTGAACGCCTCCTTTTGCTACCAAGCTGGCTTTGAGTCTTGATTTTAGTGGGTTTATTTTTGGTTTGTTAAAAATGGTATTGGGTAGTTTGATGAGCTGCTCAAGTTTATATTTTCTTTGGATTATTTTTCCTTAACTGATTTGACAGTGCTGATTTTTCTAATGAAAATAAAATTGGAAGCTTTATGAATGAGGCCTGTTCGTTTGCTGATTACGTCTTGTGCATAGACTGTATATATAAATGGACATAGGTGACTTGCCAGCTGCATTCCCTGTAGGAAGTGAACACTGGGGTGCTTCCGGGTCCATCGACTTAAAAAATTGTCACCCCTCTCTCTGTAACTTCTGCAGTGAGCCTTGTCATTTTGGTCTTAAAATGTTATTAATCCACTCTACATGATCCTGGTGTTTTTATTTCACTATTTTGTTCATGAATAAATTCCTATTCCTAAGATGGAACTGGCTCCAAATTCACTCCTATAACGTTTGGCTTTATTTGACTTGAGCCAAACGCCACGGGTGACGTTACATTCCGTTCGTACAGTTCTTTATACAGTCTGTGGTACTATGTCATATAACATAGATGAGTATATATTAACATAAGTAAACCTTCAATAATATAGAAATATTGTGTGGTAATTTACAGTACAATGCAGCCAAAGGCAACGCCAATGACATTATACTCATAACTAGGTGTATTCAGGCAAACTGGAGGATGTGCCAGCAGAATAAACATTCTGTTTTGTTTTTCTAGGTGAGGAGGATCTGGATAAAGTGTGTGAGGCGTGTTTGCTGTACCTCAGCTGCAGACAGCCAGCTAGACTCCAGGAAGCCTGTCTGAGGTAAGCCTATAGCAGGACTGGCTCCTAACGCTAACCCTCTGTAATCTGCTGTGTTGTGTGTGTGTGTGTGTGTGTGTGTGTGTGTGTGTACTCTATACTATGTGTCCTTCTCACTGCCTGTTTATCCAAATCACATTTCTGACAGTCACTTGAGGGATCACATGACACATTAAATCAGGACATCACAGAGTGTAGCAGGATGTGGGTGTCAGTGAGTTTGACGGCTGGACAGGTCCCAAGAGTGCGCCCTGCCTCAGTATATACTGGGCTGGGGAGAAGTCCTAAGGGTCTTCACTTCTTCACTTCCTGTTGGCACTGACTGACACATGGTACTATTACTCTAACAGTCTGTTTTAAAGTACTCACTGTAGAATACATGTCTCACCAAGGTTAGCATTTCTCTGTTTTTGCCTGCCATTCAATATGAGAAGAGAAGCAAGATTATATGATTGCATGTAAACTGATTAACACAATTGTGCAATTCCCTTTAAAATAATTATCTACTGTTGGAAATTATTGAAATTGTATTAGATGTGAATTCCGCAAATATTTATTGATATTAATATAAAATTACTTACAGTTCCTATATTATGCAAAATGGACTCTTGTGAGCTTTAAGCCATATTAGAATGTTGTTACCTCCTTAAAAAACATGGTTTATTAGTCTGTATACATCTCCAAAGCTCAAAATGCTCTGTTCCACCTTGTGATGTCATGAAGCAGTAATTTTCAAGTAAACTGAAATTATCCAAATGATTCTAATAAAGCTTTAAAGACGCCACAGTGCAGCACTTCCTGTATTACCACATGACATCACAAGGTGGAACAGAGCGTTTTCTTTTTGAGAGAACTTGATTTAAATACGCAGGGTTTGTGTGTTAAACATACGTGAATGAAACAAAACACAACTCCAGGTACGTTTGTGATGTGGAAACAACATTTTACCATAAATCAGAAAGTAGGGTAATATGGGCCCTCTAATTGTGACACAATATATACTCCACACTACGCTCGACACTCACTGTAAACAATTGGATTATTGTAAAAAACAATTTTAGGACCTCATTTAGCTCATTTTTTTACCATCACAACTGTCACACTTGTGTTTTAATTATGCTGCCTTTATTGGTTATTCAGCTCCTCGTCATTATTGTTGTACATCAGTTTAATTAAAATCTCCATCCTCCCAGACGCTGCAGTGAGTTTCAGTGGAGGCTTGGAGCAGACAGGACTCAGACTGTAGGCTCATTAAGAACACAGGTCTGTCTCATCCTCAATGATCAAATACAAGAGTTGGCTTAAGCAGAGAAAAGCCAGGCAAAGACTTGTTGTTTTTATTGTAATGATGTGTTTACATTATTTTTGACTCTCCAAAGTCATCGATATACAAAATTACCTCTTGCACTAGACTACATTGTTGTTTAAAGGTCATATTATGCAAAATTGATCCTCCTTTTACATTTAGTTCAGTAGAGATGGGCAATTCCGTGACTGAAATATAAAGGTGTCTCGTGAAGCTGTATGGAGTTTAAAACCACAGTGGAGCACTTCCTATATTACCACATGACATCACAAGGTAGTGTTTTCATTTTGAGAAAAGAACTTAGCCTAAATGCAGGGTTTGTGCGTTAAAGATGTGTAAATAAAACAAAAAACAACTCCAGGTACATTTGTGATGAGGAAACAACATTGTATAGCATAGATCAGAAAATAGTGCAATATGGGCCTTTAAATCATTCACTGTCTCTTCTATGTTTCCACAGTCTATTTCGACATTTAATCCAGGTGGATCCGGACACGTTCTGGTTTGTCCTCAATGAACTTCACTGTCCGTCAGACTTCAGCCCTCCTCACACGGACCTCCAGCCTGTGCACCTCTCTGGCATGGGACGACCCAGGGATGAGTACACGGACAATGTAATGAAACTGCTCAGAGAGGAGTTTGAATCGCAGACAATAACAATGCCAAGCTCATGATGAAGAGAGCTTATGCGCTTGGTGGACTATTGAAATCTGGAAATGTTGTTAGAATCAAAATTAGCTTCTGAACTTGCTCGTTGTTATTCTATAAAACACAGTATATTGCATTTACTACTGTTTTTTGTTTTGTTTTTTTAATGTGAAGGCTTTTACTAAATTGTATTTTTTATATTAAAGTTAAATCCTTCAGGGGAATCTTTTTATATGACTCAAGCACTCACTACAACTTGAGTTTTAAAGGTCGTATATTACGCAAAATTTACTCTGTGAGCTTTTAGTGATGTTATAATGTTGTTTCCTCGTCAGAAACATACCCAGAGTTGGCTTTTATTTCATTCATACATGTTGAGTAATCCTTTATTATTAGTGTGTGTACATCTCTAAAGCTCAAAATGCTCTGTTCCACCTTATGATGTCATGAAGCGGTGGGTTTTCAAGTTAAAATACATTTAGGTCAGTAGAGATTGGTAATTTCAGGTCTTAAATTATGCAAATGATTCTAGAGAAGGTGTATAGAGGGATGTTTTCTGTTTGAGAGAAGAACTCAGCCCAAGTAGGAGGGTTTTATGTGTGAATGAAACAAAACACAACTCTGGGTATGGCTTTGACAAGGAAACAACATTATAACATAGTCAGGTCAAGTCATTTTATTTATATAGCACCGGGTGTTGAACGTCATCTTGAAAAAAATTGTTTTTAGGAGGGTTTTAAAGTGAGATAAGGAGGAGCACGATCTCAGATGAAGAGGGAGGGTATTCCAGAGCTTAGGGGCCACAACAGAGAAAGCTCGGGCTCCCTGGGTTTGAGGCGGGATGGTGGGATGGACAGTAGGTTGAGAGAGTTTGACCTGAGAGACCGAGGGGCAGTGTGTGGGGTTAAAAGATCAGTGATGTACTGTGGAGCGAGTGAGTTGAGTGATTTAAAAACAAATAATACAATTTTAAAGTCAATTCTGTATTTTACAGTAACCAGTGGACTTGGGCTAGGATGGGGGTAATATGTTCTCTCTTTCTGGACCCGGTGAGTCTGGCAGCAGCATTTTGGACTAACTGTAAACTACTGAGGGAGGATTGTGGGAGGCCTGAATATAGCGAGTTGCAGTAGTCCAGTCTATTAGTTACAAAAGCCTGTATGATTGTTTCAAAGTTATTACGTGTTGTAGTGATTTATCTTAGCTGAAAAAAGCTAGTTTTAACAACATTTGAAATGTGTTTCTCAAAGTTTAAAAGAGAGTCCATAAAACACCAAGGTTCAGTTCACAGAACTGTGCAAATTTGTAGCAAGAGGCCCAAGGTCAGATGTGAGGGTGTCAATGTAAGGTCCAAATAGAATAACTTCAGTCTTATTTTCATTTAGCTGGAGAAAATTAAAGGACATCCAGTTTTTTATTTCCGTAAGACAGACATGGAGAGTGGCAAAGGATGAGCCATTTTTGGGGAGACAGGACGATAAAGCTGGGTGTCGTCAGCATAGAGGTGGTACTTAATCTGATGTTTCTCTAGAATTAAACCCAGGGGGACCATGTATAAAGAAAACAAACGAGGCGCTAGGATGGACCCTTGGGGCAAACCGCACCTGACAGGAGCAGGAGTAGACACTCTCTCACCTACTTTGACTGAGAAGGATCTTCCTGTATGAAGTGAACCATTTTAAGACTGAGCCCTGCAACCCAACGACATGCTGCAGGCGTTTTAGGAGGATCTGGTGGTCAATCGTGTCAAAGGCTGCACTTAAGTCCAATAGAATTAGCACAGCTGAGGATCCAGAATCAAGTGTGAGAAGGATGTCATTGTAGACCTTCACCAGAGCAGATTCGGTACTATGATGTTTGCGAAAACCAGACTGAAACTTGTTGAAGATATGTAGGCTGTTAACATGAGTTGAAACTTGAAAGAACACAATTTTTTTCAAAACTTTTAGCCATGAATGGTAATTTGGATGTGGGCCTGTAGTTTGATACAACCTCAGTGTCCAAATGAGCCTTTTTAATGAGTGGGTGCACAATAGATTGTTTAAAAAATGTAGGAACAACACCACTAAGTAGAGATGAATTTATAATGGGTAAAATACTTGGATGGGTACAGGGAAATACATCTTTAAAAAAGGTTGCAGGTAAAGTGTCCAGGTGGCAGCCAGTGGGTTTGAGATGTGCAAGTGCCACAGTTAGTTCCAGGAGAGACCTTTGCCTAAATTCAGCGAGGTGGTGGATTAAAAAAAAAAAAAAAAGATGGGCCCTTTAACTTCAATGCCAGGCACCAACTGTGTCTTTTTTGCCATAGCAGATACATGTTACAGAATGCTCTTGGATCAGGCCTAAAACGCTGTAAAATATAAACATTTGTAAAACATAAATGCTTTCCCCACCTTCTAAAAGATCAATAGGCTCTATCTGATATTTGGTAAAACCTAAGGTGACCAGATTTTCAAAATTTAAAACTTGGACACTCCCGTTGTCCATTCTCGACACAGTCAGTCATAATTTGTAACAAATGACAATATATGCCCCTCTTTACTGTTGACAGGGTATCAGTTGGTCAAAAATACAGACACCTGGAACAAATCACTGGTTTTGGATAAATCAGCTGCAGCAGGGGACACAGGGCTCCAAACTGGGACTGTCCCGGATAAATATGGACATTTGGTCACCCTAGTAACACCTATCCACTTTATGTACTGAATTTCTCTTTTTAATAGATTTTTCCCTGGTGACAGACATTGCCTAACCTCCCTTTAAGTGCAGGAAACAGGAAGTGTGTGTGTTATCAGGCTGTGATAGGAGCAGCTGCCTCCACCTCATTGCTCCATAATGAATGTGTGAGCGCGTGGGCTATGTGTTAGCAGTTAGCGGCCGGGCTAGCTCACACCACGCAGCGCCTCTTTATCTCATAGCGCCATGTTTCTATTTATCCTGCTGCCAGCCCTGACAATGGCACCATTAGTCATCTGCAACAACAGGAGGGCTTTGGCAGGACCTATTACAAACAGCCAGCGGCCTAATATGGGCTGTGCTTAATGCATACAGACAAGACATGGACACCCAGGCTCAGAGCAGAGGCTCCAGCAGCTCAAGGACCTTACAAGAACCTAGATAACCCTAATGGTGCGGGACTGGCCCGGTCACCTCTCAGAAAGTGTACTTTAGTGAAGGCTTCTCTGTCTAGTATATCTACAGTCTATCTCCAGTTATTAGAATAATCATGAAAAAGTGTTGTTTAATTTCCGAAAGTCAAATCCATAGAGTGAAGCTTTGTCTATATAATGTATAGATATGACTTTTTGAAATGAATGGCACAAGTATTGAACTTTTTCATGATATTCTAATAACTGGAGTTGGCTCTATATGCCAAACATCCAGAATGAAAAAAGGACACAGAAGATTAAGCAGCCTGCCCTCTAACCAAAAGGTTCCTTGTCACCTAGAGTTGGGTGATTAGAATTAACCATGACTTTTTGTGCAAAGATCAATCCCAATTTACAATTTAATTTCTTCTTTTCAATAACAAAATAAAAATGGATTTCAGACAGTAGTGGAAGAACTGCTCCGTTTTGTTCTTTAAGTAAAAGTTCAGATATTAGGACAAAACCTACGTAAAAGTATCAAGTAATCTCTATGTTTAATTAAAATTGTATTAATTGCCTATCCCTATTGTCATCATAAACTTGATAAAAGTTTCTAGTGGAGACCTTGTTAGTGTGGAACTGAAAAAACTACACAAACTTTTAATATAAATATTCTGGTACAATTATTATGAGCCACATTGCTGCTACTTCCAACTGATAATGTTGAAAAGTCGGTTGGTGGTTTTCAGATTTGATCTTGTCATACTCCCAGATGGAGGCAAGAGACAGTATTTCCTATTGATCGCATTGCCATTAACGGTAAATTTTAACAAATGTGACTAGAACCATTAACTTCCTGTATTACAACAAAAACTACATTTTAATAATATTCATTTTAGTAGCCCTGCATCTGTATAAAATATTATTGGGCTGTAGATATTATCTGAAACTCAGCAATTATTACTATTAACTAGGGATGCACGATCCAGCTTTTTCTGTTCCGATTCCTGATTGATATCAATACTTGAACTTATCTGCTGTACCAATACCCGTTATTCACAAAACAGGTAAAAAATGCCACTTATTTCCTTGAAACACTGTTAACTTTTTTGAAGAGATTATTACAAGAGATCCAATTGTAGCTGTTATTTATCTCTCAAATTACAACTGAAAATCTTTGTATGAATAAAAGTTCAAACATTATGAGATACTCTAGGCCAAAATCAGTCTTGTTACATCCAATTAAAGGCCCAGTCACAATATCGCCTTAACAGATCGCATGGAACTGATACCTGATCCAGATAATTTTTCAGTATCAGCACCAATATTCAATACCAGTGTCGTATCGGCGCATCCCTACTATTAACTATGGAAACTTATAACAAATTGTGAGGACACTTAACGCTCATTTTGTATACAATATCTTTTTATTTGATAAAGGCATACATTTAATGTGAGACCAAACATTCTAGAAGAAATGTACACTTCTCTTTCCATGTTAACTTTTTTTTTTTCTTTACAAAACAACACAACTCAAATGTCTTAATAATCAAGATAGAGCAATCCCATAGTCCCTCTTTACTGTGGATGTGCTGGAACAGAAGCATATAGTTAACCTTGAAATATGAATATAGCACAGCAGAATATGGGAGGGCTGGGTGAGTTTGAGGCAATATCAACAGGCATTTCTTTCTCCAGCGCTGCCCCCACCACAAACAACATTGACTTTAGCAGTATCTGATCAGCAGTGAGTGAGTGAGTTTGAGTTTCATGGCAGCACAAGGCTCATATTCTTCACTAAGAAGTTTTGGCCCTGCACATATACAGTACTGCAGTAACACTGAGTCCGTACTAAGATACATCAGAGGGAGTCCCCATACAGCAGCTGTGAGGGTCATTCATCTGTCTGTACAGCACTTTGGGAGAGGGTAAAGCAGACCAGTGAAATACAGCTCCTCTATACTTCACAAAAGAGTATGAAAGAGTCAAGTGTTGTAGTCAAGACCAAATATTATGGATGAATGAATCTATAATTTGCAGTGGTGGAAGAAGTACTCAGTTTTGTTAAGTAAAAGTGTAGATGCTGGAGCAAAAAATACTCAAGTTAAATTAAAAGTATCACATGAAAAATCTACTAAGTAAAGGTATTTAAGTACCTGTTTAAAAATTTACTTAAAGAATAAAAAGTAAATGAATTTTGCACAGATTTTGAGATCTAATAAAGATTCAGATGTATTTTGATACTGATTTGTGCTGAATTTTGTTCAGCAGAAACAATTTAATCAATCATTCTTTTCTAGCACTTTTCACATTTTTGTTTGTTTAGACTTTGATTTTGGTTAAAAATAAAGCCCTCAGCCTTTTCTGTAGGTCTCAGATGATAATAATAATAATAATAATAATAATAATAATAATAATAATAATAATAATAATAATAATAATAATAATAATAATAACTTTTACCTTTCAGTCAAGTACAAGCAAGTAAAATCTATCAATTTTAAAATGTACTTAAGTAAAGTATAGATACCTAAAATGTATACTTAAGTACAGTACTTTACTACTTTTACATTATATTCTACCACTTACCATTTGTAATAAATGATAATCAGATGTGCAAATGGCACTGTGGAAATTAGCCACTCCAACAAGTGTACAAAATAAAATAAAACAGAAATAAATCTTATTAAAAATATGCAACAAGTCAAAAATGTTGAGACTGCTGCTGAAATTCTTTGTAGCTCACATATTGTAAACATAATATGAACAGGACCACACACCATAACTGTGAACACATGTCTGATGCCCAGTAGCAGCATTGTACTACAACACTTGACTTGAGACAGATAAAATGATTTCTTCAATAAACATTGTTTTTTGAATGGTTGGCTGAAAAAGTTAATAAGAAGAAAGAAAGAAAATTACTAAACATGCACTGACTTTATTTGCTATAATACAGTTTTTATTTACAGAGTGGCTTAGAGGCTTGTCTTGGACAGGATTGAGGCTTTGTGATGGATGAGCTCTGGGTCTATGCAGCAGAAAGTGACTGGAGGAGACGAGCACAGAACACACCACTGCTCTTCCCAAATGCACCACTACCATTGTGTTTCTCCTATGCATTCAGTTCAGTTCTTTAGTTCCTAGACATGAGAAGAATATGTGAGAACCACAACCAGCGACAAGGTAATTTAATCCAAACAAAATCTATGGCATGACTGGAGTGCAAACAAATGTGTGCAGTGAACTCTGTCTCACACTGCCACCATTTTTATTCAAAGAAAATATGTTCAGGCCATTTTTAATTGCTTTTAGTAAAACAGCTTCAATTAGCTCTTTCAGACATCTTGTTTTTCAAAAATTCTTCCTTCTAATATTTCTTTTGTAATATTAGATTAAGGGATGGGCTGAAGAGGTAAACATGAGTCATGGTTAATGTCTGTTATAAGGGGTTAGCCAACAATTATATTGATTGAATATACAAACAAAAAGAAATTACTAGGATACATGGCCTATATCTTTGAATGTTAAACTGTGAAATAAGAAATACTTTATATAGTTAATGTTTTATTTATTAATTTTTTCAATCAAGAGCTTTTGGAAACATTTATGACAAAAAATACTGTAATACGAAGGCCAAAAGAATTGAGAGTTGAGTTTGAGATAAGCAGGTTCTAGAAATGGACAATAACATTCCACATAATAGTACAACTGCAAAATGAAAGTGAAGTGCTCCTGCAGTTACACAGACCTGTCATACGTAGAGTGAACTCGATGACAGAGTAAGGCAGTGAAAGAATGAGTGTGAGAGCAGGGCTATCATTTACACACTGTGAAGTACAAGAGCGGGGCAGAGCATTGTGGGTAATCATAGTCTGTGTTGGCGAGGTGACCAGAGAACGGTGGAGCTGCCTATATCTACACGCAGCTTCTGTTTTGAGTGACACGAGGCCTGACAGACAGTGGACAGGTGCACTCGCGACCTGGACAAAGAAAAAGCTCGTTTCTTCCACCTCCACCACTCTACATAGAACAGCGTGGGGGTGAAGAGGAGCTTTTTATGCCTTGACACGCTTCATGTTATGCAATCCTTGTGTAATACTTCGCTGTGGTGGAATAAGCAGCCGTCTACAGAGCACAGCTAGCCTCATCGGTGCAGTCATTGCTACTGTCCCTCCTCTTCAGCTCTTTGGCCTTGTGTGAGTGGCCGTGGTGAGGGGCGGGGTTATTACTAGGCCTCTTGCTGTGATTCTGGTGGTGGGCGTGGTCTCTGGCGTGATGCTCCGCCCCCTTGTTGGCGACAATGGCTTTCTTGGTGTCGTCCAATGGTTCGAAGTTGCCGTTGTGGTCATCATTGGCGTTGTCGTTATCGTTGACGTCGGTTTCCGGGACGACCTGCAGGTGTGCGCGTACACGGTGGTGGCGAGCCCCTCCCACGTCGCTGAAGTCGATCACGCGGCATTCGTATGTGCCCTCGTCAGACTGTTTGACCCGGGACAGGCGCAGTTTGTGGGAGATGTTACTGCCGACGACCTTCACCACCTGGGCAAAAAGCAAACAGCTAGATATTAGATTAGGGCCATAGACTGTGTATATAAATGCACATAGCTAACCCACTAGCCATTGTGTAAATAGAAAGTGAGCTTGGGGGGCGCGTCCGGCTCCGTCGACTGGCTCAAATTGACTTTACATTGAAAAACTCTCACCCTCTCTCTTTAACTGCTGCAGTGAGTCTCATCATTTTGGTCTTAAAATTATGTATTAACCTGCTCTACATGATCCTGGTGTTTTTATTTCACTATTTTAATAAATTCCTATTCCTAATTCCTGCTCCTTTAACTGCTAGCATAGTGAGCTTCATTTGACTGGACTGAATGCTATAGGTAATGTCACACTCTTTTAGTCTACTTCTTTATACAGTCTGTCATTATAGCATTGCAATTCCTCCATTGCACAAGATGGTGGATGCTCTAAATATTTGTGTCGTATTGAAAATTAATTGAATTTTTTTATTATGGAAGTATAAAAAAAAAACATATTTCTGCATTTTTAAAATTCTTTCAGTAATAAAAATAGCCTACATCCAATCTGCACCATGACCTCTCCACTCACCACCAATCACACACTCACACATTACATTTTATCTGCGGTTGGGGGAAGTGTCTTGCCTAAGGACACAGCGTCAGTCAGAGCTACAATCGCACCTCTTTTTTGGTCAATACTGTAACTACTGAACCACTAACATCCAATAACCTATACATGACCAATACGTTTTTGGACTTAAAAATATATTAGACTTCAAGGTTAATGCTTGGTGTCATTTCCTCCTAAAAATCCTCCTCCTCTGAACCTTCCCTCGGCTCATGGGGATTATAAATACCGTATTTCTGGTCCATAAATGAGACGGTGGCACTGTGCTTATCAGGGTTAAGCTGTAGAGGAGTGGGAGGTGATTAGCCTCTTAACAGCTCAGCGCTAACAGGGGACACTAACCTTTTCTACAGACACCAGCGCACCTCCTAAGACCTCTGGGACTCATAATTACCGTAATGTGTTTACTCTTCAATCAGGCAGAATAAGAAAAAAGCTGGTGACTATAATGTAATATCTCCTTCAGGGTGCAGTTTGAAAATAGTATCTAACTTTGGTGCTTTTTAGGGCAAGATTAGGCTAAAGGCTGTAACTAATATGACGTAAACATAGACTGTATATATAAATGGACCGAGCTAACCCCCTAGCCACCGCGTTCCAAATAGGGAGTGAGCTTGGGGGGGCGCTACCGGCTCCATCGACTCCAATTGACTTTACATTGAAAAACTGTCATACCTCTCTCTGTAACTTCTGCAGTGAGCCTTGTCACTTTGGTCTTACAATGTTTGCATCCTGTTCTACACGACCCTGGTGTTTTTATTTCGCTATTTTGACACTGATATGGAACTCAGCTCCAAATTCGCTCCTAAAACTGGTAGCCTTATGGGTAGGGATGGGGGAACTGATTTTCTGACCACTCAAGCTTTAAAGCAGGACAATATAAGATCACTCAAATGCAGATAGGCTATATCATTTTAATGCCATATGGTGGAGCATTCTAGGCAAACCAGTAACATCTCAATGGCCGCCTTTTCTCCATTACATTCATAGTGCACCTTTAAACACTTATTTCACATAACATAAGAGTGCCACAGAACATGTACTAGGCTATTATGAAAGGACTGTCATTCTTTATCCTAAATAGAGTAGCCAACAGGAATGAAACAGGATGTTCTGTTAAAGACGGGACAAAGAGATAAACCTTGAACACTTGAGGTGAGCAAGCTGAGGTTTGAAATGCCTGTTTGAAATTCCTCCTGGACACCTTGAGATGCTACGTGACTACTGATTGGACATATAGGCTGAGTCTATATAAAATCTGATCATCTCTGGTTCTAAGTGCTGGTGTCTCCACAGCCCCAGAGGATGCAGGATAAGCCTGTCATGATAATTATAATATCGACTTAACGTTCAGTATATGAACGCTGGAACAATATTGGGGCTCAGTACTTCCTTACATTTTCTTTGGAAAAGTAGGGAAATTTTTGCCATTTTTGTCATAAGGTTAGATTTAAGATGTAGGGTGTAGAATAAATAACTTCTATGGCTAATTATTGATTCATTCTGCTATTTATTTGTTGTAGCTCAGGATTTTTCATGATACTGTATATTTAAAAATTGGTTTACTGGCATTATCTTGCCTTGTGTCAGTGGCATGAAGTATTTCTCTGTAGCAATATATTATGCTTCACGATTTGTAACTGAAAGAGACTTAATGCAGGATATACAATTTCACATGCATGTTTGAGGCTATTAATTGTAATTGTGTGTACTAAACACACACAAATGAATGTATTGCTTTAGATGGAAAGACTATAGAAAACAAAATATTCACTGCTCCTCTTTGTGAAATCCTTTCTGAGCTGTATATGTTGGCTGTGTCTTTTGTTAGTGTGGGCTGACATCTGGGATCGTCTCAGAGAGGAGGCAGAGGCGGTGATAAATGAATCAAGTATTTATATCTGCAGCGTCACATCTTATCACATCCACACTCTCATCAGTCTCTACAGCGGCTCTGAACGCACCGCAGGTTCCTACCTCCAACATAAAGAGTCCTCCACAGATCCTGGGCCAAAATAGAATAGGTGGGTGGGTGTTCTTAAAGCTGTTATTGGAGTGATTACAACTTCACTCCTGACTGTTGGCCAGAGTCAAATTAATCACCTCTAGACTTACTTCTAGAAGAGGGACTATAATAAGAAGGCCTACATTCTTCACAGGTAAAAATCAGCTTTTTTCTGTAATAAACAACAGAACAAGCAGCATTTTTTGATACTAAACTGTGTATATGTTTTCAAATTATTATCTACTGTTCCAAGTATTTCTTTTTTGTCCATTTCAGTGCAAACCATAAACTGTGTAAAGAAGTGGATGTCACCCATAGTGTTCGGGTGTTCACAGGGCTAGCAGTTATGGGAGCAAAAATAACAAAAACACCAAGAACAAAATGATGAGGCTCACTGCAGCAGAGAGAGAGACGGGTGACAGTTTTTCAATGTAAAGTCAATTGGATTGGAAATTGTAGTCAAATGGAAACTAAATTATTGTACCATTTTACACAGCAAATAAACAACTTAAGTATTTATAAACAGAAACAACAAAGTATACTACTGAAACTTTTACATCACTTTCTGATAATAATATAACTTATAATAATAACTTTTTCTCCTGTGCATCCTCCTCCTTTTTCTGATTAAAATAGCCGTCCAGGAGGTCTTGAGCTGATACTGTGCTGACCTTGCGTTCATGTTTAATAAAGATGGAGAGGCGTGGGAGATAGTGAGCAGATGCTTTGAGCTCTGGAGGATGCTTATCCACCTACACATGTCAGACTTTTACTGTTCAATTTAGCTGGTACATACAACATCCGGGAGTGGCACTCTAAACAACATTCTGTATGTTAAAGGTGCACTATGTAACTTTTTGGTTGGGGTTCTGTCTCTGTCTGTTTCTATGGATATGTCATTGCTCTGCCTGGAATGTTCCATAGTATGACATTAAACAGCTCTACTTTACATTTATTCAATTACAGGTGTTGTTACAGCTAAAAAATACCTAGAAAAACAGGCATTCTGACTTGAGCGGGGTTGTCTATCCACAGATCTGGCCTGTAACTTGGTCTGGTTTGGTTTCCATGAAGAGAGAATGTTTTAACACCATACTGCGAAACATTCCAAAGAAAGCAATAACATCTCCATGGAGAAAAGCACTTTATGGACTCTCCACCAGAAAGGTTACACAATTCACCTTTAAATTCTAGACTATATGCAGAATATCACAGTGGGTAAAGCCAGACACACACTACAGGATAATTTTCCTGATTTAGGACCTGATTGCCTTCTTCCAATTTCAGACCTGCTCTTGGATCCTCGTATGTGATTTTTGATTTGCTGCGCTCCTCCTGTGTGTGGTGTCAGTGTGACTCTGAGGTGCTCTGTCATATTGTAATCACAAAACATCACCACGGCAACAGCCAATAAAACAGAGCGTCAGGGGCAAAGGCAATGACGGACACACAGAGGCACGAGATACAAACTCAGGAAATAGTGAAAAATAATTAGGCGATTTTATTACTCATCTCTCAAGTTGTAAAGTTAAACTGCAGTATATTATATTATCCATTAGAATTTGTCCTTCGCAGATAATGACACACAGTCCACAAAACAGCACTATAAAACAAGTTTGAAGCGTTCTTTAAAAGTAAAAAGGTGAGAGTTGATCCTGACGTGTGTTTGGGATGAAGCTGCTGCTACAGTAAACACAAATCTACTTCCTGTGTAGTTTATCGCCAGCCTTTTGTACATTAAAGGTGCACTTTTTGGTTGTGGGTCCGTCACCTGCTTGCTTCTATAGATATGTCATTGCTCTGCCTGGAATGTTCCACAGTATAACATTAAACAGCTCTGCCTTGCATTACATTAAAGTTACAAAACACATTTATCTGAACTACTGCACTGTATTTCACTAATAATAACACAGTTTTGACTTGCATCTAAAGAAGTGCAATGTGCTGATCTGTGGAACACTTTAGTCTCAAAGTCCCTTTTACAGTAGACAGGAAATAGCTGACGCGAGGATAATTTTGACATCTCACAACTGTTAGCTTGTGCTGCGTGGTCTCTCAAATGATTCTCCTCATATCTGTGGTGTGCGGTTTTTGTCACACGTTTAAAAATAATGTAAGACTGAAAAATCCTATGGTGTGTGAGGGGCTTTAGTGTGTCTTTTTCTACACAAATGTAAGAGATTAGGTGTCATATATACTCACACTTATCTTTGTGGCATCCTTTGGCATCTCTTCATCTGGGGACACCTAGAAATACAGACAGAAATATATTTTACTATGTAAATTATGTGTTAATAATAATAATAATAATAATAATAATAATAATAATAATAATAATAATAATAATAATAATAATGTATTAATCCTATGTAGCGCTCAAAGCCGCTTTAAAATTTGTTAAGGATTAATATCATATGATAGCGGGCACCCATGTTGCTTCCTCAGCAAGGCCACATGCAAGACCGATAAAAATAACTGAGACAATTAAATTAACAAAAACAGATATTTTCATAATGTTTCTTAAAAGTGCCTTCAGCTTTTTGTCTCAAAACGCTCAAAATGGCTGCTTTTGATAAAATTAATGTTGTTCTGCTGCTGTTAACAAAAGAAAGTATGAACGTAAAGACTTGAATCTTTTGCAGAGACATTTACATTTTTTGTGTTACCTACAGAGGTGGAAGAAGTACTCAGTTTTGTTACTTAAGTAAAAATACAGATACTGGAGCAAAAAATACTGAAGTAAAAGTATCACATGAAAAAATTGACTTAAGCAAAAGTACTAAAATACTTTAAAAAGTATTTCGTCTAGATTTTCAGAGCTAAAAAAGCTTAAGTGATTCTGATAAAGATTTGTGCTTAATTTTGTTCAACAGTAATAATGGAATTAATATTTTTTTCCTAGCTGTTTTTATTTTTGTTGGCTCAAACTATGAATCTATTAAAAATAAACCCCTCACCTTTTTCATCAGGTCTCAAACTATATTAAAAAATACTTTTCAGTCCTGTTCAAAAATGTAGTGGAGTAGAAAGTACATATACCTGCTCTCAAATGCAGTGAAGTAAGAGTAAAAAGTATACACTACAAAATGTACTTAAGTAAAGTACAGATACTTAAAACTACTACTACTTAAATACTTTTACTTTATGTTCCACCATTGTCCCTCTGAGCCTTCTACCTTTCAATGGTATTTACTACAGAAGATGAGTCAAACCTCATTGGTAGTCCAGGGCTGCCGGTCGATCCAGTCCATGTGGTTGCGGATGTACCACCACTGGATCTCCAGAGAGTAGGAGGGCATCCCCGCTCCCCGGAAGGAGCACGCCATCTCCACATCCTGCCCCCGCTGGGCCGTCATGTCATGAGGCACCTCCGTGAACATGGCTGCAACACACAACACACACTTCATCACTACAGGCAACAATTTACATTTTCTGCTCAAATTTGTATTAAATATAATTGGGCTACAAAATAGCAAAATAAAAACAATAGGATCATGTACAACTTGTTAATATGAACATTTTAAGACCAAAATGACGAGGCTCAAAGCAGCAATTACAGAGAGAGGGGTGACAGTGTTTTAATGTAAAGTCAATTAGAGCCAGAGTCGATGGAGCTGAAAGTACCCCCATGCTCACTTCCTATTTGAAACACGGTGGCTAGCGGGTTAACCATGTTCATTTATATATACAGTCTTGATTGTAGGTAGTGTGGGTCTGACTGGCACAGTGCAGGAAACCAATATCTCTAACTATCAGTAATACACTTTTATCACTGGAATATCGTACTTTATTTCACAAGCTAAACTAGTAAGAATGAATAATGTAAGATATTCATTTTCATTATTGAGTAAGTTGCTGTTTTCTGTGTTGGCTGCATATGTCTTCTTTATGCAGATTTTTTGAGAAAAACTGCAAATTTATTCATGAAAAATATATCGCATTCTCCTTAATTTATGACCCAAAATATTCATGAATAGTTTATGCTGTTTACAAACTCCAGATCCATTAGTATCATACTAGTATTTTTTTTTTTTTTTTTTACATTTTAATAAAATTAATCTGCACGGACCATTACTCAAACCACTTTATCAACTACTGAACTACACGGAATAAAATGACCCTGAATTAGATTAGATCGAGCATTGAAGACAGACATTCACAGTTTGTATTGGAAGCATTTAAAGGAGAATTGCAGATGTGAGGGAAGTGTCAGAAATGTACTTGTAAACTCATAAATCATTTTCTGGTGCGTTCTGAAGCTGACAGTTGTTGACAGTGATAAACTTTGACAGGGTGCACAGTGCTGGCTGCTCTGGTTAAGGGAGGGTCAGAGGTGCCATTATGAGCCAGAAATTCAATTCACCCCCTTTGAAACAAAGCCACAGCCAAAGCTAGTGTCGTCATGGTACTAAAATTTAAAACTTGCGAACAATAAGGAAAAGGTTAAGACTTAGACTTGGACAAACTTTACTGATCCACAAGGGGAATTATTTGGACACAGTAACTCGCACATCACAAAAAATTATAATAACAATGAGCAAAAACATAAATTGTAATAATAAATTCAAAAAAGTAGCAAAAACAACAAGAGACTGATTTGATACTTGATACCACTTTAAATAGTATGATAATGGTAAAAACACTCTTTTAATACAGCAGAATGTAAATTTGAACACTAAAAATAGTAGTAAAAGGGTTATTGCTTTGCCTGGAATGTTCCGCAATATGACATTAACCTTTTGTCTCCATGGAGAAACAAGCAGATGACACCACCGAGCCAAGTTATGGGTCAGATCTGTGGAGAGGCGAGTTTGCTCACAGTAAGAATGGTTATTTTTAAAGAAGGCCTATTATTTAAAAAAAATCGACTTTCCATATTATAGTTGTTTCCCCTCGCATTTACACAGTCTAAGTTGTATTTGGAGTGATTTGTGCATGTTTGAGTAATCTTTAATCGCTTATTTCCAAGACGCTATTTTACAGATCAACCCCATTTTCACCACCAACATCATACGCGTAGGATTCGGCAGCGTCATTTAGTCATTTTGGTACAAATTTTAAAAATCAGTGGCTCGCTAATAATTCTTTGTTGTGATGATGTTTACGCAGTTTTCTAACGCAGAAGTCAGCGGACCTGTTTCTTTATTAAGTCATTTTAGATTAATATTGCGATTTAAAATGTCCAAATTATAATACCAACGTGCCATAAATTGTAACTATATAGCAGACACAAGCACAAAATGTCTTTAAAGATGACTTTTGGCAATAAGAACATCTGTACTGAATAAAAACAGGATAAATATGATTAATGCCATACTGTGGAACCTTCCAGGCAAAGTAATAACATCTACATCATCAGAAAAGTTACATAGTGTACTTGTAATTGCTTCTTCTGGACAGTCTAACACACCATACATTGCTTTAATAGACCTGTTACGATCCCCATGGTACCGGAGTAGTGCCATTTGGGTATATGACAATTCAATACATTTAAATATCCATAGAGTTATTGTATTTGGCATTTTCCTTATTACTCGACCCAATCTTCCATTCATAAAAGTATCCTACTAATACATGAGATAAACAATGATATAAAACACCTCCCCTGACACACGTACACACCGGGGCTCGGAGCAGGTGCAGAGAATATGAGGATGGGCTGGAAACAGGTTCATCAACACAGAATCATACTGTAATATTGTGACGGTCAAATATTACGTTTTGCACACAGGAGTTCACCGTGAGAGGTTGACATGATTGATTTGGTCTCGAGGGAAATTTACAGAAACACATAAGAACTGTGCACCTAATTCACACACAACAAGTAGCCTACAGTGATTACCGTAGCAATGCATTGATCCAGCTTTTTCACTTGAAGCATAGACTGTATATATAAATGGACATAAGTAACCTAGCCGCTGCGTTCCAAATAGAAAGTGAGCATAGAGGCACTTCCAGCTCCATCCCCTCTGGCTCCAACTGACTTTACATTGAAAAACTGTCACCCCTCTCTCTGTAAGTGCCGCAGTGAGCCTCCTCATTTTCTTGAAATGTTCATATTAACCTGCTCTATATGATCCTGGTATTTTTATTTCACTATTTTGTCCATAAATAAATTCCTTTTCCTAATATGGAACTACGCTCCAAATTTCCCTCTATAACTGCTGGCCTCATGAGTTTCATTTGACTGAAGCCGAATGCCATAGGTGAGTTCACACTCCTTTGGTCCACTTCTTTATATAGTCTATGTTTCAGAGTGTAGACTGTAAAAAAATAGGGCCATTAATGTATGAAAGATGACTGAACTTATAAAATTGCATTTCAGAAAGGCAGAAGTCTAAACTACACTGGCATAATCAGATATTTTGTTCTTTGCGGAATACATTCTATTATCTAAATAATTACAGGCTTTGTATATTTAAGATACTGAGGGATTCCAGCCAAGAGAGTTAATATTAATACCACATAGCAATATCAGAAAAGCAGAAAATTGAACATACAGTACCAGTTGTTAAATGTGCACTGCACAACTTTTCTGGTGGAGGGTCCACTACCTCCTTGTCTCCATGGAGATGTTATTGCTTTGCCTGGAATGTTCCATGATATGACATTAAACATATCAATCTAGTATTTATTCATTATGGATTCATTCCTTCTTTGAACAGGGGCGACTCTCCACACAACTAAACTGCTGTCTCTCGTGATAGATAGGTTTAATCTGAACTGAGCAATAACATCTCCATGGAGACAAACAGGTAGCAGACCTTCCTCTAGAAATGTTATGCAGTGTTCCTTTAACATAGAGCTACTTTAAGATAGCGTAATCATGTGCTGTTTCTTATTAGTCTTATATCTTCTATATACAGTATGTCCTATATTGGAACAAAACCTTAATTCTTGTAGCTGGCCTGGCTTTACCCCTGGGAGCGTATTGTGTGTTATGGATATTCTTCTGTTCCACACACTGCAAGGCTTTTCCTCTGGTCATGCATTGCTCTTGTCCATTGATCACATCTTCTTGTATTTTTCATTTGCGAAACCTGAAACGCAGCGCTATCGATTTAACACTGGGAGAGAATGTCCACAGCCCAGTCCCTCACATGAACAGATAATATTCAGAAGAAGCAGGTCAGAAATATAAAACTGCTGTGTCAGAGATAAGGCTTGGACAATCATAATCCGTCTTGTTCCACTTTAGAAGCACAAAGAAGTATCCGTGTGGATCTCTGGACTCTGCAAATAATGGCCCCAGGAAAATGGGAAATACCAACACAATATATCTCACAGATTAGTGACTACCCTGTATGGTCACATCTTGAATAATTCCCAGTTAGAGGAAACCAAATTTTGATTAACTACTGAATTTATTACCTTGCATTCAGTGGTTATTTTGTCAAGCCGAAAGGAACAAAAAGGGGGTTTGGGATAGTATGTTGCCTTAAAACCAAATGCGACCAATATATATATATATAAATTTGGCAATAATATTCAAAAAGACTTATTGTGCGTCTGTCTGCTATATAGTTATAATCTATGGCACCCGTGGATCATTGTGGTATAATTTGGACATTTTAAATCGCAGTACTGATCTAAAATAACGTAATATAAGAAACAAGTCTGCTGATTTCTGGGTTGGAAAATTGGGGAGCCCGATGAGCAGTGGGCGTGTACCAGTGATGGTGAAAACGGGGATAGATTGGAGCAATGATGTCTTGAATGCAGAATAAAGATTACTAAAATGTGAATCACTCTAAATATAACTTAGAGTGGGTAAATGAGATGGGAAAACCACTATTTTATGGTTATGAGTTCTAAAAAAGTCAGTTTTGCATAATAGGTTCTGAAAAAATTCTGTAAAAAAATAAATAAATAAAATAGGGGGAGGGGTCCATCCAAACAGGTTCAATTCCCAAACACAAAACAGATGAAAGAGATATTGTGATGCTAGCAATAAAATCTTTTTGCTCTCAATAACTTTAACATCATCAATTTGCATGCCTCTGTTTACCAAAAGGGGATTTGAATGACCCTAAATATCTACCCACTAACAAGGCTACCTGGATTGACTTTTCACAAAAATGCCTTGTATAAATGTAATAACACATAGTTTATATGCTTCCCCAGAGACTTCCCCAGTCTCCCTCTGCCTTGGTGTAAGTGTCTCTGCAGTAATAACAGTGTACAGAAGAGAGAGCTGAGTCTAATGCATTATCATTATTACAGAGATAAACGGAGAACTCTGAGCCTGGCTGCATCACTCCAACACAACCATCTCTGTCTTTGGGTCTTTAGAGAACATCTACTACAATGTTGTATTTCCTGTGATCCAATCATGTTTTGGCAAGACTTTCCTGAGATAAGTCAAAATCTGTACTTTGGTTTGGTTCTTAAGGTGAATATGGGTAATGCTATACCCATACTAGAGAAAAAAGGATATTCACTAGAGGTACAGTAGGATGAGACACAATTTCCACAAAACAAGACACAAGATTGGGTCCACAAGAATGAAACAAGATTTTGACACAGTTCCTAATATGGAAATTGTGCACACAGGTTCCTAATTTTGGTCTGAGGCTGGAGACGCTTAATGAACGCTGGACTAACCTAGATGTGCCTCCCCATAGCTGTACCTAACTAGCTCTTAACCACTTTTTGTCCAGTTCAAATGCAAACAAAATCTCACAAGATCTTGTCCCAGTATTCAATATTCACTATGAATTGCTGTGATTGTTGGCAGCTACACTGTCAGATACAAAACAAAATAGTCTAAATGATCAAACTTAATAATTATAAAATATAAATATTGGTAATACTGTATATAATTGTCCACATTACTAGGTGATGCTTAAAAACAGCTTTGTAGTTCCTTATTTCCTTATTTTAGAACTTTACTGTCAAGATCGGCAGCCCCATGCAAAATAATACAACCCCAATGATGATGGCTGTGCCCACGGCAACTTCTGTCATGAGGTGAATAAAACATTATTTCTTTGTAGTTTAAACCTCTCCAAACGTATTCTCAAATGCATGGGATTCATATTTCAGTCCTCTCTCAAATGTTCAGCCTCTTGGAGTTGTTTACAATTTGCACTCACATCATAAATCGCAAATCTAATCGTAATCGTTTTATACTCTGGTGCTGGTTTCATTCACTGCAACATTAAGCCTGAAGCGATGTAAAAAAATAAAACTGTTTTCAACTATTTCCAGTCATCTAAATACTAATAGTTATGTTGTAAATGACAATAAAAGATCCCATTTTGCAGTGCTGTGTATTGGCAGTGTGTCACGATGATAAACCTGGGTGTTTATTTGAATGACTAGGAGGAAATGGTTGTTAAGAATAAACGCACAAATCAATGCTCTGTGGACTGTACAATTCTGGTGAAGATCCAAGACCAACTCCTCTGATCGATATTCACATTATTATTGAATAAATGTTACAAGAGCATTTTCAAACTCAAATTGCTTATGTTATAATCTGCCAGTGGTGGGATGTAAAGTAAAGTACTGCACTTAAGTATACATTTTAGGTATCTGTACTTTAAGCCGGGGGTACACTGTGCGACTTTTGGCTTAATCGTTAAACCGACTAATACCTCCCGACCAGCGCCCAATCAGCAATCGTAGGTCGCAAGAATATCAAACCTGTTTGAAATCCAGTTGCTTCTCTTGAATGTTTCGCACTGTTGAAGTAGTTCCACGAGCTGATTTGCCAGAATCTGCCAGACTGCGCATACGTGGACACAGAAGCGGAACAGAAGGATATGAAGTTGGTGGGGGACCATAGCGGGCCAGCGAGTGATTTGGACACAAGCAATGGAGGCTCAGCTAATTGAGCTTTGGCAGACTCACCCGAGCCTTTTCGATGTGGCCTCACAGGGCTACCATGACCGCAAAAAAGAGAGGCAGCAAGTCTATCTTTTGCCAGAATTGTGCCTCCGCACTTCCGGGGTTTTCTACTTTATATTTCCGGAACAAGAACTCCACATGTCGTGATGTGGATGTACAGTTTGCGCAGGCAGGTCGCATCCTGAAATAATTTCCCTTGTGGATCAATATAGTTTGTCTAAGTCTCTATCCGAGCATCGGGTCGTATAGTGTGAGAACATGAATCGTGAGATGTGAACTTTTAAACCCTGCGATTTGGTCGTATAGTTTGAGCCAGGGCTGAGTGAAACGATCGAAAATATTGCCCAGTGTTTCTATACTTTCTCCTCCACTACATTTTAGAACTGGACTGGAAAGTAAAAGTTTTTTTCTTTGTTTGTTTGTTTTTTTTATCATAGTTTGAGACCTGCTGAAAAGTCTGAGGCTGTATTTTTTTTTATCAAGTTCATAGTTCATGAGCAAACTAAAATATATATATACAAATAAAAACAGCTTGGAAAAATGATTCAATTGTGAACTGAACAAAATAACAAACACACTACATTTGAAAGTTTATAAGACCTCAAAATATGTGTGAAATACGTTAACTTTTTACTCCTGAAGTACATTTTTAAACAAGTACTTTAATACTTTTACTTAAAGGTGCACATGGAAGTTTTTGGTTGGGGGTCCGCCACCTACTTGTTTCTATGGATATGTCATTTCTTTGCCTGGAATGTTCCACAGTATGACATTAAACAGATCTACCTTACATTTATTCCATCACAGGTGGTTTTACTGCTCAAAAACAGGCATTCTGACTGTGAGCAGGACTGCCTTTCCACAGATCTGATCTGTAACTTGGTCTAGTTTGGTCTCCCTGATGACAGGAATAAGGTTTAGGGATAGGGATAAAATTTAATGCCATATTGTGAAACATTCCAGACAAAACAATAACATCTCCATGCAGACAAGCACAATGCACGTTTAAGTAGATTTTTTCATGTGATACTTTTACTTGAGTATTGTTTTGCTCCAGTCTCTATATTTATACTTAAGTAACAAAACTGAGTGATTCTTCCACCACTGTCATCTACACAGGTGCAAAGAAATATAAAGGAGAGAGAAAGGTTATAGTGAACTTCCATTTTGCACCATTTAACCAGGCATACCCACACTTTAAACTTTACAATATAACTATAAGGACAAGAAGTACAGCCGGAGAATAATGGCCCACTTTTATGAACACATTTTTTACAGTTTCTTTGGGAGGATACACAATAGCAGAGTTTTTATGACAGCGTTGGTTGTTAAGTGAACTGTCAGAACATTGTTATTTATTAATGTTATATCAGAACTGTCTGCCTCCAGGCACTATAGTCTGCAACAGAAACAAAGCCATGGTTCACTTTAGGACAAAAACAAATGGGAAAATGCCTTAAGTTTTGTGGTACAAGTTGCTAAATTATTAATAAATGCATACATTTAGAAGAGGAATGGTGGTGGCTCTGCGGAAACTAAGCATCAGAGGTTTTGCAAAAGAAGGTGATACGATACAATAGATTAGGGTTGTCAAAAGTATCAATAATCAGATACTAATCAATACCAAAACTAGATACTCATTTGAGAAGGTATCGATACTACAAAAGTCGCATTCACAAGACAGAAATTAACCTTGCCGGAAAGGTTTAGAATGATCTTGAGCTGTATCAGAACAAGTATAAGAAAGACCACATAGACTAGTATTCACCCATGGACCGCTATGGAACCCACCTGGATGACTGAGGGATTACACGGATCTAAGACCTCTTGGTAATATAAAAAAAGTACTGCAATTTAAATAAAGAATGTTTTTTATTATCATCATGGTATCGGAATCAGTATTGAGTATCGAGTCTATTCCTTAGTATTGACATTGAGTTTGAAATTTTTGTATTTTAGCCTTTTATTGTAAACATGTTTTTTAATATTGTACCTGCTTAAATTAGTATCTAGATTTGATACTAGTTTTAGTTTCAATTAGTATATGATTTTCTTCTACACTGCTGTAGCCAACCAAATATATAATAGCTAAAATAACTTCCCCCACCATATCTCGTTCTACCTGAAGCTACAAACTAGGGCTGGGCCAATCATTTCACTGGTGATATATAGTGATTTCCTTCTCAGTTGTGATGGGACTCAAACAGATCATGGGTAATTGCTACCACTAAGCCCAAGCTGACTGTGGAGACTCTGCAGAGGCTGAAAACTCTAATAATTAAAGAAGACATGAAGAGTGGACAAAACAAATATTTTAGGTATACTGTCTCTTATATTGTCATTACCAATTTTCTCTTCTATATTGTGAAATATAGAAGAGAAAAATCACCCTGCCTATAGCTACAACCACCAAACTGCTTTTTCACAATTGTTTAAAAATTCCAACACACTCCAACAAGTCCCGATGGTTCTGCATAATACCCAGATCCTCTACAAACTTTTTTCCCCAAGCTGCACATTCAACTTTTCACTCCTCTAACTCTGCTCCACAAAGCCTCCCGCCTGCGCTCAGTGTTATTTCACAGCTCCTAACAAGGAAACCAGCACACGTCATGCCTTTGCCTCTGCTCTACTGGGCTCTGCTGGTGCCTACGGCTGCTATAAACCCTGTTACACTCCACATTCTGCTCGCCTTCCCTTCCACACCGCCAGGCCCAATTCTCCACGAGGACTCAGCCGACCGTGGGCCTCTGTGCGCTTTTTCTGCTCTGGGTCCGAATCCATCAGCGTTGAAGAGCTCACCACAGACAGGCCCTGAATGTCAATGTCATTGGGTGGTGTGCGTGAGATGGGAACTGAAGAGCTGAGATGTTGCCGGGTTTAAAATAGGGCTGCAACTGACAGTTTGTGAAAGGGGCACCATGTAACTTTTTAGTTGGGGGTCCGTCACTTGCTTGTTTCTATGGATATGTCATTGCTTTGCTTGGAATGTTCCACAATATGACATTAAACAGCTCTACCTTACTTTATTAAATTACAGGTGGTTTTATAGCCTAAAAAATACTAGAAAAACAGGCATTCTGATGTTGAGCAAGGTTGCCGCTCCACAGATCTCGCCTGTAGCTTGGTCTGGTTTGGTCTCCTTGAAAATAGAAAGGTTTAATATCATACTGTGAGAGATTCCAGACAAAGCAATTAATATCTCCATGTAGAAAAGCGTTTGACGGATCCCCCGACAGAAAAGTTACACAATGTGCCTTTAAGTAGACTTTTAAATCAACTGCTTTCTATGATGTTTTAACATTGCCTGACGAGGTTTTAGACGTCATCCATGTATGTTTGAGTAATTTAGCTTTCCCAAGACCTGTTTGAATCCTCCTTAACCCTTGGCTTTTTGGCGCTTTCTACCATGTTATAGCGCCAATACATATTCCGATACTACAGCTTTATGTGTTTGCCTGATGCAGTGTGCAGTAGTTTCATTAACGGGAAGCACGTTGATTGTGTTGTGATAGCGCTCTGAAGGGGAGTGACTGGACTCAAGCCCAGTTCTCCAGGCCTCTGTGCGCCTTTTCTGCTCTGGGTCCGAATCCATCAGCGTTGAAGAGCTCACCACAGACAGGCCCTGAATGTCAATGTCATTGGGTGGTGTGCGTGAGATGGGAACTGAAGAGCTGAGCTGCTGGGTTTCAGATATAGGGCTGCCATTAACGGTTACGTCAGTTAAGTGTTTTAAATCTTGCCTTAAGACCCACTTTTATTCTTTGGCTTTTAACACCACATGAGTTGTGTGGTAATCTTTGTGTTGTATTTATTTTTTATGGTTTTTATAGTTATGGTAACGGTCCTAATTTTTCATCACATTCTGAAAACCCATGAATAGTCTACAGAGGTTTTCTTGCCTCTTCAAATGGCTTCATAACAGTGGAGTGAGGACTTGTGGCGCTCCGGTGCCCGCTAGGCTATTATAATGCTAATGAGTGTAATGTATGTGCGTGCGTGTGTGTCTGCTCAGAGTAGGAAAAGTGCTGGGTTGAGAGAATACTGCTGGTTTTAATTAGTCCACGAACAAATGGTATATGTATCGCCATTACAAAAGGATTCCCAAGTGGACTGATTATTTAGAGATGATTCTCTCTTTGTAGTTTTGTTGTACAATTATAGTACAAGATCATGCGATAATCTCTATTAGGAAGATAACAGCAAAAAATAAAAACTATTTGACCAGCTATGAAAAAGACACAGAAGTAGTCAACTTTCAATACATACATTCAATACATTTTTTATATAAAGGCAGATTACGATTCTGTGTAAAAGACCATCTGGAGTGCAAATGTTATAATGAACAATTTTGCAGATATGGATGACACTTTTATTGCCTTCACATATGCGCTTGGTTCAATGAGCGATGCAACTGTACTTAATGGTGGGGGTATTATGCAAAACCGAGCTTTCTACCATGTTATAATGTTGCTCCCTCATCAACACATGCCTGAAGGTTTTATACGTAATCCATCCATGTTTGAGTAATCTTCCGACGTCTCCCGGGCCCACTTCATACCCTCCTTGCGGTTAGCCGTACGATTCGGTCCAACGCTCAGCCCACAAGCATAAGTCACCTATGCTCACATGACAAATCTCCATAAATATATAAAAGCATGATACAAAACTATACACAGCAGCTAGACAAACCTGATGTGATGTGCAGTAGTTTTATTATTGGGATGCACGCTGATTGTGTTGTGATAGCGCTCTGAAAGGGAGTGACTTAGCACAGTGAGCAAAGAGAGGGGAGACTCGACTGAAACTTGTTAGTACGTGGTTTTCGAGGAATATAGCATTTACAAAACAATAAAAGGTAACAGAGTGATCTAAATATATTACGTGTTAGCTGTTAATACCACATAGAAGTAATATCCCTGCTTTAATAGCCATTCTTATTCTTCAAGAGCACAGCTAGTGACTAAGATAAGGTTTACCAAGAATCAACAAAACATTACAAAAATTCTGTAGCACTTGTATGAGATAAATACTTTCTAATTTAAATTCAATTTATTGGCAACTTGTCCTTGTACTCCACAATATCAGGTATGCCTAATCCTACTCGTTTCCTCTTTTAATACTACTTCAGCCTCTGTCATCAATATTCTTTTCCTACATATATTAGAGCTATTGTATGTTGGCATGCACATAAAAAACAACTTATTTATAAAATCCTCATGGACAATACCTGGCTCAGTGAATCCTCCAGTGACTGCTCAGTGCAAGGACGAGTAAACAGTTCATGCTCCTTTTATTTTATATTCTGCTGTAGCTCCCTGACTGTGTGTGTGGGTGCGTGTGACTGTGTGTGTGGACCTTAGCCTCCTTCTCTGGGCCCACGTTCCCCTGCTCTGGCCCACATCCCAGAAGCCCCCCACAGTGCAGGTCCAGCTCTGTTTTGCCTCTTAATCAAATGAGAGAGGTTAAAAGGAGAACATGGCTTCCTGTGCCAGAGGGTTCATTCAGAGCACCAAGGACGACACTGCCCCGACTGAGTCTTCACAACAGAGGGGGCCCCATGTGCACGGAGTCATTGTGAGAAAAAATAACAGGTGAAACAAGGAGAGGAAAGTAGTGTTATCCTGTAGCATCAACTGCATAGCAACCATCTTCACCGCAGCAGTACAGTACAGCCTCATCAGCCTACCTTTTTTATCACTGTCTGGAAAAGTGGTTCAAAGTATTATAGTTAAAGGTCCTATATTATGCTAAATTGACTCCTGTGTGCATTTAGCCATGTTAGAATGTTGTTACCTCATTAAACATATACCTTGAGATGTGTTTTCACTCACGCATGACTGAGTAACCCTATATTATAAGTCTATCTACATCTCCCAGGCTCAAAATGCTCTATTCCACCTTATGATGTCATGAAGTGGTAGTTTTAAAGTAAACAGCAACTTTTTACCTTTAGTTCAGTAGAAAGTGGCAAATCCAGGGCTGAAATTATCCAACTGATTCTAGTGAAGTGTATAGAGTTAAAAAACACAGTTGAGCACTTCCTGTATTACCACATGACAAAAAAAAAAAAAACAACAACTCCAGGTAGGCCTATGTTTGTGATGAGGAAACATAATATGGACCCTTTAACAGGACTAACTACATCATATTTGTTTTGTCAATAGCCAACCTGTGAATAACAATGCAAAAATCCAAGATGGAGGCTCGCTAACTGCTATCTCAGCTCTCTAATCAATTTCATATGACTACAGCAATGACAATGACACAGTAGCTAAATTCAGCAGGTAACAAAGGTCATCTATGTAATTATTTCTTTATTGTTTCCCCATTCAAAGCTGTGGCTGTTACCGTTTACAGGCAGATGTCTCTGTCAGCAGGGGCATCGAGTGAGACTCCACATGAAGCTCTTTTGATGCTCCCAGGGCTTATTTCACCTGCAGAGGCCATCAGCTGTCTGCCTCTGAGCTGCTACTGCTACTGCCACTGTGAAACAATAAGAAATTCAGGAGCTATTTCTGTCCTCTGTGCTCTGAATATCAAACCCACTCACATCAGCTGCGAGGGGCCACTCCACTGGACCACCTTCAAGTCCTGAGCAGGGGTGGGAGGCGTCTCATTTTAAAATCTGCTTAAATTATTTACAATAGGCTCAGTGCTGTTGTTGGGTATTTGAACAATTTGTGTTTCTACAGTTCTACCCCGAGGTTTTTCTCTCACTCATCCAATTATTAGCTGTCACTTGGCCAGCACACAGCTCTTATCGCATGTTGGCCATACTGGAATATATGGGATACAGGGAGTAGAGAAGTGCATTCTGTAAGTTATAGCATAATAATAATAATAATAATGTATTGTTTACACGTATTTACAATTAAATAAATATTTAATTGAATTTAATTTTTATAAAAACTCTGCGTGGAAAACTATAATGTGGCTATAACTGAAGGTCCTATATTATGCAAAATTGACTCTTTCTGTTAGAATGTTTTTACCTCATCAAAAACATACCTACACAAATATTTGAGCGGAACAGTGCATTATTAGTCTGTCTACATCTCCAAAGCTCAAAATGCTGATAATTACATGGTGTTTAAAAGCAGTGGAGTACTTCCTGTATTGCCAGATACGCAAGGTGGAACAGAAAGTTTTCTGTTTGAGCTCAATATGAAAAATGTGGTCAGTGTTCTGCCAGTCAAACCTTTGCAACAAAAATAAAAGAAAGAATAACAAACTCCATACTGGCCACAGCTCTACCTCACATTAATATAGTAAAACTCACACTAGGGCTGGGCGATGTGGCCAAAAAATAAAATCTAGATTTTTTTGCATACTCTGGACAATTACGATTTTAACTCATTTTAATTGAGGTCAGAGCAAGGACCTTTCAAATGATGGAAGCTGTTTAGAATTTTTAAAATAATAGCATATGATAAGAATGAAAATATAAACAGCCTTCACTTACATTTGTATACATATCTAATTGTAATTGCACCATGTTTTGCAAGTAAGAAAGTCAGGAGTAAACTTGTTTTATAATAATAGTCATTATCATGATTTTGCAGCTCAAAATCTCATTTATTAAATAAGAATTAATTGACCCACACACACTATGACGTTTTCTAAATATTACTAATTGATATGATAACTTTTTCATAAATGGCTGCATCCTCTGTCCTCGTCAGGCAGATCTGCAGAAATAATTAGCGTCTAACGAGTGTGCCTCATGACAAGCCTAACGCTCTGTTAATGAGCCTGCCTGGTAAACAGCTGCCATCAGTTACACATGAAGACTTAAGACTGAGCTAAGCCTACCCCAGCACTACCCATCGCGCTGTTTAGTCTCTCTGGAACACTGTTTTGAAGATGCACTAATGAATTCTGCATTGAGGAGCACCGCTAGAGATTGCCAAGTGTATTGCCTATTCATAAGTCTAGCGCCTTTTTCACAACTTCCCCCAGCAGACCAAACAACAGACTGAGAGAGTGTGGCCCTGTGGTGTAATCCAGAGTTTAAGGAAAATTTAAATGCATACTTTTGTTATCCATATTTAGGCCTATATCACCTAAATCTTCTTATCTTCCCAGTGTTTCCCATGAGTAGAATAGACTATGGTGGTCCTCCGTAGTCTAAAATTCCTCGCCATAGTCTAAAAAGAACATGGACTTCGGCATAATAAAATCTCACTTTGTCATTCACATAACTACACTGTACTACACAAAAAGACAGCTAAAATATGAAATACAAGCAATAAGTGACATTAAAACTCCATAAATTGTATGAAAGAAAATGATTAATATAAAAAGCATTTGTGTCAAAGGCAAACATTGCTTCTTATTCTGTTGTTGTCTTTAGGAGTATTAGAATTTGAGATTTTGGTTTGTGTGGATAAACTATGTGCACGCTGCTGCGGCTGCTCCAAATGAAGAGGTAGAGACCTGTTTTAAGATTTTAAAACAGGAGTCCTCCATGGGCCCCTTAGAGAAGGTCAGACATATTAGTCAAGGCGGGCCACGGAGGCACCCCAGAGGAGCTTCACAAAGTACACAGGAAAGAACTATACTACTACGACGGTGACAACTATAATGACTACCACGACTATTACTCCTACTACTCCTACTAACTACTACTACTCCTACTATTCCTACTACTACTCCTACTACTACTACTATTCCTACTACTCCTACTACTCCTACTACTACTACAGCAGCATGATAATAAAAACGAACGTTCAGATGCAGCAGTTGGGTTAATTACCTATTAAAGGCAGTAAAAAGATACAAGAAGCATACTAGTGTTGTCACAATACAAATATTTCAAACTTGATTTTGATACTAAGGAACAGACTCCATACTGATTCCGATACCACAATAATAATTAAAAAAAAAAAATTGACAATAAAATGTAATTTTCAACAATAAGCACTTTTATTTAGTTAACCATGTTGTCTTATATCTGTGTAATCTCTCAGTCGTCCAGATAGGTTCCATAGTGGTGCATGGGTGTATACTATGTGTATTATATGTGTTCTGATACAGCTCATGATCATTTTAAAGTTTTTCAGGAAAGGTTCATTTCTGTCCTGTGAATGTGACTTTTGTTTTGTATCCATACTACTACCACTAGTATCGATTACTATATGAGTTTTGATACTTTTGACAACCCAATAAAAAAAGAAACTGTGAGTAAATCTAATCTAGGTTCTGAGAAAATCTTATTCTGTTTTTATCTAGCATGACTAAAAGGACATTTCAAACATTTTAATTTCTCTTTGTCCAGTTTGTCCTTGTCCTATATTAACATGCAGACACTATAAAATAAATTAGCACCTGCAAGAAATCCAGGTCACTAAGATCCCAGAAGCTTCCGTCTTAAATAACTAACGATGATAAATACTAAGGCTAGGAATGACAGGGTCCCTCACTACTCAATACAATACTCGATACATGGCTCACGATACAATATTATCGTAATGTGGAGATACATGCGATAAACAATATATTGCACATGATACTCTGCGATATATTGCTATTTTGAAGAACCAAATACATTTTAACAATATTTTTTAAACCACTACCTGTGCAAAGTTAATATGAAATATATCTATTTTAATCATCAAAACAGTGAATATGTCAAGTGTATTGCATACAGCTGTATTCTGTCTGTCTGTGATTGACAGGTGGATTAACCAATCAGAGAGACACACGGTCCATTCACGTCAAAAACAAACACAGGAGAAAAAACAACCAAGGACTGTTTGTAAATTTTCTCAGAATCAACAAGCAAAGCACCAAACGATTACTTATGTCAGGTAAAAGAAATTATTTTGTTCTGAATGTTACAAGAATTTTAAAGAGGAGATGTTGAGAGACAAATGATACAAATTAGCGACTGTGGTTGGACCGCCTCAAGTTTTGGTTTTTGTAGTATGGTCACAAAAAATGCTAAAAGATACCAAAAAATACAGCATGATAGTGTATCACAGTAGGTTGATATTTTGGCACACTCCTAATAAATACCTGTAATTAGCTATAGACTGGTGTGTTTTTTTTAACCAAGCGGCATAAACAGAGAGGAACAGCCCATAAAGGCATTTCCAGTCTGCAGTCCAGCCTTCCCTCCATCCATCAGAGTTTTATGGCTAGTTAGCTCAGCCCCTGCCTGCTCCAGCCACACACGTCCCACAGGGCATCGGCAGCGAGCCTTGTAAAAATCATTACGCACCTCAATGTGTGTGCGGCTGTGTGGAGACCTGAGGACAGTGTGGGTTTAAGGAGAAATACTGCGCTGTGGTGAAAAGCATACTAAACACATTACTGAGTGAGCTGAGTGCTATACTGAGTCTGACGGCAGGAAAGAGAAAGGAGAACAAAGACAAGTGATAGTGAAAACAGTGAAAACAAGTTATAGGATTCATTGCTCTAGTTTATTTTCTATTGATAGATAATGTAATTTGAATGGAAGCAGTAAGGAAATGGCAATCACGTAAAGATCCCGATACACAAACTCCTGTGAGATTTTAGCCATGCTAGAATGTTGTTCCCTTCTCAAAAACATACCTGGAGTTGTGTTTTGTTTCATTCACACGTTTGAGTAATCCTTTCTTATTATTCTATCAACATCTCCAAAGGTCAAAATGCTCTGTTCCACCTTGTGATGTCATGCAGTGGTAGTTTTCAAGTGAACATCCTTACCTTTAGTTCAGTAGAGATTGGCAATTCCAGGGCTGAAATTATCCAAATGTTTATGGTGTTTAAAAACACAGTGGAGCACATGTAGTAATATGACATCACAAGGTGGAACAGAGCATTCAAACAGAAATGTTTGAAAAAAACTCAGCCTAAATATGTAGTGTTAAACATGTGTGAATGAAACAAAACATAACGGCAGGTATATTTTTAATGAGCAAACAACAGTAGATCACAAAATAGTGTAATATAAACCCTTTAAGTAACATAACTTCTTCTGCTAACAACCAAAATATTCCATCTTATTTTGTATAAAAACCTGCTAACCCTGTACTTTAGCCTAACCCTGTACTTTAAACAAAAAAAAATCTGAAATGCATTGGATTCTTTTATTAGTTTAGTAGTTTAAATACAAATTTTAAATGTGTCTGCTCCTGGATGTGTTTAAAATGTGCACTCTCAACAGGATTCCACTGCATAAAAATCAGAAAGTTTGCTATATATTTTGTGAAATGTCTTAGTACATTTACAATAAATACATAAAACTAAACTAGTAAAAGCATATTACCATACCATATTCAAATTTTAAGCATTTTTCAGAATATGTGCTGCCATACCTGAATCCAACTTATAGTTTGTTAATAATTGATTCAAATCTCAAAATGTTGCTCAGCTGATCTGAATTAATATTTTATAATAAAGAATGTTATGTGACAGTAAACACATTTATTCCATTCATATAAACTCTATAGTCTATTAGCATTATGATTTATCAATGGTATTATCCAACCAACTCTTTAATTATTGTGTAATTAGGGTTACCGCATATATGGCATTCCTGTTACTGTCACATATGTTAATAATGTGAGCAGGAAGCAGACTCCGTGAGGTCTGAGTCAGATGAAGTTTGGTCCAGTATTTCCATGTATAGCAGGTGGCTCAGTGACTCATACCTGCTCTGGCTCTGGCTCTGGTCTGGACTGGCTTTAGGAGAGGGGGTTGTGTGAAATAGAGAAGATGCATCTGGAAATGAGGTGAAAGGAAATAGCCTGGACAGATGAAATTACACTCATTTAGTATTATTGATCCACAGTTGTACAAGGGCTGATGTCCAACATGCAGGTTAATTGTACTAGTCTGTGCAACAACAAATAGTGTAACCCAGGGGCAAAGGAATATAGGCCTGTCACAATAACACATTTTGAAGTATGATATATTGCTGTAGTAAATACAGACGATAAATTATACTATTGAAACTTATTTATGCCACTGACACAATAACCCAAGAGGAGATTTAAAGGTGCACTGCGTAACTTTTCAGGTTGGAGATGTTATTGTTTTGCCTGTAATGTTTCACAATATGGTATTAAACTTACATATGATGCATTTATTCAATTATGGGTCTTTTTATTTCTCAGTACTTTTCAAAACATGCATTCTTACTGTGAGTGGGGTCACCGTTTCACAGATCTCACCTGTAAATTGGCCTGGTGGCATCTCCTGCTTGTTTCTATGAAGATTGCTAAGTTTAATGCCATACTTTGGAACACTACAGGTAAAGTCTCCATGGACACAAGCAACTGGCAGGCTCTCTACCAGAAAAGTTACACAGTGTACCTTTAAACCACAAAAACTATTCTAAATCTACAATATTGTTAAAAAACCATGAGTTCACTGCCTCAACAGAGGTGGTAGATGTATGTAACTTTTCGGGTGGAGGGTCCGCCACCTGCTGGTTTCCATGGAGATGTTATAGGTTGCGTTCATGGGACATCGCAATATTCTAGAATCCCAATAGTTTAAAAACAGGTCTGGATTTTATGGTAGATTTAGGTTTTCAAGTGATTTTAAAATCTATATTGTTAATATCGCTGTAAATATCCTCTTTTAATAATCTCATTCATTCTCTCACGTAAAGCGATGGCACTTTTCAACCCCAAAGATGAGGTGATTGTCAGTTAAAAGGATGTTAAAACATAAGATTAATAATATGACAAGTCTGTGGAACCAATCAGTAACAAATAATGACAATTTTCAATGTAAGTGAATGCCCCATGGAGTTATATAGCCCCCTGCTCTCCATGTGAATCTATAGCGCTTTGCCAGGAATGTTACACAGTATAGCATAAAGCTCGTCTATCTCCATGGAGACAGGACATGACCAAGTTACAGGTCACATCTAAGGAAAGGCAACCATGCTCACAGTAAGGATGCTTTTTTTTTTTTTTTTTGGTAGTTAAAAACATGTGCAGATAGATATGTTCAATGGCATATAATATTGTGGCTCATTATAGCAACAGAATCTCATAGATCTAATAGAATCCTCACCAGAAAAGTTCCGTAGTGCACCTTTAATACCCTCACATAATACTGCCTGATTGCTACTGTCTCTGGGTAAGATGTGATGTAAAAGATTTTGATACGACTGCTTTGCTTTGGCAACCTCAAATAAATAAATAAAATCAATGTCTTGTTGCTGTATAACTATAAATAATTGCACATCAGGGGCTAAGGACAAACAATACAAATTATAAGAAGAAAACAGGTCTATATTGCGAGCTAGGAAATCTAAACCAAGAATTTTTAACAGCTATTTTTAATTAAGCTCTTGAGAACTGCCACACAGGAACTTGTAGAACAACACTATACTATATGGCAAACTGATGGTGACTGTGACTTCCTGCTGTGAGCGTGCAACATTCAAATATATGTGCATAATAATGAGGGCTGTATATGACTGCACTATGATCCACACTAGTATGTTTCTAGTCTATGTAACATCTTTGCAGACTCTTTCAGTGGATCCATCCCTCTTCTTCTACAGCACAATTAAACCCAAACAACCATGTCGATGAACCAGAACAAGAGAGACGCGCCGCTCGATACCGCCATCTCCAGTGTGAATCTATACTGGGTCCAATTGACACAGCTACATGAAAGAAAGACACAAGAGCAGATTTCAAACAAGGAAGAGCAGTAAAGTGTGTCCAGGACTAATGAAATGAGTATATATAAGGTTCACTGTATTCCTGGGTTTCGGCTTCCGTTATATGCAACATTTCAAGTTTATTTTCTCAAAAGATGTTAAAATTAGGTTTAAATTGTTCAAAGCTATGGCCACAGTCCATATTCTTTGATCATATATAACTTATAGATTGGTAGGTGATGTAAGGATACTTTTTTTTATCAAATCCTGTTACAATCGGTTTTACATACAGATACATAGATTCAGTAATTTTCTGCATCAATCACAGTGAATACACAGATGAATTACTTGATAAAGATCATGTAAAGTTAAGAACTGAGGTGAAAATTCAAATCATGACATAAGCAGCAATAACACAGAAATTCATATATTGCTATATCCTCACTCAGATTCACTCATTCCTCAATCACACTGTGGTAAGCTACCGCTATAATCATTACTACTTTATAAAGTACTTGGAATTGGTTACTGTTACTATTGGTTACTGGTTAAAAATTACTCCTGCGAGCTTTAAGCCATATTATAATGCTGTTACCTCCTCAAAACCATTCATTCACACATATTTGAGTAACCCTTTATTATTAGTCTGTATACATTTCCAAAGCTCAAAATGCTCTGTTCCACCTTGTGATGTCATGAAACAGTAGTTTTCATGTTAAAATTACCTTTTACCTTTAGTTCAATGGAGAGGCAATTCCAGGGTTGAAATTATCCAAATGATTCTAGTGAAGGTGTATGGAGTTTAAAAACACAGTGGCGCACTTCCTGTATGACATCACAGGATGGAACAGAGTGTTTTCTGCTTGAAAGAAGAACGCAGCCTAAATATGCAAGGTTTGTGAATTAAACGTGTGAATGAAACAAAACACAACTCTGGATATGTTTTTGATGAGGAAACAACATTATAACATAGATCAGAAAATAGCGTAATATGGGTCCTTTAAGAAATATTAAAGAACATATAGGCCAGGGTATATTATTAGAAACTGCCTTTTTGTTGCTCCTTTCCTGTTTTGCGCAGAGCGAGTGAGGGAGTCAGGATAAAGGGATGTTGTGTGCAGAATTCACAGCAGGGAGCATCTCTCTTCTTCCTCTGCACCGGTCTATTCTCTGGAGCCAGGGGAGGGGAGCAGGCAGGAAATATCAGGCCTCAAAATCTAATCTCTCCCCTCTCTAATGCGCCCAACGATCCTCTGCAGCTTTCAGCGATATCGTCCATACATGCTCTACACTCGGCTAAAGAGGGGCGTGTACCGGCTCCTGTCACTCAAAACAGAACAGCGAGAAGAGGAGCAATGCAGGACTTTAAAGGTGCACTGTGTAACTTTTCTAGTAGAGGGTTCGCCATCTGCTATTCTCTATGGTGATAACAAAAGAAAAAATTTATTTTGTCAACTGGACAAAAAGCAGGCAGATATAACGCAGTGTCCATCTGCAGTTTGATCAGAACTGAAGGAGCTGTTTGGATAAGCTCAAAAAAGCTTTTGTACAGTTAACAAAATTACATTTTTCTTTTGCTATGGATCCTACCTGGATGACACAGACATCTCCATGGTGATGTTGTTGCTTTGCCTGGGATGTTCCACAGTATGGCATTAAACAAATATATCTTGTATTTATTCAATTACAGGTGTTTTTCTCAGAAAATACCGCAAAACCTGCATTATTATTGCAAGCAGGTCCACTTCTCCACAGATCTGACCTGTAACTTGCCCTGGTGATGTGGTGTGCTTGTCTCCATGGAGATAATTAAATTAAATGCCATACTGTAGATCATTTAAGGAAAAATACAACAGAGTCACAGTCTCATTCAGTGTTTTGTTTTTTTTCCTTACTTTTTCTACATTTTTGATACATACAGAAGACATCAAATATATGAAGCAAGATATATGGAATTATTTAGTTAAGAAAAAAAGTTTATTACTGTTGCCCCCGCGACCTGGCCCCAGATAAGCGGAAGAAAATGGATGGATGGACAATTAGCATCTACCATCATATCCTGTTTGGTAACCCCAGTCTTGAACTTGCACAACTCTAAGAGCACTACTATAAAAATGTCTACAAAGCATTTCTGTTATAGACTCATCTTCCGATTTTTCGTCTAACAACCACCACCGCTGTTATTTTTGTTACCACCTCCCCCCTTCTTTGCCCCATATTCCTCCACCCACCCCATCTACACACCCCCTACAGGTGAGAGCTTCTCATGGGGCGAGCTGACAGCGCAGATAAACGATGCAGCCACGGAGAGCTAGTACATAAAGTGGGCACAAGGATACGCGTCTCTTCCCAAAGACGCACATGTGTGATATGGGATGAGAGGGTGTACCATTATAGAAGGAAGCCCCCAGTGGGTCTCGTTTCTGTGGTGACAGTGAGGAATGGGGCAGATTACGGGACATGCTGCTGCTCAGACTATCACAGAACACATGTAAGCAAAGAGAGGGACAGAGGAGCGGGCGTGTGTTTGTAATGGGAGAATGGGAATGTTTGTAGGTTCTTTATAGTGTTGGCGTAACATAAAAGTAGATAGAGAGTTGTAGCTATTCTAGATGAAGAGCTAGATTTGTACGATTTTGGGGAAAAAAGAGATTTATCTGAGAAGCATTGTAATTTTGATATTATGCTATATTTTCTGATCTATGTTATAATGTCTCCTTATCAAAAACATACCTGGAGTTGTGTTTTGTTTCAGTCACAGACACATAACACACAAACCCTGCATATTTAAGGTGAGTTCTACTCTCAAACAGAAAACACTCCACCTTGTGATGTCATGTGGTAATACAGGAAGTGCTCCACTGTGTTTTTAAACTACATACCTCTTCATTAGAATCATTTGGATGGCTTCAACTTTGGAGTTCTTTACTACACAACAAAGTAAAAGTTAGCTGTTAACTTGAAAACTACTGCTTCATGACATCACAAGGTGGAATAGAGCATTGTTGTTACCTTCTCGAAAAATATGGCTTAAAGCTCACAAGGATTATGTACTATAGGCCCTTTAACATGGAGACTGAAATATGAACTGCTTAGGGCAACTGACTAAGAATGTACGTTTGTAGATATCCAAATTATGCATGTTTGGTTATAAAAATACAAGATATTTTTTCTTGTTGACAAGGACATTGTATTACAGTTCAAACGGCAATTTTGTTTCGATTGTGAACTGTGTAGCCAGTTATTTAAAAATTAAGTCTTCAAATGCCATCATTATTAACCTATTTATAATTATTATTTTTTTATTTTTTTTACCTTGCAGCTCTGTCCAATTAAGAATATTTTTGCTAATTTGAGTTGTGTTTAATTTTGTCATGTATTATGTTGCTTTAGAACATGTAACTTTCGAGTTGCTGGAGTTCATCTGGTAATAATAGAACTACATACCCACATGTATAATTTCATGTATATTACTCTAAGACACCAGTTCAAACATTAGACAACAAACTCCAAATTCAAGCAACACGACCACAAAAGTAAGCAGTCAATCTAATGTTGAGACCAGACAAGTTGCCAGTTTTGTCAACATTTGCTCGTCTTTTGTGTAAATCCCTTCTGTTGGTTCACTCAAATCCCTTTATCCCTTCCTGCTCATTACGTCCCTGTAGAAAATGAATGCAAACAAATACAGTTGGAGCTACATAGACAACTCTAGGTTGTCAACGCCGAGATAAAACCCACAAACACACATATCTCCAGTTAAAGGGTCCATATTACACCATTTTCTGGTCTATGTTATGGGTAGGGTTCACTAGTCCGAGGGTCCACTAGTCCGAGGGTCCACTAGTCCGAGCTAACCTTAACCAGACTTTGACCCCTTGTCTAAACCTAACCCTAACCCTTACCCTAACCTTAACCAGACTTTGACCCCTTGTCTAAACCTAACCCTAATCCTAACCTTAACCAGACTTTGAAAGAAAAAAAAAAGTGGATTGGGGTTTGACCCTCGGACTAGTGGACCCTCGGACTAGTGGACCCTCGGACTAGTGGGTAGTTTCCCTATGTTATAATGTTTCCTCATCACAAATATACCTGGAGTTGGCTTTTGTTTCATTCACGCATGTTTAATACATAAATCCTGCATATTTAGGCTGAGTTCTTCTTTCGAACAGAAAATACTCTGTTCCACCCTGTGATGTCATGTGGCAATACAGAAAGTCCTCTGTTGTGATTTTAAACTCTATACATCTTCATTAAAATGATTTCATATATCACTTCAGCCCTGGAAATTCTCATCTCTACTGAACAAAAGGTAAAAGTTAACTTGAAAACTACCACTTCATGACATCCCAAAGTGGAACAGAGCATTTTGAGCTTTGGAGATGTAGACAAACCGATAATGCAGGATTACTCAAACATGTGAATGAAACAAAACACAAGTCCAGGTATGTTTTTGGTGAGGTAACAATATTGTAAGTCAACTCACAAGAATCAATTTTGTGTAATATACAAACTTTAAACAAAAGCACAGAGACACGTCACACATTTAGACATACACTTTCAAACTTATTTTTCTGTGTTTTGCTATTTTCATTAGTGGACTGTATTTTGAAAGCTGTCAGCGTTAACGAAGCCATGCTGTGAGGAGTGCCTTGGCTCCACTCATTACCAGCATCTAAATGAAGCTAATTTAGTCTTGAAAGTGCATTATGGACTGACCTCATTATGCAGCGTCTTGCTAAATGCCACCTCCCTTCTGCGCGTGTCAACACAGCGCCAGCGTAAACAGGAAATGCCACCACGTGCACCCACTCTCCAGAAATGACATTTAAAAAGAAACAAATTAGAGCTGCAAAAAGGCAACAATTCTCCAGTGAGGATCTTAGGAGAAGATTTGTGTAAAAATGCAGAGGGACAATGACAGTGATGACAGTGAATGTTACAGAGGTTCTAAAATATATATTTAACTTGATCTAAGCCAGAGATCTGTGATTTTTTGTATAGTATCTGGGGCAATTTTCCCCCCAAAAAATCAAAAGATTAATGGTTTACTCAGTGGCCCAGTGCTGCCCCTTTCTCAAAATAGTAATAGTGATATATTATGCACTACACAAAACTAATCTACTGTGGACACTGTGGTTCAACCTGGGACAAGTCAGAATTTTTATATATTGCTTTTCCACCTTCAAGGCACTCAAAGCGCTTTACATCAAGAAACCACTTACCCATTTACACACTAGGGATGCAACAATACAGTTTTCCCACGATTCAATACATATCTCGATACATGGGTCATGATATCGATTCGATTTTGATACATTTTAAGAAGTGAAAAAACAAAATCTCATGTAATTTTTTTCTGCTAATGAGTTTAATATAATAACACTATGACGTTAATGAAACAATACATACATTATGTCACGGGCCGGACACGCCCCAATTTAAAAACCTCTGGTCCCAAGGGGAGGTGCTCTATTAAATAAAAATGCCACACGTAATTAAAAGAAATGTACAAAATTTATTGAGTCTATGAATGATAAAATGTCCAAAACTACTAAAAGCTAAACTATTAAGAGTCCCCCAATTGGAGGTAGGTGGATGGGTCCCCTGGGATCGCGGCTCCGGTGCTCCTCCACAGCTCCCGCGATGCCTCAGTCTCTCCCTCTTATCCCGGCCGCTCTGCCATGCGCGCGCTGCACTCGTCCATGCGCTCAGGAGGCCTGCGTGCAGGAACAGGCCGTCAATTGGCCGGCAACAGGTAGGAACTCTTAATTGAGCAGTGGACTTTGGGCCAGGGCTAATTTGCAGAATACTTCACTAAAATCCAAATTAAAACATGCAACTTTGAGTAGCCCTGCCACACGCACAACAAACAAGAAAAGCCACTTAGCTGGGAGGAGGGGGGTTGTCACACTCGCCCCCTCCACTGTTCCCACGTTGCGTCCTGTCGCTCGGGCGCCAAGGTCGTGCGCCGCTTCCTCTGCCCACCTCCTGCGCTCCTTCAGCGTGGCCCTATGTCTGGTACCGCGGACGCCCGACCCAGCTCCCAAAACCGTCCGTCTCCTCTGCTCAGCCCCGTCGTGCTGCCACTCGCACCGCTCTCCTCTTTTTACTGACACACCTGCGCCCTATTAGTACTGATTTGGGGGCAGGGTCAGAGTCAGTCCCGCGCACACACACACCTCCCTTCCAATCAACCCACACACGCCCAGTCCAGTCACCCCGTGACAATTACATAGAATACATTGCAGTATAGCTACTGTAAAGTTGTAGTTTATGTTATTTATGTGAAGTGTTTTAGTTCATTTGGTTCAATAATTTACTATTTTTATTCAGTGAAAATAAGAATAGTGCTTTCTCAGGCTATTTTATATTTTATAATATAGCCAGTCTATTCTGAATATAGACTGCTAGTAGAGTTAAACTATCAGACTTTTCCTTTTTTGATAATGATTTGATGATTTCTTTTCCTCTGAGTCTGTCTCTCCTCTGCTCTGCCTCATCTCCAGCAGCAGCAGAGACAGACAGTAGCTCCTCCCACACTTTCCTGCTCTTTTTAAAACACTGCGCTCTACCATCTACTTTCTGAACACTCAAACTATGTTATATTACATAGAAATGTCTCAACAGACCGTTTTCTGAGGAAAACTTATGATATATATTCTGAGAAAAAAATCATGTATATCGCAAGTTGTGTCGCAGGTGCGTACATGAGTGCATTTGATTAAAGCCAATGTAAAGCCAAAAGCAATTCTAAAGTATTTAAAAGTTAATATTTTTGTCATTCCTGGGACTACCCCCAACCTGTGATTCAGTGGATCTGACCTCTCAACTAATTATGTTTCTTTTGAGAGTGGGGTTCAAACCAAATAGAATCGCCAACCTTACACTATTTTACATTCGGTTACTCTTTCAGTCATTATTAAAGTTAGGTTATTAATGGTGATGAAGCTTTGAATGTTGATGTTTTTCCAACATGTTCTAGCCGCTTTTTATGGTGGAGGTAGAAATTCACAGACTTTGGCACTCTTTTGGCCTGGCCATTGTTAGTTTACTATAGGGACCTGTGGATGAAGGTGAGTCACATGAGGGTCCTGCTGGTGGAGCCTGAGGGTAGGGTCCTCTGGGTGGAGGTCTGCAGCCAACTCTCATATTTTCTGGCGCAGAGAAGAGTGAAGCACTCTATAATAGGCTAAAATAGCTAAGGCAAATTAAGCTCTGAAATAGTCAAAAGCCTGGTGAAGGTTTATAGACTTTAAAAATACTGAGGAACACTTGGACTCCAAACTTTAGTTAGCTTTAATACCTACCTACTAACACATGTGAAGAGAGGAGAGAGAGACTGTTCTGGATGAGGAAGCTTTATAACTTGGGTAAAAGCAAAAGACTGTTTTGTCTCAAGATCATTAATTAATACGTGAATGAATCAGTCACTCTGCAGTGTCATAAATTACCTCTCCAGAGAGAAGTGAGATAAACTTTCACTGGTATCTTTGAAGCGCCTTGATACACTCTAATGGTGCATGCACCATGTGCTGTCAATTTGTGTTTTTATCTATTTATTTTTACCTGAGTAGAGCACCTTCCCAAACCCTCTGAGCCAGTTCATTTGCAGAATTTCATAGCTCTGTATTTGAAGGTAAAGGAGTGTGGCTTTAGGCGAGCAGAACAAACCAAACACACAAAAAGGTGTGTGTTGCACTGCAGGGGGACAGATGCAAGCGCTGTTGAGAAGTGTGACTGAACTGAGCCGAAATGTGTTTTCCACGGATCTAAAGAGCCCAGCGCGAGCGTGACTGGAGCAGGCGGGGGCTTGTTAGTGCGCTGCTATGCTCTCATTTATTACATCCACCAAGACAAAAAACAAAGTGAATTTATAATGCAACTCTAAACTCTTAACCTTGTCCGCACATGGCGGTAATGCACCCACACCTGCGTGCCAACTGGCACAAAACAACACAAGGAGAAGAGCCTTGTCCGCATAACAAGCAATATGAATATGAAACACTAAGTTATAACACAGAAATTACATTAATGGAATTGCCATTTGGTGCAATTTTTTTCATTTGGGAGGTAAAACAAGCTCAAGAGGAAGTAACAGGCCTACCTTCTCTGCCTGTAGCCTCCTGTAACCCATTCTCATTTATTTATCCATGTAACCTTTTCAAAAAAGCTGTATATATCACACATGTGTACACAACAAAATGAGAGCAACTCATTCAACCATGAAAAAAACAATAAACACTTCATTTCAGAAAATGTCAGCCTACTAGTCTTTCCATAGATATGACTTGTAACGCGTCTCCATGGATACATTTACGTTTAATGTCATACTGTTGATTCTGAGCAAAGCATAAAAAAAATTATGTGGCATTTTGTAACTGTTCAAAGTCATTTATCAGTCAAGCTCGAAACAGAGGGAGGGGACAATTGTCGATGTGCGGCATGTGCCCTTTAACCTCTACATCAACGCACAATAATAAGTTAAGAATCTAGAATAAAATGTGATTGAAATTTCATCAAATGAGCATGAACTATTTTTGTCATCACCCCATATATTTACAACATTTCACCCCAGACTTCTCCTGTCACCATTCTCTAATACTTTAACATGCGCAGCAACTTGCAACAGACGCAAAAGATGACACTGGAAGAAAGCAAAGTGGCAAAAACAAAGAAATTACAACTTTTGACACTGTAGATTAAAACAGAAATAACAAGGCCCACACAGTGTCAGATCAAATTCAGACAGAAGACATCAAACCTCCTCGGAGACGATGAGCTGTCACACATGTTACTCTCTCTAAAAACAGAAGCGCACGGTGTTGCTATGCTAGCCACTAATCAGAGGTGACACTGGGAATAGGGCTACACACTTGTAATCTATTTGAAGCAGCCCCGGCATCGCTAAGCTCCATTCGTGCATGTTGCATTTGCGGGAGGCGACTGTGTTTGTCTTTGTGGAGCTACAATTTGGAGGAGCTAATGAGGGTGACATATCGAAGGGCTCGAGAGGACAAGGACACACTGGAGCTTAGGGAGGCTCAAAATGGGACAGAGAATGACATCTGTTAACTATAGAGGAGCTAGTGTAGATAGACAGAGATTGGAACAGGGTAAAAGAGTGCGTAAGAATGGAGTTGTGAGGGGTTTTTAGAGTTATATTTGACTCTTGTGAGCTTTAAAGCATGTTAGAAAGTTGTTACCTCATCAAAAACATACTTGGAGTTGGGTTTTGTTTCATTCACACATTCACATTCACTAACACTAATACTATTATTAGTCTGTTTACATCTCCAAAGCTAAAAATACTCTGTTCCACCTTGTGATGTAATGATGCAGTACTTTTCACGTTAACTGCTACCTTTTACGTTTTGTTTAGTTGAGATGGGCAACTCGAGGGCTGAAATTATCCAAATGATTTTAGTGAAGGTGTATGGACTTCAAAAACACAGCGGAGCACTTCCTGTCATAAGTGTTTTCTGTCTGAGAGAAGAACTCATTGTAAATATTTGTGTGTTAAACATGTGTGAATGAAACAAAACACAACTCCAGGTATGTTTGTGATGAGGAAACGACCTTTATTATAGATCAGAAAATAGCGCAATATGGGCCCTTTAAATGTAAATACAATAATTAGTCTACAAATACAAATTTTGGTTGACAAAGACACCATCGACTGATTAATCAACTAGAGACAGCCCTACAAAACAGCCCTGTATTTTCTTCATTTGCAATGTTTGGAGGCTGATGCTAACCTCCCATTGCAAATACATTAGAATGGTGCAGGTTCTAGGCATTCTGTTTTTAGTTCCTCTCAGTGCATATAGTTAACTTATGCAATACAAAACAGAAAAAATTTTAAAAAACTTACACAATGGCCTGTACTGCAAAAGTATGTGAGGAGTACACATAACTGCTTTTCACTTTTTTGTTTATTTTCTATTCACAGCTGACATTCTGCTACCATTTACGTCTGCTTGTACCCTGAACTTTTATCGCTCAGACATTTCAGACAATTGAAAACAAAGTGAAAGTGAACGTGAAAGGTTTGCTGTGACAACCCCAAAAAGAAAAGGAAAAAAACAAGATAAAAGATATTGTCAGGCATTTAATTTGCAATACAATTGTTTATGCAAAATACAACAGATTATTATTTTTTCCTCTATAAATTTCTTTCTTTCACATTGAATTAGTGCCAGACATTTCTGTTCTAAAGAAGTATAAACTTAAATACTCCCACAACTTTTTTCTATGTGACATTACTGCCTATTATGACTAAATATAGGCACTTGCCATCTGCGGTAGCCATGCATCAAGGCATATCAAAGCGTCTTATGAAATGAAAACTTTACACTAACTGAAAATACAGGAAAAAATTGGTGTACGATATTAATGCTTTATTTTAATTTTACTAAGGAATAGACTCGATACTCAATAGCAATACCAGAATGATAATAAAAAAAATCACTCTTTCTTTGGACAATAAAATGTCATTTTCAGTATTAAATATCTTTTATATTACAGTGCGGTCTTATATCTGTGTAATCCCTCAGTTGTCCAGGTAGGTTCCATGGGCGTATAATAGTCTATATGGTCTCATACTTGCTCTGATACAGCTCAAGATCATTCTAAAGCTATTCAGGAAATGTTCATTTCTGTCCTGTGAATAAGACTTCATCGTACAGATTCCTGCTCAAATGAGTAGTTTCGATACTAGTTTTAATATCGATTAGTATTTGATTTTCGATTCTTTTGACAATCCTACTTCGCTATAACTCAATCACAAGCAAAATATCTCCCTTGTACCCCATTTTTTTAAGAGACCTTCCCCTGGTACACTGTAAGTAAGTAAATGTAATATTCTGACGCACCAGGTTATGTAAAAATGAAAGCTCAGGTGAGTTCATTCCAGCAGGTCTGAGTCACCGTCCTGTCTGACACTGAGCCAGCAGGAGTCCAGTCTGGCCTCATTTAAACCCCCTCACTATGACACATTAAAAAACAAGACTCATTGACTGTTTCTATAATATGGCAATATGAGCTCTACACTTAAATAAACCTTACTGTCAGTACTGTTTATATGGATGTTTTTTGTACCATGTTATAATGTTGTTCCCAAATCAAAAACATGCCTGAAGAGGTTTTAGATGTCATTCATGCATATCTGAGTAATTTTGCAATCTCCCCCAAGCTATTTTCTAACCCTCCTTACGGTTACCTGTAAGATTCTTCCAAAGCCAACAGGCCTATGTCACCCACGCCACTGCAAGACAATTTTGCACAAATATACTAAAGTATGATACAAAACAATACACCACAACTTCACAAACCTGATGCGATGTGCAGTAGTTTCATTAGGAGGATGCATGGTGATTGTGTTGTAATAGCGCTCTGAAGGGGCAGTGACTTGGCATGGAGAGCAAAGAGATGGGGTACTCAGAGCACCTAAAACATAACGTGTAATGTAATAAACATTTTTGTATGTTATGAAAAGCTAACACGGTAATCTAAATATGTTGTGTATTTGTAATTAATACCCCATGAAAGTGAAATACTAAATTACTTTGAATTACTATCTGAAGTTGTTATCTGGCATAGTAATGTACACTTTCTACTCACCACAAAAAACAACAATAACTATAACCAATAACACTACTGTCAGCTACAAGATACATCTTTGTCCTATATTTGTCAGCCATATACAGGGGTGAGTCGAGATACAACACCCACATGACAAAATAAGACCTAAACAAGGGGATATGTTGACATTTATAATAAAAAGTTATGCAGTTCAGTTCACAATTTTGGCCTCACAGTTCTTTTGCAACTTAATGTTATATTTTTTGCTGTCACTGTGGCTCTGCTTTTTGAACTTTGGCTTCTCAAGAGGTGTAAGTTACCAGCCAAATGTAAAAGTTAACACATGGGCAAAAATCTCAAAAGGTAAGAATGGGCAATATTGACAAAAATAATTTCTTGGATTATTTTGGTTATTTCTCAATAACAACAGACAATATTTTGCAACAATGCATCAGGAATGTGTTAAAGTAAACCTGAAAATATCTAGGTTAATTTTTAAGTATCACACAAAACATTACAGGTTGTATGGAGGATTTTTTTTTTTTTGTTTCAAATTGTCAATGATAGCATTATAGAGATGCAGCAGCCTTGTAATTATGATGAAAAAAAAAAGAAAAAAAGAAAATCCATCAATTGTGGATGTGGTGGGGCCAGATAAACTTTAGCCAATAGATAACGAAGCTACCTTGTTATCTATTGGCTGTTAGGTTGTTAATCAAACTCCCTATGTTTCTAGCGTAACTGATTTGCCGGCGCGCTGGGATTACGTGGTTTACGTTCGTCTCTCACGCATTCCACAGACGCAAGACCCTGTTTACTCAACCAGCGCAGCGGTTCTTAGCGGCTTTTACTAACTGTAGCTTCCTCGCAGTTAGCACAAAGCCAAACTCAGGTGATTCTCGGAGATTCTAAGGGTCTAAAGTCTGACACGTTGGTCACTAAATTACTTCTGGACAGGTAACTTCTGCTTATCATTTGAAAACGTACAGTATAGTTACAGCAGCAACAGCGATTCTGAACACGGCTGTAAACAAACATCTTTTAGCGTAAGGAGGCAGCAGGAGGAGGCATTTCTACTTAGGGAGCTGTGGGGGAGAGGGGTGGTTTCACACATGCGCAACATTTGAAAAAGGACAAACAGTCGATTGATTTTTCATTCATTGGAAAATCCTCTATACAACCTTTAACGAAACATAAAATTAATCCACAAAAGGCAAGAAATAGTCTCTTTTTGCTGTCATTTTTAATAGTTTAAAGAAGATCTACTGTGCTTGTGTGTGGTTTTTATATGAGACCAATGGATGATTATGTTATAATTTGCACATTTCAAATTGCAATATTCTTATATTGTTAGAAAATCATGGTGCCCAACAGGAGCTGACTTCATCACAACAAAATATCGCCACCTCAGATGGATAGCTGCAGGCCACTCTTGCGAATCCTGCGTGTATCACCGACTAAGAAAATAAAATTTGAGAACGATGTAAGTACAGAGCAATGGGAGTAAGCCGGTGGAGGGGAAAATGAGGATTGACCGGAAATATAACTTCTTAAAAATAAGCGACAAATCACAAATCACATCCAATAACTCTTCAGGTGAGTAAATGGTAAGGGGAAACCACTATAACTACTGGTTAAAAGCTCTGAAAAGTTGATTTTGCATAATAGGTCTGCTTTAAATAATAAACTTATGATATTCTAATTTTGTACATCTCCAATATAACAATTGCGATATTATCCATTTTTCAATAGATCGCTCACCTCCAACAGTACACATGGTCACTCCAGGAAATCTGTAAAACAAATATGCAAAACCAGGCATCAGGAACCAGCATATTTCATTGGCCGAGCACGCACGGAGTCCAGAGGCACTGTTCTGCTCTTTAATCTCCTCGTCTGGAGCGGAGATTAATTGGTTTCATGTTTGGAGATCCCCTCAGTAGCCATATACCAGCTCATCTCTGATAGTGTAACATGCTAATGGCTGCTTCAGTATTGAGCCATGGCCAAACTGTCTGCTTTCACTGTGCTACAGGGAAATACTCATGCTATGTAGGGTATATTATTCACATAAAACAAACACATAAACTGAAGATCCCATAATAACACTTTATCAGCTTGAACTATGCTATAATGTTTGTGGGAACCAGTCTGAGTCTGTCTGTGTAAGCCATTTTACTGTGGGTGTATTATTCTCAACAAATCAACCTCCTCTATTTCACAATTCATTCAAAATAAATATTATGAATAGTACTTAAGGGAATTTCAAACAACAGTTTTTGGTCGCCTGCCAGCAGTTCAAATGTGTGACTTGCACAACTGAACTGCAATCTGTTCATTAGATTATGAAAAATCCACCATGCTCTACCAAACAAAGATGTATTTCTTGTAGGCATATTCCAGTAGATGTAAAATTAAGTTTTGTTTTGTTTAATTTGAAATGATGCAAATCCTTGTAAAGCGAACATAGTTTACTTAGATATACATACATAGATACATTTGCTCTGAATGTTCATGGGATCATTGTTTCCTCTGCTGTTTGGATTTTTACATCACAATCAACAAATGTGTACAAATTCTTGAAACAAAAACTAAAACTGAAATGTATTAAACATTTCAACATGTTATGAAAAGCTATGTTTTAGCATTTCATACCCCATAGAAGTGTAATACCTCCTCTTTAAATGACTATCTCAACCACAATCAATTTTGTACACATTTTTGAAACAGACTTGACCAGAAACTACCAAAACTAAAATGATATAAGTTCAACCAATTATGGAGTTGTTTCATCGTGCAATTATGGAACACCAAGTTCTTTGAAGTTCTTCTTGACAAAGTCTAATCAGGATTAGTACTTTTTAATGAGCTGTACCTGTGGGTGTCCTCCAAGACTCAACACATTTATATAAAGCCGATAAGAGCAGAGGTAATGTTCCCTCAGAGGGAGAATCCAGGTGAAAAAGTGGCCAAAGCACTTGCTGCTAATTGCCAAACATATTGCTGTGTTTGCAGGGTAATTGTACGAGCCATTGTAAATCCAATAAGAGACTTTATGAACTTAACAGGAAGTACATCAACTACTGCCACTTTAGTGTCTCATTTGCCATAGTGTCCCTACAGTGGAATTAGTCATGTGCTTAGGCACAACCATGGCACATTTTATGAGCAGTGAAAGCTCTGCCAGTTAACTAATTCTCACGCAAGATGGGACATTATAGTTTCCTTTTCACTGCTCTCATCATAGGCTTGGGAGTGGCACAAACAGGCTTGTAGACACACAATTTGTAAACAGTTTCTATAATTGCTGTGCATGTTTAGGGCGGAAGATATTTATTTTTTCATATGTGTATAGAATCCCTCAGTCGTCCAGGTAGAATCCATGGCAAAAGGAGAAATTCAATTTGTCAGCTGGACAAAAGTTTATTTGGTCGAATACGTTTCGCAGCTCATCCAAGCTGCTTCTTCAGTTCTGGTCAGATGCTGGCGGACACTGCTTTATATCTGCCTGAAGGGAGGAGCTAACTACAATCAAATTACTGTGAGACTGGCACACCTATTTGTTTACAGTTTCTGTTAGTTAGGTGGGCCTATTCAATATGGAGTGGGAGTGGGGGTGTAGTTAGCATAACCAGTCAGGGCCATGATGGGTGTTTTCACACCTCTGGACCTGACCTGGCTGCCCTGTTGTTTTCTCTGTTTGTTTTGATTTAGGTTTGAGGATAGAGTTATAAATGGCCATATTTTTTCCTATAATTAGGTCATTTGTTTTGCTTCAGTGCATATATATTGTGATAAATTGAAACCCCTGTGCTATCTCCATCTAGAGCATTTTCACCTTTGCAAACAAGGAAGTGCACTGTTAGCATGCTAGTTGTTGTTGGCAAAAGTGTAATGGCAAAAATCATAATAGTATAAACTCACTGTGGTGAAAAATTAGGGTGCTAGGAATACTAGAAAGGTGGGGAATAGGATTGGACCACTGCCACTGCTGTTTCTGTTTTTCATGTTTTTTAAACCGTAAAAATCAGGTAGCCTACAATATCTCTAAAAATGTAGCCTGGTTTCATTAATTACCCCGTACATGCTGATAGCAGCTTTTTTTTAGAAATACACTACTGTAGCAAATTGGTGCATACGCAGGCACTTAAGCGGGACTAACAAAAAACATTTTCAAGGTGGTCCTGACTAAACCAGTATCCTGCATCTGGATACAATAAACAGTGACTATCTGCTGGACACCACTGTCATTAGGCACAGATAACTTACAGCAATACACTGACAACAAGCGATTTATGTGTATGCTATCCAGGCTCCCCTCATGCATGTGAATGCTCCGGTCTATAGAGCCCACAGGTATGCTGTCCAACTGAGCAGGGCTTTGTAAATAGCATCAGCTTCAGACACGACCACCAGCCCATTAGCCAGACATGCTAGACAAGAGCGTGCGGATCACTGGCAAACGGGAGGAAAACGTGATTGGATTCAAGCAAAGTGTGTCTGACAGTGGAGGTGCATTACCGCAGTGGTGCTCACAGACAGCCATAGAAGTTCATTTGGCTCAGGTTTAGGTAATTGTTGAGCTGGAGCAGAGGGATGTGGATAGTTGGAGGCAGAAAATACAGCGTGCCCAGTGTGCAGTGAAAAAGGCCCTCTGTGGAGCTGTAATTAGGCCTGGGCAGTGCTGTAATGGAGAGCCCTGTCTGCACACGGCCACAGGCACAGCAGTTCATGTGTGTCTCAGGAGGGAGGAGAACTCAAATGGCTTTTTTTTGGTGCTTTGTTCCAAGATGCTGGAGGGCTACAAGCCGAAAACACAAAGATTGAGGTTATTCTTTATTTAAACAGATGTTTGGATTTACCCTTCATTTAAAGGACACATACTATGCTACATTGACTTTTTGGAGCTTTTAACCATGTTAGAACATTGTTTCCTCATCAAAAACATAGCTAGAGTAGTATTTCTTGTCATTCACGCAGGTGTCAGTCATCCTCTGTAAAAGTCCTTTGCCTCCGAGCAGTCACAAAACACTCGTTTGAAATTTCTTCAGATTGTGATGTCACAGGTAGAGACTGTGCAGTTTTTAAGTCCGTAAATCACCACTAGACTCAAGCATTTTAAACTCATTACAACTGTCTCTTTGCATTAACATGTCCTGACATGTTCCTCATTACCTATTTTAACTGTTTTCCCCATGTATTTCCCTCTGCTGCCAGTAGATGGCAAACTGTACCAGATCAGAGTATGTTTTTTTTTTTTTATTAAGCATTATTTTAAGTCCTAAATCATGAAATTTCTAAGCAAAGGAACTCAAAAGCATGTTTAAAAGGTCAACAGCAATACAATTCAATCTTCAATCTGTTGGTTACCAGAGATGAGTGTTAATAGTAAAAAAAAAAACAAAAAAAACTTAAAATAATATGATTAGAGATAAGAATATTTCCCAACCTAATAGTTGCCATACATGTCATAATCACTCATCAAGTCAAAACCCATTTTTAAATCTACTTTTACTAGGCCCATCTCTGTACCTCGACTAAATAATAACAAAGTAATAGTTGTAAATTACAGGCTACAACAACATGTATCTTGTTAAAAAAAAAAGCACTAATCCATATCCATGGGGTAGATCAGGAAGACCTAACAGCCTAAGAGTCTAGGACAGCATCTTGGCACAGAAACTCATACACAACAGGACTGAACTGTATGTACCCCTCATTCACATCCATGAAAAACCCCAGGCTTTGAAGGCTGTTTTCGACCAAAATGTGGATTATGGCCAAGTATTAGATATGATCAATGTTTGCTACCTCCAGGACTATAAAATGAAAATAAAGTGAGGGAAAATGTAGAAAAACAACCATTCAACTCTTGAATTATTTACAGAACTTCAGAGAGAATTTATCACCACCTGAATTTTAAATATTTCATATTTGCATGTGGGCTCATCGGGCTCCTTCTGACCCTGGCTCCCATTGACTTACATTGGAATATTGTGGCCTCTCTCTGTAACTGCTGCTGTGAGCCTTGTCATTTTGGTCTTAAAATGTTCGTATTAACCCGCTCTACATGATCCTGGTGTTTTTTTTGCTACTTTATCCGTCAAAAAAAATCCTATTCATAATATAGAGCTTGGTTCCAAATTCGCTACTGTAACTGTTAGCATCGCGAGCTTCATTTGAGTGATGCCGAACGCTATGGGTAACGTCACACTCGCTTAGTCCACTTTTTATACATTTCAAAAGAATACAGTCTATGAGTGTGATTGACTCTCCGCCACCACACACACTAGATTTTCATGGCAGTAATATAAATAATTCAAGCTTGCCGCGTGATCCTTGAAACACAGCTTAAAAAAATCATCAAAATATAAACATTTGCTTCCAGTTCCAGTCACGTTTTTGCTTGCAAAAACCATTAAAGACATCTTCAAAGTGAGTTCCCACCGTATGGAGGGAGTCACGGGACGCTGGCTGCAAAATACACAAAGGACGTATTTCAAAGCATGGCAACATACTGTGCATATAGAACACTGCCTTATACTAGCTACCGTAAACCTGTTGCTATGGTGACGAACCAGAACATTGCAAGAACATGAGCAGAAAAGCCGATGGTAAATTAAGTACACACGAGATGTTACCAGAATAACATTGTGTGAGTCAGTGTAGCAGAGGAAGGACACAGAGGAAGGACCCAGAAGATGCTTTTATACTTCTTTTGAAATGGTATTGCCAAAGAACTGTGTATAGCTTTTTAAAAAAGTTTGGTAAAAAAAAAATAACATGTTCTTTTTGACCCTTTTTTCAATGCCAGTCCTTTTTACATTCTGTTCAAATCCAGAAGGGTCTGGAATTGAACCATAGAGCGTGACAAATCACCATCCTAACTTGGGACGGTCCAACCACAGCTGCTAATTAATTTGTATCACATGTCTCTCAAATGCAGAAGACATCTCCTACAAAATATATCACTTCTTTTACCCAAGATAAATAATAGGTTGGTGCTTTGATCATTGATTCTGCAGAAATCTGTGCTGTTTCTTAGTCCTAGTTTTTGTTTTGTTTTGGGTATTTTTTACTCATAATCTGCCATGTTTGTTTTGACCCAATCGAACCATGTGTTTCTCTGGTGGTTGTTGGTTAATTTCAGTCATGACTGTCTCAAATATGAGAGACAAGCTACAGTTCCAGACCCACTTGTCTTTATAAAGTCTTGCCAAACAGTATGTCTTGTCAGTATGTCTATGTTTTAGGTTATGTAAGGTCTAGGAATTGAATTCAGGGCTGTAAATTAGATAACAGTGACAACCAATGCTGCTATGGCAACAAGTAGAATCATATACTGCAAAATAGCAGTATATGATTCTCACCATCAAGACATGGGCAGGTGTCTCGGTTGCACATTTTTATCCAAACAACAACAATCAAAGGCTGATAACTGAGTAAAAGTTAATTTTCATGCATTCATCAAGATGTTGGATATTTGTGTTGATACTGAAAACTTTGCAGCAACAGATATCGGCTTTGAAATATCGGTTCAGTCAGTATCCTGTTAGGGCATATAAATTAATGCAATGCAATTTTTTACTGGTCATAGTTGGCCTAGAAAGTCTCATAATATTTTAACTCTGGTTACTTCAGAGATAAATAACAGCTGTCAGCTACATAACACATTTGGATCAGTTTTGTCTTATTTTATCTCTGCACTGGTATCGGTAATTGGCAAAAGAAAAAAAGCTATAGTATTGAAATTGGCATCGGAACTGAAAAAGCTGCATTCCTGCATCTCTACAAAATGCATGAATCATTAAGTTTTATTGCACAACAGCTGTCGAATAAAAAAACAGTCATTTATTATAATTTCCAAAAAGGCGCCATTTTTCCTCTCTGAATTCCGCCTTTCGTTCACATCTTGAGAAAGACACGACTGGTGCTGTGGCTCATCAGGTCAAGGATATGTGGACATTATTTGCATACTCTTAAAATTGCAAAGTCCTTGAGTGTGCTCATTATACACAACATATAGGCCCAGTGAGGAGATGGGTACAGCAAACTCCTAGAGAAACCAGCACATAGACTGTATAATGTATTGGCTCCAGTCAAATGAAGCTCACAGAGGGTGGCAGTTGTGGAGCGAATCTGGAGTTCCATATTACTAAAAGGAATTGATATACAGATAAAACAGTGAAATACAAACACCAGGATCGTGTAGAGCGGGTTAATACGAATATTTTAAGGCCAAAATTATGAGTCTAACAGAAACATTTACAGAGAGAGGGCGATGTTTTTTCAGTACAAAGTGAATTGGAGCCAGAGTTGATGGGGCCTGAAGCACGCCCATGCTCACTTGCTATTTGGAATGCAGCAGTTAGTGGGTTAGCTATGTCCATTTATATACAGTCTATGGCAGGACACTGCAAATAAACTTGAGAATGTCAATAGAAATGCAGTATGTCATAATGCAAAGAGAATTAGAATGTAAGTGTCCTTTTTAGAGATAGACAGATATATTGGTTGGCCTTAAATCTTCAGCAGAGATATCATGTTTGGGTCAACCAGCTGCATGGAATTTAAAGATAATAAAGTTTTATTTTAACACTGTAGAGCCAAAAGGGTACTGCATAAAATGTGACTACACTGCTCTTGTCCAGTTTGTAGTCAAAAAAGGTTGTGGATGAGATTGTAGTGAACCTCAAAATCAAAATCATCCCTGTAAAGCGAGCCAAAATAGCCAGACTTCATAACAATTCTAAACAAACACTATTTTCTGATCTGTTATAATGTTTCCTCATCACTATCATACCTGGAGTTGTGTTTTGTTTCATTGACACATGTTTAACACATAAACCCTGCATATTTAGGAGTTTTTCTTGCAAACCACTCCACCTTTTGAGGTCATGTGATAATACAAGAAGTGATCCACAGTGGTATAAACCTTCACTAGAATCATCTGAATAATTTCAGTCCTGGAAATGTGTAACCTCTACTGAACAAAAGATAGCTGTGAAATTGAAAACTACCTCTTCGTGATATACAGTCCCTTCCAAAAGTATTGGAACAGCGCGGCTTATTCACTGTTCACTGAAGACATTTGGCCTGAAGATCAAAAGAAGAGTATCAGACCAGAGGTCAGAATGTCAGCTTTTATTCCCTGGTATTTGCATCTAGATGTGTTGGCAGAAGGAGAAATTCAATTTGTCAACTGGACAAAGTTTATTTGGTCGAATACGTTTCGCAGCTCATCCAAGCTGGGACGCCTGAGGGATTCTACACACATCTAGATGTGTTAAACAACTCAGGACATACTAACCTTTGTTTAAACCCACCCATTTTTCAAGTGAGCAAAACTATTGGAACATGTGACTGACCAGTGTTTCTCATTGTCCAAGTGTTGCCTTTAAGGTTGGTTGTTCAAGCTTTAAAGAGCTCTGCATAACTAGTCTTCCTGGCTGCAAGGCTGCATTTCTTGTTAAAGAGCATAAACCAAAATGAAGACCAGAGAGCTGTCTATGAGAGAAAAGCAAGCCATTTTGAAATTGAGAAAAGAAAGAAAATCAATCAGAGCCACTGGACAAACATTGGACATAGAAAACACAACAATTTGGAATGTCCTGCAAAAGAAAGAAACTACTGGTGTTCTGAGTAACAGATGTCGAACAGGTCGGCCAAGGAAAACAACAGTAGTTTATGACAGAAATATTGTGTGAGCTGTGAAGAAAACCCCCAAAACAACAGTAAGTCAAATCACTAACGACCTCCACAGTGCAGGGGTGGAGGTGTCACAATCCACTGTTTGAAGAAGACTCCGAGAGCAGAAGTATAGAGGCCATACCACAAGATGCAAATCGCTCATCAGGAGTAAGAATCGGAAGGCCAGATTGGAATTTGCAAAGAAGTACAGAGATGAGCCGCACAAGTTCTAGAGCACAATCCTATGGACTGATGAGACCAAGATTAATCTCTACCAAAGTGATGGAAAGGCCAAAGTGTGGAGGAAGAAAGGAACTGCTCATGATCCGAAGCATACAAGCTCATCTGTGAAGCATGGTGGAGGTAATGTCATGGCTTGGGCGTGCAGGGCAGCTTCTGGAACAGGCTCATTCATTTTTATTTATGATGTAACTTATGATGGTAGCAGCAGAATGAATTCAGAAGTGTACAGAAATATTTTGTCTGCCAATGTACAAGGAAATGCATCCAAACTAATTGGGAGGAATTTTATCATGCAGCAGGACAATGACCCTAAGCACACTGCCAACAAAACAAAGGACTTCATCGGGAAAAAAGTGAAAGGTTTTAAACTGGCCAAGTCAGTCACCTGACCTTAACCTGATAGAACATGCATCTCACCTCCTGAAGTGGAGACTGAAGGGAGAAATCCCCCGAAACAAACAAGAACTGAAGGAAGCTGCGGTAAAAGCCTGGAATAGCGTCACAAATGAAGAGTGCAACAGTTTGGTGATGTCGATGGGTCACAGGCTTGAGGCAGTTATTGCAAGCAAGGGTTTTGCCACTAAATATTTAAATTTTTAATTATTTTTGTTCCTTTACTTTTGCTCATCTAAAAATACTGTGGTGTAATACAAATGGTGATATATCCTAAGTTGTTTAACACATCTAAATGTAAATACCAGGAAATTAAAGCTGACATTCTGAACTTGTCTCATACTCTTCTTTTGATCTTCAGGCCAAATGTCTTCAGTGAACAACAAAAATAAGGGAATTTGCCTTGCTGCTCCAATACTTTTGGAAGGGACTGTAAGGTGGAACAGAGCATTTTGAGCTTCAGAGATGTAGACAGAGTAATAATACAATGTTACTCAAACATGTGTGAATGAAACAAAACACAACTCCAGGCATGTTTTTCATGAGGTAACATTATAACATGGTTTAAAGCTCACAAGAGTCAATTTTGTGTAATATAGGACATTTAAAGAAAACATATCGGTCAATTTCTACTAGTCCTTTTTGCCACCAGAATCCATATACACAGTAGCTAGACTTTTAAATAGTCACAATAATAATTTCTTAACTGCCTTTAATAGGAAATGTGCTCTGAAGCTACGAAAAGATGACTCATTGAATCGGTGATAGAAAAAAATGAATAACCCTTTAAATGATGATTCTTGTACAGCACTTTTAGACACTCAAAATCACTTTACATTGTACTACTCATTCAATTATTCTCTATATATTGACCGCTAACAAGTACTTTCAGAAATGTGACTGTATTTCAATGTTATTCTCTATTTTAGGGTAAATAAGAAATCATCAGTATAAGTGAAGTTGTATGGAATTTAATAGTGCTCCACACTGTGTTCAAGATAGAAACAACTCCAGGTATATTTGTGATGAGGAAACATTATAGGATATATCATAAAATGGGCCTGTTAAACCTTATTTGAAATATAGGCCCTTTAAGCAGAAAGACAGACAAAGATGGGGTAAAACTGTACTAAGCAATATGTACAGCTATGCTATATTCAAAAACAGTAAAACTACTATATAGTGTAAAAGCTACTCTGGAGATTCCATGAGGGACATTCTACTTGAGTATAATATAAGTCTTCTCCTGTGCAGTCGAGTATCTCTTCGACAGTGAATGACTGATCCCAGCCTTTATCCTGTGCCTGAGTTTTCTCCAGCCCACTCCTCGTCTCATCTGACACCGCTTTCTCAGTGTATCTGCCAACCTCCAGTCCTGCCAAGTGCCTCCCCACCAGAGGCCCAGAGTCTCCAAACATGGGCCAGTCTATGAGTTTGCTCTTTGATGGAAATGTTGGCAGTAATGTGTCTAATGGAAGATAAGCAACACTCATTCAAACAAGTCTTCACAGCCAAAAGCTTCTTCAGCCGCATGGTTAAGCTGAACGTCATAAAGGGAATTATTTAAACCAGCAAACACATGATCTTTATTTGCAGGCTGGCTTTAATATCCAAAAGCAATAATGTTAATTGGTGATGAAAATACAGTCTCATTTCTTCAATCAGCACTAAAAAATAAATAAATAGCTGTAAGTTTTAGGTTAGTAGTACCAGTAGCAGTACTATTTGTAGTAATACAAATAGTGGCAGTAGTATTAGCAGTAATAGTAGCAGTAGAAATAGGAGTGGCAGTAGCACTAGCAGTAGCAGTAGTTGTAGCAGTAGCAGTAGCAGGTTTAGTAGAAATAGCAGTAGAAATAGGAGCAGTAGCAGTAGTAGTAGTAGTTCCCACACCTTCTGCATCTATTGTTTCTAGTATCAGTCATCTATCTCATTCTTTATCCTCACTTGTGTTGCAAACAAAACAACTGTCGGACAAAAGGTCAAGCAATGTTCTAACAAAATCCTTTGGAGTAGTAATAAAGTACCACATGTTATATATTTATTGCACATTGTAGTGTGTGGATGAAAGCTCTGTTCAAGTCAGAAACCCTTTAAAGTGACTGGAGGAATACATTAAAGAAGAAGAAGATTCAAGAGCACTTTCAGGAGGGAAAATAGTGAGCAGGTTTGGATCATCCGTCTCAAAGCAGCCGTTATCATTCCCCCCACACACACGCACACACACGCACGCACGCATACACATGCACACTGCTTCACACAGTTGTGGTGGTGACTTTCAGTCATGGTGTGAAGAACCTCTGAGCAAGTCGAGCTTTGGATCATGGACCTCAAAGCTGCCCGCAATCATTCCCTTTCACAAAGTCCATCCACACACTTTCACACATGCACACGCACATGCTGGGATTGCATGCTTTTTGGGGACATTCAGTTGACTTACATTCATTTCCTGAAGACTGATCCTAACCTTAATCATAGTGACATGACAGGATTTCATTTATTTCTCTATTCAATTCCAAAAATGCAAGAAGGTGACCAAGCCTAGCTCAAGATCTGGAAATGGGTCCCTGAACGCTGTACAGCAATAGCTCACTGCCCCTGACAGATTGCCCCATGCAATACTGGTTGAGGGATGGGTCAAATGCAGATAATGAATTTCCTTGACAACAGGAATTGAGAAAGAACCTTACCTTTCCTTATACAAAATCAGGAGCAAAGATACTTAAGTAGGGTAAACAGCCAAAGAGACACTGAGTTGACTGTGGTGTTATTTCAAATCTTGCCTAGTGTTGTCACAATACTAAAACTTCAAACTTGATTTCAGTACAAAGGAATAGACTCAAAACTCAATACAGATTTTGATACCGATACCACAATGATAATAAACACTCTTTCTTTAGACAATATAATGTGATTTTCAACATTAAATATTAGTTCTTTCTGTCATATTACAATGTGGTCTTATATCTGTGTAAACCCACTGTCGTCCAAGTAGATCCCATAGTGGTTCACTGCTAGTCTATGTGCTCTTATACTTGTTCTGATACAGCTCAAGATCAAGCTATTCGGGAAAGCTTAAATTCTGTAACTTTTTAGTATAGTACCTGATCAAATGTTTTGATACTAGTTTCAATATCGATAACTAATTTTTGGTACTTTTGACAACCCTAGAGCACTTCATGTCACTAAACCCATATTGTCCAATAACAGTTGTTTATACTTAAAGGAAATGACTAACAAAGATACTTAAGTAGGGTAACCAGCCAAAGTACCGGTAAGTATCAGTGTATTTACCAGTCTAAGTACCATGGTAAGTACCACCATAAGTACCACAGTAACTACCACTATACCACCACCATAATTACCTAGTAAGTTCCAGATGCAATTTTAGAGTGCTACTTGTCTAGTCTACAGAATACTGAAAACAAAAGTGTCATAAAATATTATATTAGGGTTATACTTTTCATGAGGTAAATTTTGACAGTATAGAAGTGTTTGAAATAATCACGATTTAATTTAGCCAACTGAGCTATGGCTTTTACCATCACTGAACTGCAGTGAATAAGGGTGTGTACAGATTTTTGTCCCCACAATGTGATAAATATCCACCCACACACACTGGGAGAACGGAAGTGTGTTGCCAAAGAGCAGAGGACGTGCAGCAGAAAGCACTTATGGGCAGAGACAGAGAGGGAGTCCTTGACTGTGGACTGACCCCCGAGCTTGTTTGTGCCGATTTCTGCACCGCGCATTTCCAATGGAGGAGAGCGACGCGAGTAGGCTAGCATTCAGACTTTATTACTCACAATAGTTAGAGGTGGCAGACGGGGAGAGCAGAGGAAGATGGAGGATGCTAATGGGATGAATTCGCATTGTCAGGAGAGGAGTGGAGCTGCTGAAGAGCTGCCAGAATCTCTTAGGTTTACCCAGGCTATCAGCTTTGCTTTACAGATAGCAGCAACATCTGGAGGGTGGGAGGCTAATTATTCTGATGAGAGCATTAATGAGAAGTGCAGGATTTCTTAAAAACAGACTGAGAGAGATACCAAGTAATTGATGCCATAAATTAGATAATGGTTAGAATAGAAGTTAGTCTAGCCATTCTAACTGAGCAATTTGACTTTATTTGGGCTGGGCAGTGTGGTGACCTCAATCCCTTTGACAATACGCTAATTTAGTCATATTGTAATATCGTGATTCACTTTTTCTCTATCTAATGAAGCTGTCTGTTCAAACACAGAGACTTTTCCACACCCACCTCACCGACTGATCAACGTCTGTAAGGCTCTGAATGAGTGACAACTGGAATTCATTATCACAGTGGATTGTGAACGTTCACTTTTTTACTTCTTTAAGGCGATAGAAAAGTGTACAGGAATCATGATTAAAAAAAAAAAAAAAATCTGGCATATTTCTGTGCTCATTAATATGCATTGTCCCTTTAAATAAATACATGTAAATGTAAAACAAATCTGGCTCCAAGAAAATCGTCATACACATTTTTGACTGTTGGCCACCCACATTGAGACATTGAGTTGACTGTGGTGTTATTTCAGATCTTTCCTAGTGTTGTCACAATACTAAAACTTCAAACTTGATTTCAAAAAGGAAAAAACTCAAAACTCAATACAGATTTTGATACTGAGACCACAATGATAATAAACACTCTTTCTTTAGACAATAGAATGTCACTTTCAACATTAAATATTAGTTCTTTCTGTCAGATTCTGTAGACTCCATAGTGGTCCATTGGCGTATGCTATTCTATGTGCTCTTATACTTGTTCTGATACAGCTCAAGATCAAGCTATTCAGGAAAGCTTAAGTTCTGTAACTTTTTAGTATAGTACCTGATCAAATGTTTCTATACTAGTTTCAATATCGATTACTAATTTTTGATACTTTTGTCAACACTAGAGCACTTCATATCACTAAACCCATATTGTCCGACAACATTTGTTTATACTTAAAGGAAATGACTAACAATTCACTATATCTGCCATGTTTTTATGTTTGTTTGGGGGTTTTTTTGTTTGTTTTTTTTGCTTGTCCTTTGATTAGTTATTTTCACCAATCACAATTGGACATAGATGGCAAAGTATCAGACCAACTTCTTTGCTGAACAGGATACCCATGAATCAACCATTTAAAGCCTTTACTGCTTCAAACTGTTTCTAAAGTATACAAAATACAATAGCTTCATGTAATTTCGACTTTGGTCTAGCCTCCAAATCTTACCCATTTATGTGATTCCTGTATTTTCACTCCACTATCCCATCCCCTCAATACATGACAGTCCTAAATCAGCATCTCCTAAGTTTATATTATTGAAGTTTACACCAGGCTTGTGAAGCACGTGCAAACAAAGCCAGTAGACATGGAATATCGATGTTTCTGAGATAACCAGGCGGGCGGAGTGTGCCGAGGGAGCACTACAGTAATCATTTGTCAGTGGTGAGAGGCTGGTGCCAGACTGCCCCCCAGCTCTTGTCTCACTGCGCAGTATATATAAGGTCAGGACCTAAATACATGGGCTGTACCTGGAGCTCACTGAAAACAAGCTTTAAAACTGTCAGCTTCTCCGCGTGTATGTCCACAACGCCTGACACTGAGGCGAGTCTATTTTACACCTACTTCAGAGGATTCAATTGAGAAACGTAGAGAAGTCAAAAGTGAAAAGAATCATATTACATTTTATATAGTCTAAAGTAAATGTGTGTTGAATGTTATAAAGGAGGGGAGTTATGTCAAATGGCGCTATATGACTTTTCCATTGGAGAGTCCACAACCTGTTGTCTCTATGGAGATGCTTTTGCTTTCTTGTAATATTCCACAATATGGCATTAAACATATCTATCTGGCATTCATTCAGTGACATGTTTTTATTGCTAAAAAACTGACTCACCTCTCCACAGACCTGTCCTGTAACTTGGCCTAGTAGAATTACCTATTTTTCTTCATGGAGATTTCTTTAATACCAGAGTGTGGAACTTTCCAGGCAAAGCACTAGCATCGCCATGGAGACAATGAGGTTGTGGACTCCCTACCAAAATGTTATACAGTGCATCTTTAAAAATGTTATCTTAGCCATTCGCTTAAAGCTACCATCTGTAATTAGATTGGCCAACCCGCAAAAATGTGTTGTATTCTCACATATCACCACTAGAGGCTATCTATGTCACTGCTGAACCAGTTTCGGCCTGAGAGAAGAAGACCAGAGAGCACAGGTGAGTCTGAACAAACGCCAGGTGAGGGGAGGGGGGAACAGGTTTCACATCTGCAATGCTACTGGTAAAAAACTCAATCAAACTTATAGATGGTAGCTTTAAAAATGAATATTAAAATGTAATAAAAGTGTAAAAAATTTAATAATGTTATTGGTTTGGAGAAAATATGCTGGCAGAGATGGGTCCCTGTAGAGTAAATGAAAAGTAAACGGCAGTGAATTATTTGAGAAATTCTTTTTCAATTCTTCTTAAACAATCTTAAAAACACAGCCATCGCACCCACACTCAAGTCTTATGTAGTTTTCATAAAAAAACATTCTCATTCTATTTAAAGGACCTGTCTGTAGGTCCATATTTGCTTTTTAGGATGACAACACACTTTGAACAATCAGAGCAAGAAAAATTCCTATGAGACCACAGCTATATTTGGTTTTACAGTGTGGCGCACTGCTGTCATGATAGATGGAACCCCACAGCGTTGGACAGGGTTGAACTGTGAGGAAGAGGAGGGGGAGATGAAGTACAAGGACATTCAGTCAGATCGCTGTAAACTCCTCAAGCTGTTTCTGAATGCCTGCAAGGGAGACTATGTAGGACCCTATTAAGTTTTTAATACTTCAATAATAAAGTGTTGTAAGGGCCTGCTGCTACGATGTGATCATAATATGGTACTTTCAAGACCTTGAATGTTATGGAAGAGTCACAGTTCAGATCTCAAGGTGGATCATATGGAAAAGTGGCGACACTAGTGTAATAACTACACTATTTACAGTCTTAATAAAGCATTAAGTAGTTACTAATCCATTATCTTTAAAGTGGGGGTGTTATGCAAAATTACCTTTTTTTCTGTCAGTAATTCAAACCCTTCTTCTTATGGTTAGCAGTATGATTCTGTCCAGTGCTCAACCCACAAGCATATATCACCCATGCTCCAAGTCAATTTTCCATAAATATACAAGAGCATGATTCAAAACAATACACTACAACTTCACAAACCTGATGTGATGTGCAGTAGTTTCCTTAGTTGTAATTTGATGCAGCTCTGAAGAGGGAGTGACTGTTAGTAGAGGTATAAACTCATGAGTCATTCCTCACTAACATGCCTTGCTATTCTGCTAACAGTGCACCACCACAATTACCAAATTTGCGACTGACAAAAACCTTATAATTAATAGACTAATTAATTTAGACCATAACAGCTTTTTTTTTTTTTTTTTTATTACGTGGGGCTGGGGCAAATCTACTTTCAAATTGAGTACAGGGTCTTTAATGTTTCAAATAAGTTCAGTTGTCACTCAAAATTTGCCAGACATAAGCCAGACACAAGTAGTAAAACGAAGGTAAAATGTGATCACAAATTAGACATCGGCCTAACAAATTCCAGTGTTTTCTATCATTATTACATCTTGACATTTTACTGTATACCAGCTAGAGATTTTGCTCATGTACAATACACCTTTTTATGTTTGTAATTGCAATAATGGCACTGGATTGAATGTTTGACACTAGCACTCTGTCCCAATAGAAAGAGCCAAGAAAACAAACCATAAAGAGGCTGGGTGGTGATTGTATCAGCACACATTGAATACACAATGAGCCCTCTAGTCCCCCGAGCAGCCATCCCTCAGCCTTTTAAACCCTGCTGCAATGCTTTTGTGGGGACAATGAATAGTAAGAGTTTCACCTGTGGAATTGGATGAATGGCTCAAATCCAATCTGGGATAATGGGAGCGCGATGAGGCTGGCTCAGGAGGTGATAGGGGTCAGAGTCTGGTAAAGGTACATAAGTAAGTCCAGGCAAAGCTTCACCACACAATATCTGCAACTGAAAAGAGCTGGAGGAAGAAAGACTGCACCAAAGAGGAGATCATGTGGTACCATAAAGCAGCCAGCTACAGTAAGCACCTTTTTATGGTTACTCTGTGATATTTAATTCTCTTATTTTAGAGGTTTTGCACTGGGTTAGCTTTCAAAGATATATTACTATGTGGACAGTCAATTGTAGCAGTAACATTTTAAATGCTACAGTCTTCCTTACAATATTTTGTAAGGAAATACAAAATATTGTAAGTCTTCCTCTTAACTTACAATATTTTGACTGACATAATATATATTTTCTATTGATGGAGATAGAAAACTAGTCATTAAAGGTGGTATAGAGGATTTTCCAAGGAACGAGAAATCCAACGACTGTTTGTCTTTTTTCAAATTTTGCGCATGAGTGAAACCACCCCCCTCCCCCACAGCTCCCCAAGTAGAAACGGCTCCTCCTGCCGCCTCTTTACGCTTACGCTGCTTGTTTACAGCCAGTGCGCATTCAGAATCGCTGTTGCTGCTGTAACTATACTGTACGTTTTCAAATGATAAGCAGAAGTTTCCTGTCCAGAAGTAATTTAGCGACCAACGCGTCAGTCTTTAGACCCTCTGCTTCAGTGCACGCCATCACTGGAAGGAATCTCCGAGAATCACCTTAGGTTGCCTCCGCTCCTTTTCCCCTTCTCTTCTTCTTTCAACAACCTCAAAAATGGTCTTTCTTTTGCAGCTAACTGGTAGTGGATTCTTCTCTGCCATCGTAACAAACTTTGTGCTAACTGTGAGGAAGCTACAGTTGGAAAAAGCCGCTAAGAACCGTTGCATTAAACAGCGTCTTGCGTCTGTTGAATGCACGAGAGGCGTTCGTAAACCGCGTAATCCCAGCGCGTCAGCAAGTCAGTTACGCTAGAAACGTAGGAAGTTTGATTGACAACCTAACAGCCAATAGATACTGAGGTAGCATCTTTATCTATGGATTTTCATTCTTTTATTTTTTGGTCATCATAATTACAAGGCTGCAGCATCTCTATAATGCTATCATTGACAATTTGAAACAAATAAAATCCTCCATACAACCTTTAATGGAGCTCAATAGTGACCGCCCGCCTCCCAGTATACATTTTAAAAAAAAAAAAAGTCTATTAAAAGTGTGTCAGCTTGTTCAGAGTATCAGTATCAGCTATGTGGTAAATAATGACCACAAGACCTACAATTTTATTTAAATCTGTTTCTGAAACTTTATAAACCATGAAGTTATTACAATATTTTGCTTTTTAGATTAACCACATTATGAATATTAGTTAACACGCAGCCTCCACCTTTGAACTCTTAATATTTCAATTTTTTTAAAAGTCTATGGGAAAAATTAATAGAAAATTTACTTCCGGAACCAGAGCAGACTTCAAAGTGGGTGGGACTGGTGAGTTTCATTGTTAATTATTAAGTTAACCTTAAAGACCCTGTATCAGATTTTCTTCCCCAATTTTTTTTCTTACCCCAGAACAGATTGTATACCCAGCTCCTGAGGTCAAAATATGTCCGTTGCATGCTGTTTGCATATAATGCAATTAGAATTTTTCTTTCAACAAATGAAATGCAGTCAGTTCAAGATTACGCACATTCATAAATGCCTTGGAAATGCCAGCTACTCATCCAATCATATGCACTGAAAATTGTAACTGCCCCAACAGAAAAAAGCCTGAGTACTGTATAGGCCCAACGGCTCATTTAGCCCTCCCTGATTAATTAAGACGATTGATTGGCTGGAACAATCGGCTCGCTGGATAAGCAAGCTCTAATGAGAAGTTAATTGAAAAGTATCAATGAGCGAAAGAGCGCTTCTACCTACAAATGTGGAACAGAACATTGTTGAAACAGAAAATAGTCTTTTCCCCCCACACACATACGCGCATACACACACACACACACACACACACACACACACACACACACACACACGTAGCTCCTGGCCCTGCTCTGCTCCAGCTGGTCCAGGGCCAACACAGGAGACTAAGGAGAAATTATGACCCCTGGGAGTTTTTACAGCTCCACTATGAACCAATATCACAGAGAATTTGGGAAAAGGGAGTTAAAATGGCTTTCTCTTCCTCACCTATTATAGACTGATTTGATGAGGTTCGAATACTGAAAATAATACAGATAGTAATGTCCAAGGTACATGCCAGGTTTAACTGATGAGTGGAAGTACTACAACAAAAACTATAGTAGCAACAATAAATGAAGTAATATTGGAAACAGTATTAGTATTAGTATTAGCATTAGAAATAGCATGAAATTGTTCTAGCAAGGGTTTTTGTAGTACATAAGAAATACTATAGAACTTGGTAACAGATGTATATTTTGCTGTGTACAAAACGTATTTAAGTATAGTTGTATACTTTTTAACTGGGCGGGGCAAAATGGTGATAAAAATCAATTGTGAAGATCTGCTATTTTGGTCATATCGAGACTTGGTGTTTTTCTATGTAATGCAGTGCTATGCTCAAACAATGACACTTTTTCCTATTGCTTAGCCTCTGTCAAGCTCTGAGTGACAACTGGGTTTAACTAATCACAGTGAAGTGTAGACTTTCAGAAGAATCTCTATTTCAAACCAAATTAGTCCATGTTTACATCTTATAATTCTTTGGTGACTTTGCCCATACTTTTTACATACCCACTCTTCCTATATGACCAATATTCATTGGTAATATTCATGACTTTTCCCACTTTTTTGCCTGACCAGAGAAGAGCATATCAATTAAGTAGCTCCAGTGACATTGAGTGCTAATGCAACACCTACACAGGCTTTACCCTGAGGACAAAACAACAGGAGTCCGTGCACTCTCATTTCCATTCACATCCCACAGCGTTGTACTGAGCCAGGACTCACACAAACACAAACTCACTCTGAGGCTGAAATCACATAAAGATGTACACACTGGGATTAGCCCTGGCTTTACACGACTGAAAACTCATCTGAACAAGTGACATTTATTAAGGGAACTACTGTATTGTAACAAAGTGCTCAGATTTATTTTACTTGGGGCTTTTTTGGAGCCGAGTTAGGACTGAAGAGGAGATTTTTGGGTACCACTTTTAATAACTATACCTTAAACATACACTGTGTAACTTTTGTGATGGAGGATTTGCCACCTGCTTGTCTCCATGGAGATGATATTGCTTTGAATGTTCCATAGTATAACATTAGACTTAAATCTTACATTTAATACAATTACAGGTGTTTTTTGTTTTTGTTTTTTTTTTGCTCCTGAGTTCAAAGAAAAACATGCATTTATACTGTAAGCAGGGTAACATCTCCACACATCTTTCTTGTAACTTGGTCTGGTAGCGTTACTTGCCTGTTACCATGGAAATAGATATGCTTAATGTCATACTGTGGAACTGCTGGTCCCTGGTGGCGGACTCTCCACCACAAAGGTTACACAGTGCATCTTTAAAGGTCCTGTACCCAATTTTTACCATGTATTTCAGCAAAATGTGTCTTTTTTTCTGTACAGACATATTGTATAATCAGCTCTTAAGATCAAAGTATGTCTGGTGTATACTGCCTGCATCTAATTTTATTACCCTGTAATCAAGAAGGGTGTGTTAGCATGCTAGTTGTTAGCTTTACTGTCACGGCAAAACTCTGTAATGGTCTCTGTCTGAGAGTTGTGAAAAGCGCTTATAAACTCATCGAGGTGAATAATTAGGATGCTTGTAACGATGAGGAATAACTCTGGACCACTTAGGCTAAGGAACTACTTAATTAAAGGGCGAGGATAAAAGTTAGAGTTAAGCTATTGACAAAGCTTGAATTCATCTTGATAAACTTCATCTTTCCAAATTGTGTTCCGCTTTAAATGGCACTGGAGGTGGAAGCATTCATTTGTTATTCATGGTGAAGTTCAATTATGAGAAAGAAAAACAATACTTATTTGCCATATTGCCCAGCCCAACACTGTGCCCTATTTGTGTGCCTGGTCTCTCAGTGCCAGTCATTAGCCTGTGCCATGTGCTCATTCTTTGGTATGGGTAAGTGTCTGGAGGGGATTCAAACTCATTTTTATTACTCAAGCCAGATGGTGAATTTGGTCAAGATTCTGTTTGGAGACTGTCCTCAGATTACTATAGTGGAATCATTGGCCCATATAGCGGTCCTATAGTTGCACTTTTTTATGAATCTGCTGTCGGCCTTAACTCTCCAGCACAGGTCGATATGCAGTTTTGGCCGACCTTCAACTTAAAGAATACACGTAATTTTAACATTTGTGTGGCGATAACCGCACAAAACATGACTAAACTGCTCTCTTATAGGTTTATGATTTTAATAATAATAATAATTTGGGTAAAATAATCCAAATCAGCCCTACATATCAGCCCAAAAATATCAGCAGAGTTTATCCGCCATCAGCTTCTCTGGAGGCTAAACAATCGCTATCGGCACTGACCATGAAAAAGCCCATATCAGTCTCTACAGAATATATTTTCATTTCTTTAGGTACAGTTTCCAGTTTCCCTCCTGCGCTTTAGTTTTACTCTCTGGACAATGATTTTGGGAGATTATCATAGACATGTAAAATGGTGTATTGTACTGATATACTCCATATTGCAGATTCTTCCAAAAAATCTGGTGAAAAGGAAGATGAGTGTATATACTTGTAATAAATATACATATGTTTGTAGTGTTATTTAGCAATACAGCAGTTTATTGCAACTGAATATTGTCAGTGAAAAGTCTTAGTAATATGTTATAATTAATTTAGTATTGGTTTATATGTAATTTATTTTAAATTACTCAATGCTTCTGTGTTTTCACCACCAAAAGTAACGGCTGTAAGATCAGATAAGTGTTAAAGAAGTAAAGCAATTAGCTCTTATTTCTGGGCGCTCGAGTAATATTGAAACTCTCCTAGTTAGCTTCTATAATTTGGTTACTTCTTCATATCCCACACACCAGTCCAGCTGCCATACTGGTACTGGTTCTGCCATGTTGGTGTTGCCATGCTGATGCTGCCATGGCGATGTCACACCTGTGGAGACACTGTGGACCCAGGCCACAGCCTCCAGGAGAACACTGAGGTGACGTAACAAAGTGCAAGATGCTGGTCATTTAGGACTCTAGTTGGAGACTACAATATGTGCCCTGTTTTTTCTAGTCTTGGTCTAGTTGTTTGAAACAATAAATTAGTATTTCAGCAACAGGACTACAGAACAGACCCTTTATAAACCATAAGTACATATATATATATATATATATATATATATATATATATATATATATATATATATATATATATATATATATATATATTTATTTATTTATTTATTTATTTATTTAGCCCAGTTCCTTCTAAAACAATGCAACATGTTGATGATTACATAAAAAGTAATAAATAAAACATGCTGTTGTCCTCCAAAGGTAAAGTGCTTTGGAGACAGTGATCACCAACTCTGGCACTATCCTAAAGGTCTCTAACACCAGACCACACTGCCATATGCGACTGAATGCTGAAACGATGATTATGTAGGACACAATCGTATCGTTACAAATGATATATTGATTTACACAACTCATAGTGGTACTTATTCACCTGAAGGTGCTAAAAGGAGAGCTTAATCACGAACCTTCGCTAACACACCCACTCAAGACACAATCTTTACAGCCCGACAAACCGCGAATGTGCTGCTGGTGCAGGAGGGACGAACGTGCGCGGACTAAAGGCGCAGGTTATCAATTCAGTGCACACTTAAAGTGCTCTGTGAAGGAGAGACAGAACCACGGACACAAAGGGAAGCCCGCTGGCACCTGCCCGACAGCCCCCACTCTTTGTTCAAACCACCCATGCGGGGGATAGATGCCATCTTCCAGTGTTCAGTGCGCTTTAACGGGACCAAACCTGGCGAAGTAAAGGAGCTCGGTCACTCACCGTTCCCGGAGATGTGGTTCTCGATCTCTCCGTGTCCAGCTTGCCTCGTGCACACACTAAGTTGCACGCACAGTCCCATGTAATGTAAACTCCCCAGCAGCACGCGGAACGCTCCCATTTCGCTTCGGTTTGATCTGCGCCGCTTTCCCGCTCTTTTGCTCTTTCACATGAGGTGGAGGGCACGTCCACGGGAGGCTTCGGGAGTGTTGCGGGGTTCCTCGTCGCTGTTGTAGATCCAGGAGACTTGTAAAGGAGTTGGTCACCTGCGCAGATTCGCCCGAGTGTCCGCAGCCTCCGTGTTCAGCAGCGGCGCACTGACTCACACTAACGGCGCTGCTCCAGAACCACGGCTCTACATACGGCGGAAGGACACCCCTCCCACATGAGGAGTTGTGCGGTGTGCAGTGGGGAATGTTAATGACGAGAAGACATTTTTTATTTTTTTTGTTTTTTCCCTGAAATGATAACATCAAGCAAATATAAGGATAATAGCCTTCAAAGAACATATTCACCAATCTAAAATTAACTTTTTATTTTATTAAATTCCGAACAATAATATTAAATTCAGCATCTGTATTATTTGTATTTTATTTCTATGGTAAAAATCCTGTAGTACATAATGCCAAAGCAATACTGTACTTTGGTTGACTGAAAAAATGTCGGTGATTTCCTAAAATAGTTTACACTTGACACACTTCTTTTATATTGTAATAAATAGTTGTTGTTTTTTTTGTTTTTTGTTTTTTTCCTGGGTCACAATCAACTAAAAGCTAGCTTGCTTATGTAGCCAACAGTTTGAAGAAATACCAGCGTGATTTCAGGCGCTGTCCGTGGTACTGAATCCGTGATCACGCTGCACCGTTTGCACTTCAGCACCACGGACAGCGAAAAAGTCTGGTGATGTGAAAAGAACACAGCTGCCCCATTTTTATGATGAGAAATAAAAACGTATACCCTTTAGAGACAATAGCAAACATTCAGACATTGAGATCTTATCAGTCTCATAATTCTTATATTTGATTTTTACAACTAGAGAGTGGCCCATCATCATACCGACAGATAACACCTGTTGCTGAAGTGAATTTGCTGCTTGAAAGCACTGTACTGTCCACATTCTATAGTTATTTTGCCATAAAACCTTAATTAGTTTGCACATGGGTGACTTATGTTTCATAGGTCTGTGTGGTTTGGGCTGGATTTGTAACAAATATTTTATAATTAAGTAATTATATGGATGTGGACTGAGCATTGGACAGAATCTTACAGCTAACCATAAGGAGGGTTCAAATAGGGCCCAGGAGAGATCGCTAAATTGCTCAAACATACATAGATGACACCTAAAACATGTTTCAGGCATGTTTTTTGATGAGGGAGCAATGTTATAATGTGGTAGAACTACAATGAGCTGTATGAGTTGGATCTTTTACCTGTCTTTTTCAGCCTACTGTGATGCTTTCTTCCTTAAAATGCTTGAATTCTGTCATCTTTTTTTTTTTTTTTTGGCTCATTTGGCTTTGTGAGCTAATATGATGATGATAAACAAAGCAGCTTACAGTTCCCATTCAGTAGTTCAGTATTCAGTTTAGATGTTTGCCTATAGTCTTTTCTAGTTTTGTAGTTTTGTTGAAGTTTATCATTTTATAGATGGAAATGATCAGTGCCATCGCTCCACACACGTACATTACGCACAGCGCATAGGGCACCAAGCGCTTGTGGGGCACCACCAAAAATCAGGCTTGCGAATCCTTGCAAAACTATCATCCCAAGTGTGCAGAGAGGTGAGAAGCCGGTGCCAGCGAGAACAGAATCCCCCAAAATCTCCCTTTCTCTGTCTCTCCCTCTATCTCTCTCTCTTGGTGTCCGGACCTCCGCACATGCCAGCAGATAGAGTTTTCGGGGAGAAATTTTCACTTTCAAATTCTTATTTAAAGTTCCTTGATTGAGTAAATTCTATTGTGCAATTATTTGTATTCATGTATATTATTTACCAAAGAAATTTTCACATTATTACTTACAATGGTATATACTTGTTTACAATGTTCAGTTCAATGTTCAGTTTGCAGCCATTGCATAAATCTTTGTTTTATAATAATGGTGGTGGTATTTATTTGTTAATTCTTAATCCTTTATTATTTTAACTTTCATGTTTGGTGTATTTGTTTTGGAAATAAAGCGAATCGCACTAATAAATTCTTAATTATTGTTCATTCCGGGCAGGGCGGAGTGGGGCGTTGTGTTTAGGGCACCCAAATCATTAGCAACGGACTTGGAAATGATGTATGTATTTTGTTTTAGAACTCTCACTTTAAAGGGCCTAGATTACACTATTTTTTAATCTGTGTTATAATGTTGTTTCCTCATCAAAAACATACCGGTTGTGTTTTGTTTCATTCACACATGTTTAACACACAAACCCTGCATATTTAGAGTTTCTTCTCTCAAACTGAAAAAACTGTTCCACCTTTTGACGTCATGTGGTAATACAGGAAGTGCTCCCCTGTGTTTTTAAACTCCATACACCTTCACTAGAATCATTTAGATAATTTCAGCCCTGGAATATACTGAACTAAAGGTAAAAGGTGGCTGTTGACTTGAAAACTACTACAGCTTCGTGACATCACAAGGTGGAACAGAGCATTTTGAACTTTTGAACTTTGGGGATGTAGACAGACTAATAATGAAGGATTACTCAGACATGTATGAATTTTTTTTTTTTGAGGAGGTAACAGCATTATACTATAGCTTAGACTTCACAAGAGTCAATTTTGCCTAATATAGGACCTTTAAGGATAATGAGAGGCACTACAGTCCAGCTGACAATGAGCTCTTATGACCAGTTATTAAGTACAGGCCCTCGAGCTTTAACCCTGCAATAACATTTTCCAGCCTTCCTCTCCCTGTGTTCTCAGTGTCACTAAACCCTCTCTTCTCTGTCCCAACAAAACGAGATACGCCTACACCACAGCAGCTCACACTGTTTGCACCCAGCCACTCGGAAAATACAATTATTGGGCCTCCCCTGGTCTGTGAAATTGCTGTAGGAGCTGTTAACACGCAGCAGTCATAATCACTGATAAGAGATGCACAGGGCCGAGCTTCTGTGCGAATACAATATGCGGAGCGCCCCGCCGTTCTGCCCATCTTGTTACTAAGTGATGCTGCAGTTAGGAGGGGAGCGGGCAGATGTGACAGCTGTCTGTGTTCTTCTCTATGGGCTCCTGTTAAGATCATGCTCAAGAATACAGCACACTACTTAAGGCGTATTAATATTACAGAGATGAGATTCAGAGGAGCAGGGGATGCAAAGAAGAAAGAGATTGGTGTTGTAAAGGACTTTGAGGTTGCAGTAATGTTTGAAGTGTGAATTAGTTGTAAAAAGTAATTGTATTAATGTGCTTGTTGTTGTGTTTGATGAAACCAAAAGAAGATAAAATATGTTGAGGGATTTCTGTTTGGTAATGCTAGAATCCAGTTGGTGAATTGTGATTATTCTACCCTTTAAATAGGGAGTATTTTACTTCTGTGGGGTATTGACTGCTAACACATAACACATACATTTAGATTACTGTTGCCTTTTATTGTTTTAAAATGAAATGCTATATTCATTAAAAGTGTTAACGTGTTATTTAAGTTTCACTTTCATTTTTCATTTTCTCAGTCTCTCCTCCCTTTGCTCTCACAGTTAAGACACTCCCCCTTCAGAGCGCTATCACAACACAATTAGTGTGAATTTTGCCAATGAAGCTACCGCACAACACATCCAGTTTGTGAAGTTGTTAACAGTTTTGTTTCATGCTTATGTATATTTATGGAGAATTGACACGTAGGACAGAATTTTAGAGTTAACCCTAACGAGGGTTCAAATAGAGATTGCTAAATTACTGAAACATACATAAATGACATCTAAAAGCTCTTCATTGCTTTTGTATAATATTCCCTCTTTAATGAACTGGTTATTGCTGCTGCTGCTGCTGCTGCTGCTGCTGCTACTGCTACTACTACTACTGCTACTACTACTGTTACTACTACTGCTGCTGCTACATTATAACTGTGGTACACACAGTGCAACACCTTCAATTATAAACATAAAAAGAAACGTATAGTCTGTTCATTGGAGTAAAACCCAGCTGCTAAAATCTTTGTGTGTAAAGTCACCCTCCTCAACATGACACTTAATGTTAATGTAATAATGGGCATAAGTTTAAAAAAAAAATTCACAATGACACATAAATATTTACACAAGAACACATATGAATGCATAATGCTGTGAAAATAAAGATTGTAGTTGCCAAGAGCAAAGAGATCGGATGACTCATATGAAACATGTGTTGCTTCTAACTGTCACTCTAAATATAAATATATTATATATTACAGGAAATAAATAAAGGTAGACTTTATTGGCCCTTTAGGGAAATTTGTCCTCTGCATTTGACCCATCCTACCTATTACCAAGATAAACTGGTTATAACAGCATATATCCTTTAAAGGTCGCATATTACACAAAACTGACTCTTGTGAGCTTTAAGACATGTTAGAATGTTACCACCTCATCAAAAACATACCTAGAGTCATGTTTTGTTTCAATTATAGATATTTAAGTAATCCTTTATTATTATTCTGCGTACATCTCCAAAGCTCAAAATGCTCTGTTCCACCTTGTGATGCCATGAAGTGGTAGTTTTTAAGTTAACAGTGACAATGGAGCACTTCCTGTATTATCACATGACACCACAAAGTGGAACTTTTTTTTGAGAGAGAGAAGAAGACAGCTTAAATATGTGGGATTTGGGCGCTGAAAAAAATGTTTTTGATGAGGAAACATAATATAGACAGCATTTAACAGCATTTTACATTTAAAACTTATTTTTTCCACAATACATTTTACAGATCTTGATACAGCATAGAGTCCAGTGTTTGTGTCCAAAATAGTCCCTTAATATAGAGGTGCCAGACTGCCATATTATTACAGTGCAGACTTGTTTGTGTATCCCTCCTCCACAGTGCGGGCCTCAGCACAGAGCCAGCAGCAGTGGGTTTATGCTGTGTGCGGCTCCAGCCGTGAGCAGGTTCACTCCAATCATCAACAAGTCTCCATCTGTGTAACAGTAACCAAGAGAATCCACTGGTAATGACGCTCATATGCACCAGTGCTTACCCACAAGCCCCAGCAATCCCCATAAACTGCAGCATTAATCAAACATGCCCAACGAGAGCGCAAGACTTTATTAGCAAATGTTTTTATTGGAAAATATGTTACACGCAAATCCAAAACAAACAGGTGAAGAGGGGGCGCCGGTGTTTACACAATATGTTGGAAATTACGAAGGCAAATCTACCGGCACTGTCACTTAGCATTTTGTTATATTTCTGTATTTGACAATGCACGTTGAATGTATTTAGAATCTATTCTCTGAGCTGCAGCAGAAGCTAAAGAGTTATCTCAGGTCAGGATAACAATGTGGCTTTGTTCAATCTGAGCTTTATTTTAACACAATCTGATCAAAAAGAACTGACTTGGAACTACAACAGGTGAGATGATTTGTGCTGTTAAACAAATCCTTCTCAAATAGCACTACAGTCACAACTAGCTAGCATTAGCCACAGTTTTTCAGTTAGTCACTCTCACCTTTTTTGTTGAAAATGAAACACCTAAACAGGGCCATGAACACTCGTATTGATCACAGACTCCGGAAAATGTGCAGCTGAAATCTGTTTTGTATTTTTTCTTGAGTTTTTAGATTATGTTAAAACTTTTTTGGTCTGTTTGCCAACGTGCGCATTGTGTCACCATGGTAACTGCTTAACAATAGAGCTACATGTAGAACACCCCCATCAATAAACCACTTTTGAGTTCCTATTAAAAGGTACACTACTTTATGAGCAAATGTTTTTTTATTGGGAAATGTTACACAGAAATGTAACATATTTGGAAATGTTTTGAATTCTAATTAGATAATTTGTGGAAATGACCAGAATCTTCCCTATATATCAGCCCAAAAATATCGGCAGAAGTCATCGACCATCGGTTCCTCTGGGTTCTAAACAATCGGTAAAGGTGAAGAGGGGGCACCGGTGTTTACACAATATTAAACTGCAAAGGCAAATCTACCAGCACTGACAAAGCATGTTTACTGAGAATGTATTTAAAATCCATCCTCCAAACTGCAGCAGAAGCTAATGAGTTATCTCAGGTCAGGACAACAATGTGTGTCTGTTAAATCGGGCACTATTAAGACTGGCTTTAACAGCAGATAATGAGATTCTTAGTAGACCGCAAAGATAATAGTGTTTGATGGATTCTAGGTAGAAGGATTAGTTTGTGCAAGGAAGGCAATTTTGGATGTCGAAATAATAATTATAAAAAGCTACTAATCATACAAATATTAACTTTGCCTGTACTTTTGAAAGGTCAAAGTCAAGTTAGACATGCATGTAGAAAGCAGAAAACACTGGGATTTGTAATGCAGTAAATTAATCAAATCTGTGCCACCTAACTTTTAATTATATTAGCTGTTCTATGCAGGCGCGTCAACAGAAATTTGGGGGCTCAGGGCAAAAAGCCTCATATGGGCCCCCCCTCTAATATAAATTAATAATTAGACGGTCCAATTCTGGGCCCCTAAAACCCTGGGGCCCCAGACAACAGACCCCTTTGCCCACCTCTCTACTGCCCTGGTTCTATGTCTAAGAGTTTTTATAGAACATTGTTTTATATAATAACAAAGATTTGCTCTTCAAAGACTTTTTCTTAATAAACATTCTCACCAAAGCACTTTATAATTGGTTACAAAACAGTACTTTATAAAGTTAATGAACTAAATGTATTTCTATTTAGCTTCGATATTGTTTCAGCAACTGTTAAAAAAAAAAAATGAGTAAAATTACTCATTGTGATTCTCATGAAATGAAGAAAAATGCCCTTTTACATCTCAAAGTCTGTGTTAATTAACTGAACATAATTCATAAATTATTTGGTTTTATTCCAGAAAGGTAATATTATTTGCCATGTCTAGATGTGCTGTATTTTATGCTTGGTTTTGTATTTTTTTGATTTACCTTATTTTTACCAAGATGTACAAACAGCCAAAAAGACAGATATAGTAAACTAAACAAAAAAAAACACATTGTACATTTCCTGCATGCTAGTCCATTAACACATATGTGGTCTAGAGTAGAGATAGACTGATATATTGGTTGGCCTAAATATGTGCATAAAGCTTTGTTTGAACACTTTAGTCTTAAGAGGGTATTACAAAAATGTGACTGCACTGCTCTCTACACAGTTTGTAGTAAAACAGGTTTGAGGATGAGTTTGTTTTGAATTCTAATTAGATAATGTTGTGGAAATGACCAAAATCATCCCTGTATATCACTGACCATTGGGTCCTCTGGGTTCTCAACCTCGGTAAAGGCCATGAAGAGAAAAAGAGGGGGAAAAACATTAAAAAACATATCAGCTGATCTCTAGTCTAGAGGAATGTCTGCCAAGGAAAAGCAATCCAGACTAAACATGAAAGAGCTACTATTCAAATTCAAACCTTGCTGCATGGTGCCGGTAAAAAAGTACTAAAAAATAATATTAGAAAGAGTCCAGGAGATCCATGATCCTCTTCCTCTCAGCTTCTTTGAACTCCTCAGTCTTCCCATCGCCAATGCTCTCTGCATACTCTGAAAAACACCAAGAGAGGGACTTTTCATTATATTGTATGGCTTACACAAAACTCAGAGAAAGGCAATATTTTATTAAAAATCTGCGAGGCTCTACATAAGGAGACTGCACAATGGCACTGTTAGCAGAGGTAGGGAGTACTCAGTTGCATTTAATTGAGTAACGTTTTAAAGAAATTGTACCTTTCAAAGTACTTTTCTAGCAGCATACTTTTACTTCTACTTAGTAAATTTTGTATATATATTTTAGAATAATACTTTTGCTGAAGTAACAGTAGTCTTGACTAAAGGTGTTGGTTACTCTTCCTACTCAAAGTCAACAAGTGACAAAAGCTTTATGTTGACAATATGAAATTTTGTTTTGTTTTGAACATTTGTGTTTCTTGCACCACTCCTTCAGATATAAAGTAGCTTCTCTCATTTTTGTGTCTATCCTTTAAAGATACCAGATGTTATGTCCCAACAGTTACCCTTTAAGTTACTCTTACTTATAAATAATATAATAATGCCACAAACTGATGTACATATAAAAACAATGTGGTACTTTTTACCTTTAATCTTAATCGGTTGTGTGTTCTATATTTTACGTTTGAATAAAAGTTAGCATTAGCTCCCCAGTGTGTTGCTGTGCACAGAGCCTATTCTTAGACCAGGTCAATCAACCCTTTTAAATACTCATGTTCTTACTCATGTTCAGTTTTCCTATCCCAAACACATCTTTAAGGACAAGTTCACTTTCTGCTATATATTTCACACACTACATTAATAAATAAAGACTTAAAGAACACCAAATGCCAGTCAGTGGCGTTATTGCAATGCCTTAAAGAAGAGTAAAAAGTAGCTCAGTTCAATATGTGTTGCTGATTGCACAAAGCTTAATACAACCCTGGATGTCTCAGAAGAAGCTGCACAATTTGGTACAGTATGTTCTGTGTCTACAAACGTAGTGCAGGTAGAGCGCACTGCAGAGCGGAGAAAGGACACTTGATTGTGCCATTTCCTTCATTTTCTATGGTTCCTCCCACACAAGGCCTTCTGAGAGACGCTGCTCCATTTGTGAGTCTAATGTAGAGCACGAGAAGGAGCAGCAGCCTCACACAAAGCAGGATTATACACAGAGAAGGGTGGTCATATTCATTAAAAAAAACATTCTAAATAAATGTTTATATTGACACTCTGCAGCTGATGGGCTGTGAAGCTAACTGAGAGCATTACTCTGTTAGAAGCTCTATTACCCAAGTTAGACTTAATTTGAGCTTTAACACATTCTGACCAGAAAGAGCCGACTTGTGCTGTTAAACAAGTCTTTCCCAAATAACATTTTGTCACAAGCTCGCTAGCATTAGCCAGCAGTTTTTCAGTTAGTCACTCTCACCTTTTTTGTTGAAAATCAAACACCAAAAATCATGAATGCTTTTTTCTTAAAACTTTATTGTCTGTGTTTACTAATGTGTGCGATGTGTCAACATGGTAACTGCTGAACAATAAAGACACAAACAACTCCCCCAGTGTGATGTCACTGCAAAGTATCAATAAATCGTTTTTGAGTCCCCTTTAACACAATGTATAAAAAGAATCACATATTAAAGGTGCACTATCTCACTTTTATTGTGTGTGTGTGTGTGTGTGTGCGTAAATATGTGTAAATATTCCACTATTTAGCATTTCTTTAATGTTATGTTTTTAATGTTGTAACCTGCTTGTTTCTTTTGTGATAGATACGTTTAATCTATACTGTGGAACATTCTAGACAAAGCAATAACATTTCCACGGAGACAAGCAGGTGGCAGACGGTCTGTAAGTAATTTTACACAGTGCACCTTTAAGTCGACCCATGCTCAGTTAAAAATAAATATGATACAGTTAAACAAGGGAAGATGCAGACACGTAAACAAAAGGTACTTGGTCTGAAGAGGGCCACAGGAGCCAAGGCCTGTCTGGAGCTTTGTATAAGAGCTTCTATGCAGAGCCCTGATGCGTGGTGCAGAGAGGAGACTACAGAGGCAGAAGTGACAGTGTGTTGAGCAGGTCTGCAGACACACACAGGGACATGAAAAGCCCTGGCCTCTCCCTGACAGCCCTGAGCCTGCTCCCGCTCTATAAATGGAGAGGCAGTGCACACGGTTCACTCGGGTCAGACATCACTGACTTTTAACTCTGTGTAAAGCTGTCCGGTGGCAGCTTGCTGTCACCACGGCAACCACACAGGAGCCTACAGGACAATAGTGAGAGGGGCATTACTGAGGTCAGGAACAGGTCTGTAGACAGGAGGAGACAGGAGCAGACAGGAGCACTGCTGCAGGTGAAATGACATTGTGTCAAGAGTTGGCAATGACCATTTTAAAGAAAGCCCATTTTAGGATTGTCAGGATCCAGTTGTCTACTCATGACTGTATGGACTAAACAAACTTTGCCAAATATTTCAGTAAGTTTCTAGATCCTTCAAAAAGTACTCAATCTCTTTATGACATATGCTGGAATTTTGGAACATTTTATGCCATCTTAAAGAGGGAGTATTTTACTATCTATGGGGTATTAACTGCTAACATATATTTAAATCACCTTTAAATCTTTGTTACCTTTTTTTTTTTAATTCTATCTTTGCCATAAACAGTGTATTAACAGTTTTTCTAAGTTTCGCTTTTAACACTCTGAGTATCCCCTTCTCTTTGCTCTCCACGCCAGGTCACCCCCCTTTCAGAGCGCTATGCCAACACACTCTGCGTATATCCCGCTATAAATGAAATGAAACTAAAATGAAACTACTGCACATCACATCAGGTTTGTCAAGTTGCTGTGTACAATTCTGTATCACGTTTTTGTATATTTATGGAGAATTGTTGTGAGGGACTATGGATGACGTAGGCTTGGGGGCTGAGCATTTCACAGACCCTTACAGCTAAGGAGGGTTCAAATAGGGCCCGGGAGAGGTCGCTAAATTACTGAAACATTCATGGATGACATCTAAAACCTCTTCAGGCATGTTTTTGATAAGGGAACAACATTATAACATAGGTAGAATAAAAATATATTTTGCTTAATAGGAACCCCTTCTTTAAATATTTTAGTTAAAATTGTAAAATTGTATTACTGGGAGACCTTCAAGGATGAACTTCAAGGCAAGGAGAAACTGTTAAAAAAAAAAACAAAAAAAAAAAGCTTTACCCTTGGATTGCTAGAACTCTTTCCAATTCTATTACAGTTGTTTTTATATGCTGTGTGTGTATGAAACAATTTGGTTAAATACAATTAAAAAGTAAGCAAGTAACTACATCACTATCAGAAGCAGCCATCCTTTAACTGAAGCCAGAAAATGAAGTAAATAGAGCCAAAACTTGCAGCAATCTTCATGTGCACTAATTGAAAACTGTCAAAGCGGCGACCGAGGCTGAGCACTTAATTTGAGTGCCTACATTTATGGACCATCTCCTGAGAAGTTTTATAGATAATTACTGAGACAATGGATTTTCACCGAAAGCAGCCCATTTCCCAGAACTCTCTCTTGATGACATCTACTACAATACGATGTTCGACCATTAGTGATTCACTACCGGATAGCTCAAACTGAGAATACTGCCATAACTGCCATAACTGCGAACTGGACTCTGCATTGTAACTCATTTGCACCTTATACTGTAACTATCTCTGCCTTTCTCCCTCTTGTATATAGCTGAGATATACTTGTATTACTATATATTTTAATTTTACTTGTACAGATATATTTTTATAATTATGCCTCATTTGACACCAGTCTCTTGTTATTTTTGCTTCTTATTTTTCCTCTTTTTAGCTTGTTATTATTGTGATGTGTGAGCTACTGTGTCCAAATAATTTCCCATTTTGTCCACCTTTGGTGCACTGGAAGCTCTATTAGATAAAGTAACAAAAAGAACATCATAACAGTAGAAATGTGGCGCTAAGGAGATGCCAAGTTAAAATGTGCCAATTAACAACTGTGTATGCTCACTTGGTGGAACAATGCCAGCCACCAGCTATTTTCACACTGCAAACACATCAGTGGTGGCAATCTAGTGTGTGACGGTTTCTAAATTAAAACAGCAACATATTTTCAATTTTCTGTAAATAAATAAAGTTTATGACACTTTTTTGGGCAATGCTATTTTTATTTACTAATCAATAGCGAAATGTGGTAACACAAACTACCTCAGTACAAACTACTTTAAAAGGAGCACTGCACAACATTTTTCAATGTTCCATGGTATGACATTAAACATATTCATCTAGCATCTATTAATTACAGGTGTTTCTATAGCTGAAAAATACACCACAGATCTGAACTGTAATGTAGCGTTGTGCTGTAACCCGCTTGTGTCCCTTGCAATAGGTTTAATCTATACTGTGGAACATTCTAGACAAAGCAACAACATTTCCACTGAGATATCAGGTGGCAGACCCTCCATAAGAAATGTTACACAGTTCACCTTTAATCCTTACTACTATGTAACTAAACCCTACTAATATGAATGTAAAAGTAAATTTAAGACCCAAAGGGTTTTCAAGGTAAAATGAAATACAATGCAGAACATACCAGTATAAAAAGGTGCATTAAAGGTGCACTGCGTAACTTTTAAGGTGGAGGATCCTCTACTTGCTTGTCTTCATAGAGATTTTATTTCTTTGCCTGAAATGTCCCACAGTTTTTTTTGTAATATTGAACCAGTTACACCAAATAATGTAACTCAATATATTTAATAACACCCCTAATGTAAGCTATACACACAAATGGTAGTAAAATACGTCTTCTGCATGAGGTTACAATGTCAATGCCCCTTTAAATCTGCATACTCATATTGCATAACAAAGGAGTGCATGCCTGTTTTATATGTTAATATTGTCACTTGCTACAACACAAACATACATGGATAACTGTAATGAATAAACAATAAACTGTAAAATCAGTATTCACATCCTCAAGAGCACCTCACTTATTCACAAGCTAATGCTATTAGGAGCAGGACGCCGGGTCAATGGCACTCTGTATGCAATCAACCTTTGAGTACAGTTTCACATTAACTGGGCAAATTCAAACAAGGACCAGCCAGTAGAGGTGAATGCAAGGCCAAACACACACACAGGCAGCAGACAGACAGCTGTGGAGCACCACCAGGGTTGTGCCATAGATAGGGCTGGGTACAATAACAATAACTGACCACTTGATATCAAATGCTGTGGTGTTTTAAGAAAGTTTATAATGTGCAAGCATCAAATGATTTACTAGTGGAAATAGTGTTTTCCATTGTGTATTTAATTTTATATTAATATTATTATTTTGTTTTATAGTATATTTTATATTTATATTGTATACTATAGCAGGATAAAGACTTAAATTTGCTTAAATATTAAGCTCCAATGTCAAGCTAAAAAATAAAGAAAGAAAGAATACCATTTGGTTATTTCAGTGTAATACAACAAATGGCCACTGGACTTTCAGTTTAAATATGGCAGGAGATTGATAGCATCATTTGAACAATTTTTATACTTTATCAAGTTGATCATCATATAAAAAGTGCCATTTCCCCTGCTCCCTTTGCACTAGAACATGTTTGATCATCCTTGACACAACCCTGTTTCTCACACTATAAAAACCTCAGGTACAAAACTTAAATGTATCATAACTTTGAGGCTATAAAGACTCACAACAAAATGCAGCTATTCAAACTGCCATCATGCCTGAAAGAAAACCATGTCCAACTAGCGACCACTGAATGTATGCAAATGTGAAGATGGAGGAGACAAAAGCGTCACCGTGAGCCAAATGTCCCCAGACAGAGGAAGGCTGTGGTGACTGGAGGTGAGCCCTGTACTGACACACTGTAGAGAGCATGACTGATGGCTCTATCTGTACCGTTATATACCACACAGAGCCAGGGACTAAACACAAGCATACACAGTGAGGGATGCAGGACAATAATAAAAAAAAAATACAACTGGGAATAACAGTGTCCCTCACGATTCAATACAATACAATCCATGGCTCACGATACAATTTTATCACAATATGGCGGTACATTTAGGGCTGTCACGAGGATGTCATGGAACAATCATTTTGGGGGGTTAATATTTATTGTGAGTACTTTTTTCTTTGTACTAGAGGGAATTTTAGGTTATTTTTTCTGCAGTATGCCAAGAATTGAGGTGTAGAAGGTCGAATTATGAACTAAAACTATACAACTGCATTACTAAAAAGTGTTGCATTCTGTTATTTAGTTATTGCAGCTTGTGTTTTTGAAAAAATGTGTAGATTTAGAATACTTTTCAAGGGATAATAATTCTTTATGGTTTGGTTTCAGTATTATTGTCCATCATCTATATTTACTTCAGCAAGATATCGCACTTCAAAATTTGTTATTGTGACAGGCCTTGATACATGTGAAAATCAATATATTACTGTTTTTTGAGAACCGAATACAGTTGTACAATACTTTTTTGTTAAACCTCCATTTGTGCAAGGTGAAATACATCTATTTCAATCATTAAAACAATGAAAATGTCAGGAGTATTACATTGCTGGGTTGCAGATGACATCACAGCAGGGCAGTTAAAATTATTATTATTATTGAATTGAATTTTTTTGTTGTAATACAGTGAGTTCTTGGGTATAATCACTAATAAAAATGATCAGGTTCAACATTTGTGAATTTTTAAATATTTGTCATGAAAGTACAATGTAATCAATAGGAAAAACTGGCTCTTGCTCCCATCTGAGAGTATGAAATCGTCACATTTTTTAATCTGAAAACCACCAATAAACAAGTTTCCTTCCACTAAATAAGCAACAAAATTGTCGTGCAGTCACAAAAAAATTGTTAAAAAGATCAAAAAACACTCCTGGTGATGTATATCATTAAATGGTCTGAACTCATTTGAAATAAAATCTAATGCAGAAACTAAGCCTGTCCTTGGTTATTCATGGCAGCGTTAAATAGGAAACATTTTGATTCTACTGTATTGATCGCTTAGGTACAGAATGCCATTTAGGCTGTTTTCACAATAAGAAAAACACCTATAACTGAATAAGTGCAAGAGAGAGTTTAATGCTACCACATTAAATAATACATCCGCTGCATTTACAAACCCGTGTAACATCTGCAAAAGTTAGTATTTTCTCAAAGTCATAGTTTTGGCGAAAAATATTTATATTGTTCCAACATAACCACTCTGCAATACAAACAGCAAATGCCTCCTATCAAAGCAGCTCAGCCAAACACTGTGTTTACACCAGCACTCGCCAATCACTTCCAGAAGAGAAAGCAAGTGGAAACCAGAGTTTGTGAATGTAACATAGTGTTTTAAGTAAATGCTTTTTGATTTATTCAATTTTACTAAGCCAATAAGAAGTAGGCAGTACTGAGAGGAGAATCACTGACACTGAATGAACAGGCTGGTAAAAGCAGTCCATCAGCTGTAACTAAGCAGCTTTAGACGGCTCACAGCCCAGCAGTGATCACTGAGCTGTGAGAGTCACACCATAGTCAGAGTGCACACCAATACTGCTTTGGCCAAAAGACTACTGGACAAATAAATATATTTGGAAAACTTCGAAAAAAAAAAAATGGAAATACAAAATTATGCACAAAAAGCAAAAACAATATCACATAAGATTTGCCCACAACTCAAAATTTGGTTTGGTTTGTTGCATTGGAGACTGTAAATATGTATGAGTTAACTTCAGCTGAAATGCTCTAATTGAATAGAGTCCCTTGTTAAAAGAAGGGTTGTGAAAATGATTAATAACCAAATGCAAATTGATATAAAAACTAATTTGAAGCATCAATACATTTATTTTGTATTGAAAGTGACATTTTATTGATATCTAGTAACCTGTGTTGAAATTGACCTATCGTGACAACACTAGTGGAACAGCTTATTAGAGTAAGGCAATGCAAACATACAGTATGAAGTACTCACCTCTCATTATGTGTCGTATCACTTTGACAGAGCCTCCTCTGACGTTCAGAATCTGCTGGACTCTTTGCTGCAACTAAAAAAAGAAAGATTTTCTTGATTTACGACAGAACTCAAACAACAAAGAAAAACATTTTTAATTTCTTTTTTCTAAATGTGCTTATGATTTTACATAATGTAACCACATAAACCACATAAATCACAATTTTTTGAGTCTATTAACACGTGGCCAGTAGTTTTACATGTTCAGCACTAGACTGAGTTGCTTTACTTTACATATTGAACAGTCATTGCTACACACAATTGTTCAAAATAAAAGCATTGTAAGTACTTGTGCTATCCCCGAGTTGCTGATTTCCACCATAACGTAGCAGATGAGCTGTAGAACAAACAGCCCAGCGTCCAGCCTTCTGAGGTAGAACTCATCCTCCATGCTGTCGTCCAGGATCTCTCCTCGCCGCACCATCTCCTGTAAGCACAAATAAACAAAAACAAAGTAATAAAAAACTGAGACTACAACTGCAAAACACACTGACCTGCACGACTATGCCCGATAAATTACAATCCATCCTTCACAGCCCCAAAGTGATCCAACAAACCCACAAACCCAGGCGCTCAAGTTTCGTTTAAGCTTTGTTTTTCAGCTTTCCCACAAATCTATTTTTCCCATTCGGCCGACGCGCAGATCAATTGAATTCTCTGCTAAAGTGTGGGGTCCCCTCGCTGCTGCTGCTCGGGGGCCTGCATGTACACGCTCGCCCGGTGTAGTTATCCATCTTAACAGGCTTGTCAGTATGCCAATAACGCAGCGCTGCCAATAGGAGCCCAGTCCGCATTAATCATCATTAGTGATCAGTGAGCAGAGCTGAGGGGAGACGCAGACTCAACTGGAATCCATTGGAGTGGTGCAGAACTACAAAGCTAAGGTGCACTGTGAAAAGCACTGCCAAGTGTAGCTGTAATGGTTTTCAATAGAGTATAAAAAGGCATTATTAGCAATATGCAGCCTTCTTATGATGTTATTGCACTCTATATAACTGGCCAGTAATGAGGGAGGAATGTGGTGAGGGATTATGGTGGAAGCAGGTAAAGGTTTTATGGTGAATTTGTTGTTGAATGGCAATAATCCAGAGTATTTCTACCAATCTGGAAAAATAATAATAATAATAATAAAATTAATTGTAATATTTTACACAACAAAAAAATTTACCAAAAATGTAAATAAATAAAACCCTTCCATGCCCCATTGCTCTCGCTACACACATTTCACAACATCATATTAAAAACACACACAATTTGAACAATTTCAACTAAGGCTGCAAGAGTAATTGCAATCGAATTGAAATTTTGATGGCCAGAATTGGCAAACTGCAAAGGCTGTTTTGTATTTTAACAATTGACATACCATCATTTCCTCCACTAACAACAGAATATCATGTCTAATTCTGCATAAAAACTGCTAACCCTGTAGTCTAGATCTGTACATGTTCTGAAATATGATTCTTGTATTAGTTTGTCAGTTCATTTTTCACTCTTTTCTTCAGGATCCCTTCAAAATGTAAACTCTGAACAGAATTACTTAAAAAAAAAATCGTTCAGCCCCAATTTCAACAATCAAAAATCAAAGAAAAGAGAGAAGAGCCATTGTGTGAATGTAATCGCTGACAAAAGAGGTTATCCAATTTAAGTGTGTTGTCTGCCCATATCCACCATTTCAGATTATTATCACCAGAAAATAAATACTGGTTAGGCCCATGTAGAACAGTCAAGTTAGACTCCATCAGTTCCCTTACACCCATATATTGGGGACAAGTGGATCGATTCACATGCTCTTAGAGGAACAGTGCGCTTTCATGAAAACAGGCACTAAAAAGAATCACTCTTTCTTTTTTGAAGTTTTGAAGCAATATGCCACATCAAACCCCATTCTGTTCAGGATATAGAGTCTAAATGCAATCAGTGAGGGAGGTACAAAATGTTCCCTCTGTCTGGGCCAATGGAACGTGTCATCTTTACTATGCAGATTTTGATACACATTATACAATACGCAACTAAGATTTAGTTGTAAAGTTATCAGCCTGAAATCAAAATAATATATGGCTGAAACTAAAAATGACTATGCAAATGGATTTTTCCATTTAGCATGATAAAGTAGTTTGCCATTTGCCTGATACCTCTGTTCCATATATCTTTATCTGCAGTGTAGAACCTGTGAATTTATGCATTTTTTCAAAATCACACACTTAGCAAAAACGTATTAAAATGGCTACAATAGCATAGGCAGAAAGCTCATCTTCATTTGAATAATACATGATATATGGTAAATCTGGCTTATAGAACTATATGCTCTATACCCTATAGCTTGAGACAGTAAATCAACAAAAAGGGCAACATTTCAAAGTGTTGCTAATGAAAACAAATAGCTCACAGTGTTGAGGTAAAAGCTACTACACGTGGCATTTGCGTTGTGATGATCTAATCGGAGAGAAAATTAAAACTTCCAAAAGGCCCAGTCCTTAAAGATCAATTACACTGTAGCAGCCAATTATAGACGCTAAGTTCAGGCCATTAACAAGCTTCAATCAAAGGCCAACCTAATGGAGACGACAATACACAGTGTTAGAACAAAGCAGTAGCACAGATGTAGATGTAGACCTGTACTCAAAATTCCACACTACACAATGGCATATATTTTTATTATATTTATTTATTTTCAAAAAGTCATTGTTAGGATATGCATTATTAGTGCATGTATGTGTAGTAGTGTTGTCACAATATAAAAATTTCAAACGATTTCAATACTAAGGAATAGACTCGATATTCAATTCCCATTCAGATACCATGACAATAATAAAAAACAAGAATGATTTTCAATACTAAATCATAGCACTTTCATACATAGAACATTACCATGTGGTCTTATATATAAAATCTGGTCATATATATAGAATCCTTGTGTGTAGTTACTGTAGGCTTAGTTGAAAATACATTCTTAAATCTTGAAAGTTACAAAACAAACTGACTATAACCCACAATATTATACACACTTAGTTGAAATGAGGCTAGGATATAAAGCAAAGCAAACAGAAAAACAGTATTGTATCCTTGTATGTAGTTGGGATTACTTCAAAATACTGCATTCTTAAATCGTGAAAGTTACAAAACAAACTGACAATAACTCACAATACTATTCACACTTAGTTGAAGTGAGGTTTAATAAATCCAGTGAATCTAGGTCGTTTGTCTTGTTACTGGCCTCGAGGTGGAATTCTGGCCTGGAATTGTGTGTTCCTGCAAAACAGACTTACTATAAAACACTCCCTAAGTCTGGCCCTGCCGCTGTCAACATGAGCTCATTAAAGATGCAGAAGAAACGGAACAAAGCGATGTGAATGTAAACCACTCTGCCTCCTGTAGGAAAAACAGATTATCCCAGTTTCCAGAAGGGCTTTGGAAGTTGGGAGTCTACGAGCGTGTGGCCAAGTTTTACAATGTGCACAAAAACATTCTTTAAAATAGGCAAAAGCAGGAGGCCAGCTGTGAGAATGACAGAAATATCAACAGCCTTGGGGTTAAAAAAAACAGAAAACAAAACAAGGAATGCACCAATTTCATTCCATAGTAGTGGATGTATTTGGGTTCACAGTATTGTTTTATTTTACAATTCAATATAAATGGTATTAACATAGGAATAACATTAACCAGCATTATTCATAATATACACAGCAACTACAAAAATATTGAGGACTTAAGATCTTTCATGTTATGATTCTTTGTGTCTTAAAAATATGAAAAACAGAACTAGTTCATTTTTAACGGTTTGCAGTCGGCAAAAGTTAATCCTCACTTACCTAATGCATTCCGAACATCCTAATTACAGTTATTACCAGTTTTGACATTATGGTAAAGCTTACAACTACTAGCATGCTAACATGGACTTTCTGATTATTGGATAATAAAATGCCTTCTAATCATTTATTTATTTATAGCTCAAGAGCAGCTTATACAACATATATATATATACTGGGGTTTTCTGCTCAAATACATGAGAAAAAATGAGAGCCTTTTTAAGTTTTTTGTATTAAGGATTATGATAGTCATCTACTAGGCGGTCAGTGTCTTACTAGTAGCTTTTATACAATGTTGACAAAATGATCTTGTACTTAATTTTGTCCATTTTTTAACAAGTTTTTTGACATTCCTTGTACTTGAGCTTTGGCTAACACTGACAATTTAAAAGCAGTGTTTTTATGTCTCTAAAAGGTTACACAAGTGAATCAAGGTAGCACTTTTGTTCTTTTATGGTCTTACTAATTAAATGTTGGGTTCTGTTTTGTACAGTTGTAAGAACAGCAGCCAGAAGATTAATCAGGGATTTGGAGTCTCTAGATGACAAAAACATGGCTTGTACAAAAGGATTAATTCGCTTGAGAAAAGTCTTATTAGTTTTTTTCTCTCTCTCTCTTCATGTTGTCTTTTCAAAATGAACTGTAGTAGCTGCCAGAGCAGTGTAATTACAATGTTAGGTTATGTTTGAAGTAGGTTCCACCTTTGAGACCTGCGGTGAAGAATGGCAAAATTGAGTCGTCAACATATTTTATAACTTTAAAGGTGCACTATGCAACTTTTCAGTTGGGGTCTGTCACATTCTTGTTTCTATGAATGTTTAGCTATGTCATTGCTCTGCTTGGAATGTTCCACAATATAACATTAAACATATCTAACTTATATGTATCCAGTTACAAATGGTTTTATTGCTCTGAGCAGGGTTGCCTCTCCATAGATCTGACCTGTAACTTGGCCTGCTTTGGTCTCCATGGTGACCGAAAGGTCTAATGCCAGACTGTGAAACATTTCAGACAAAGCAATAACATCTCCATAGAGAAAAGCAGGTGGCAGACTCTCCACCAGAAAAGTTACACAATCCACCTTTAAGAGAAGGTATTACATAAAATAAATTTTTGGGAGATTTCAAATATGAGGATTCAACAAGAGTATTCAAAACAGAACTTCACAAACCTGAGGCGATGTGCAGTAGTTTCATTAGCAGAATGCATGTTGATTGTGATTCATGTTGTTGTGAAGGTGCTCTGAAGGGGGAGTGACTTAGTGAGGAGGGGCTTATTATTTTTATATAACTGGGGAAAGATGGACTGGCATAATTGTGTTTTAGTTTTTGTTTTTCCTCGAGTGATGCAGAAAAGAAGGAGCCACTGTCTTTGTGAATGTTCATGTAGGTTAACTTGCTCTTATAATTTGGTGTGAAAACAAAAGCACTGCAGTGTGATATGTAAAAATATTAACACAAATACAGCAAAAACAGTAAGAACTACATACACTGTATTAACAGTATTGGGGGCAGTAGTCTCTACTACTGCTAATACAACAAGTACTTCTATAGCTGCCAATGTGCCTAGTTCAGTTCCACTTTGTCATAAATTTTCAAAGTTTCCGCCGTAAGCTTACATAGCTGACGTTTCTATTTATTGCCAGTGTATAAAATGTCTCTTATTGGATGTTGGGAGTAAATAGGATTTTCTAGCCCAGAGTCAGAGGCCATTTAGTTTATTTGCTGCATAAAGAAAGGAGCAGAAGGGAGAGAGAATGGGACAGTTCTCTGCCAGTTTGAAGTTGGCAGCAGTATTTAGTGTCTTATCAGCTCTGTTTCTAAAGCCTTTAGAGCTCCAGATATAGACACAGAAGATACATTTAGGAAAGTGCCAGGGAGGTCTGGGACAGTTTTAAGTCAGTGTAACCAGCGCAATGAATATGAGTGTGAGGCTACATTGGTGAGAACATATCAAGGGACACAAAATTTTACAACTGATCTAACGGTTTCAGCTTCCGTGCACAGGCAACATTTTTGAGAAGTTTTGGCCACTCAAAAGACAGGATCTTTAGATCTAAATGAAACCCATGAAAATAAAATTCCAACTTGGAAGGTTGAAGGTTTATAACATTCTACAATTTGTGGCAATAGTTTCAGGAAAGGGCAATCTATGTTATAATGTTGTTTCCTCATCACAAACATACTTGGAGTTGTGTTTTGTTGCATTCGCACATCACACAAAAGTCTTCATATTTAGGCTGAGTTGTTCTCTCAAACAGAAAACATTCTGTTCCTCCTTGTGATATCATATAGCAATACAGTAAGTGTTTCTCAGTGTTTTTAAAGTCCATACAGCTTCATACTCCAGGCCTGGAACTGGCAGTCTCTACTGAACTAAAGTTGTTAATTTGAAAACCACAACATGGCATGGCGGAACAGAGCATTTTAAGCTTTGGAGATGAAGACAGACTAATAATAAAGGATTACTCAAACTGTGTGACTGAAACAAACTGAACTGAAACACAACTCCTGGTATGTTTTTGAGGAAGTAACATTCTAACATGGCTTAAACTTCAAAAGAGTCAATTTTGCGTCAAACAAGGTTAAAACATCTGCATTTTGAAAGCTCAAAATTCAACAATACAATTCTGATAACATATTGCTCTTCATCTGAAAGCTGACCCAAGATTCTAAAACATGAACACCCCACTCCCACACACAGCCCCACCCAACAATCTGAGCTGTGGCCACTGTGGCGTTTGAACAATGACAAGTCTATTAAATATTCATTATGTTGTGTACAAGTGATCGTCTGGGATATTAAACGAGAAGTCAGCAGAAGAGGCATGCCAGTATTTATGATGACGCTCGAGTTTTGTCCACTCCTAAGTTTTCTGACACCAAAGGCGATACGATACGTTCAGCGTTCCAGGCATGGTCCCCACGGTGACCACCAAAGAGGAAGAAGAAAGAATAACGTGTTGAAAGGAGGGATTGGACAAGTCAATTACTGCAACCTCGGGGGAGCCCGGCAGCCCCGCTACACCACAGACAAAGTAATAAGCAGTGATTTTCCCTTTCTTTGCCTTCTCTGTAACCAGGCTCCAATACAGGAAAGTCATTTATAAAGTAATCAAATCTGAATAAGGATAGGACAGTAATAAGGGGGAGCCGACACATGAAAAAAAAAAAACATTAGCTGCTTTTTAAATTGTTTTCGATGTAAATGTCATCAAAATATGAAAGGCAGGCTAAACGCACATAGGAATTATTTGTTGACAATGTAGTTTTTCATTTAGTGAGTGAAGAAATTCTTGTCAGCAGTTTGCCATTATGCGACTATGAGTTTATGCAACACTTTTAAGAAGATTAAGTAAACAATGGCAGCAGAGGGGTTCTCATTAAAAACAGAGATAAGAAGGATGGTAATGAGACTAAGTTTAAGAGAAATGGGAAACGTGGAGCAATGAAATGCAGAATTTATCTTCAGTTAATCAGACTGAAAACACAGAGGCTTTAGGTACGCTTTGGTCTAGTCTGACAGGAACAAAACCTCATTGCCCAATCAAGGTTAAGTGAACTGATAATGGAGATTAGATGAAATGCATATATACAGTAAGTGCATGTCATGTTGCTTTGTGATAACAGAATTCTAGATAGTAAGGTTCATTTAGATCTGGCTGTGTTTATTTAATTTAACACAGTTGATACAGTAATTCAAGAAATTTCTGGGTCAAGATATAGTGTCCAAACAGCAGTAGTCACATAAAGAATACTACTAATAATGAAGCAACAGTGGTAAAGGGGTTGCCATTTAAACATACAATTCAAAACTATTCATCCACATTTTTTCTAAGCAAGTGATCAAAGAAACTAAGTGAAAGTGTAAGTGAATGACTAATTCACCTAAAATAATAATAATATCACAAATTACTTATTAAGAATTTTAAACTCTTCTTAAAAATCTTAAGATTTAACATCTCACAAAAAGGTGCTGGGAGCTTTGGGTGTTTAGACAAAAAATATTGCATGCAGGTGCAAAGCCAATTTCAACTTAACACAGACATTTTGGGGTTAGAAATGTCTGGTGTCAGCAGAGCCTAAGCGGCTCATTTCTGCTATACTTCAAATACAGCACAATCTGAGAAGTACACACAGATGCTGCTTTAGAAAGTGCACTCAGGCAGTTTACCGTATTGAGGTCGGTCTCGGACGCCTTCTGCTAAGCTTCATCAATCTCGTGAGGTGTTAGCTGTTAGCCATAAACTAGAGCACCGGGAAGGCCTGGGACATGGCGGGAGGGTGAGAACACAGAAGGATGTGAGGAACAAAATTTATGGACAACAGAAAACTACAGTTTGTTGTCATTTCAGCTGTAGGACTTGCAACTCAACAGGACTTTACTGTACGAGTCACAGAAAGTTGGTGTTGATTGATTCAGTCAAACATGCATTTCCCCTGCAGATACTTCTGTTTTTTTGGTACCAAAGTTTAACAATAAAGGAATATATTTTTAGAATATTACACTAATTAAACTGCTTTGTTTATAAATGCTTTTTATTCAGTGATTATACAGCTCAACATTTCAGACAAAAGATCACATTTGCCAAGGGTAATGAAGGGTACTAGACCTATCATGATAACAAATTTTGAAGTTCAATATATTGGTGAAGAAAATATATACAGTAAAAGATAATATTGAAACTAATACCCTATACTCTACATATAGACAAAAAAACGACACACACAATAAATATTGACCCCCAAAAAAATATTGTTCCAGCTTTTATATATTGAACGATAAGTCGATATAGTATCATGACAAACCTAGAGGGTACTGTAGTGAACAGAGACAGGAGCGTGATTTTAAGCTCTGGGAAAGTATGCAGCCTCAAAACACCACCACAGGATTGAGTCAGAGCCTGTGCTTTCCTCCCTGTCCTCTGGAGGAAGCAAGGCAGAGATGGCTGCATCATAAACACTTCACTCAGCACATTTACAAATAGGCTTAACCAGGGGAAGCCAAATGCAGATAAAATGACTGTGCTCATAAACACATGCTCAGCTCCAGAGTAAGATACAGCTCCATCACCTGCTCCCATACCAAAGATGGAGTCCACAGCCACAGCAACAATCTCAACAATTTAACTTAACTTTTAACTTTTGGTATTGCATGTTTTGAAGCTGGTTATAAACATACACAAAACAGTCTTGGCTAATTAAATCACTGGCGGAGAACAGACCCCAACAGTGGTAATGGTAACACAAAATATATAGCATGCTCAAATGTGGTATAGCAAGAACCAGAGATGCAAAGATGGTTAAAAAAATATGCACTGTAAGACTTTTTTTTTTTAAATGTTTCATGAAACTTATGGTATATCAGCTTTTTCAGTAGGTCTGTCCCAATAATTACTATATAGACATTTAATATATGAAAGCTGGAACAATATATTTTGGGGCTCAATATTTATCTTGTGCACATTATCTTTGTAAAAGTGGGGAGATTTGGGGTATTTTTGTTGTAATACAATAACATTTGAGCTATAAAAAGGCAAGAAGTAAAGTAAAAAGTAACTTCAATGGCTAATTACTATTATTGGTTAATTTTGCTACTAATTGTGCTGGAGCTCAGGTTTTTTTTTTTAATGATACTGTCTATTTAAAATGGTTTACTGGGATTATCTTGCATTATTGTTATTGTGTCAATGGCATAAAGCATAAAGTTTCAGTATTATCGTTTATTGTTATATTTCTCTGTAGCAATATATGCTTCAAAATTTGTTATTGTGACAGACATATTTTTCAGATAATGATATTGTTCCAAGATTTTCCAAATTAATTCTTCTAACAAATACTAGATCTAAAAAGCTCTCTTTTGCATAATACATCATATGGTTAATTTTTCATAGTGAAACAATACTATTCTATCTCAACAGAATAGTAACAGAATGTGCGTTACATGTGGATACTTTATCACCAGGGCCTCTGAGAATCTGCACCTGCTTGACAGAAGGCCTCTGAACTGTGACTTTAAAAGAGACTGTTATGCTTTCTTATCAGCTACTTATCACAAAGTCATACCTCTCCCATCCCTGCGGAAGAGACAGCAGTGCGCAGATACACAGCGAGAACGATGGCGAGGAGAGAAAGAGAGAAAAATGTCAAACTGTCTGGCCTTTTTCTGCCGATCCCAACCTCACTGCCTGTCAGGAACTACATCTTCACTCATGGTTTGACTATCTGTCTCCACTCACATTTCCTCCTCTCAATCGCCTCGGTTAGTCACATTGTAAAGACACATTCTAATACAATAGAGCTGAGTGTACGACATGATGAACAAGGACAGTCTGAGGTCAGTTTGATGTCACACAGATACTGCATTATAGTGTATATACAGTAATGTCTAACTGGTGCATGTTGTGATTGTGACCACTAAGGTATGACAAGGATCTAAAGCTGACTTAAAGAATCATTATGAAATCAATTATCAAAAAATGCAACAGTACAATTTTAAAGGGTGGCTTGTGTCTATTTCAGAAAACTACAGATAAGTCAGTCAACCTTTTGACTAGATCAGTAGAGATGTCAAGAATATTTGATTAAATGATAAATGTGTGTGTGTATATATAAGCCCCCTGGGATATTTTTTTTTCCTTTGTATCTTCCACCTACTAGAGAAATGGCAATCAACTAAATAATGTAAATGAAAGGTTTAGTCATTGTATTAAAAATCACTGTATCTGTAAAATCATGATGTGGCCCACAAATATACACTAGTACCTAAAGGGAACCTACAGTAGCACAACAAAACATGAGTAACATTCGGCAAACTGTAGTCTCCTCACTTTGCAGCTGAGGTGTAAGTTTATATAGCACTGTCATTGCATACTGTTGTGTCCTGTAACTGTATTGAGTCCCCACTGAGAGTGGTGTAAACAAATGATGCAATGAGAAATGTACAAAAAGCTCAGCAATGTTTCCCGTACATAGACCAATCTGTGGCGCACTGCCACAGAATGAAAACCGGGTGCCACAAATTGATTCTGCCTCTTTTTTGTTTTGTTTTTTCTTCAACGTGATTCTGTCTCACTCACACGCACAGACAGAGAGACAGAGAGACAGAGAGAGAGAGAGAGAGAGAGAGAGAGACATAGAGAGACAGAGAGATAGAGAGAGAGAGAGAGAGGGGGAGGGAGAGAGAGAGAGAGAGACAGAGAGAGGGAGAGAGAGAGGGAGAGAGAGAGAGAGGGAGAGAGAGCGAGAGAGAGAGAGAGGGAGAGAGAGAGGGAGAGAGAGAGAGAGAGAGAGGGAGAGAGAGAGAGAGAGGGAGAGAGAGAGGGAGAGAGAGAGAGGGAGAGATTTTCAACAAAAAAGTGAGAGTGACTAACTGTTGTAAAAACTGTTGGCTGATGCTAGCTAGCTAGTGACAGTAACTTTACATGTCAGAGGCTTGTTTAATAGGACACTTGAGTAACAGAGCTTCTAACAGAGTAGTGCTTTCAGTTAGCATCACACCCCCAGGGAATGTTGATGACATCAGCTGTAAAGTGTCAATAGACCAATGCATTATTATGCTTTATATTCTGTCTAACCCTATCACTTGCTAAACACCATCTATGAGCTTTTGTTTTGTGTTTTCCAGACCACTTTCCTCTCTGTGTTATAGCCATTATCCTGAGCCCATCCACTTATCTGCTATCAGCCTATCAGAGCCCTCCGTGACTGTGGCTCTCCAGCCTGTGACACCCGATGACAGCTCAATAGGATCCTGGAGAGCGAATATCTCCACTGTCATATTCTTATCAGAGGAGCTGCCATGTTGTTTCTGGTCACTTCCTGCTCACAGCTTTGAATGTGTGGAAGTCTTATCAGCCCAAGCATTCGGACCACATCCCAGACCTTTCTATTGGGGATTATCAAGAACAAGCATAGAGCAGTTCCAATAATTTTATTTGCAGATAACAAAACTAGTGGGGCAGAATAAAAGGGCTATCGCTATTGGTTAATCAGTTTATGGTAAAATTCACCATTGGCGTGGGAATGAGGTTGAAGAGATGAGGGTGATAGCAAAGCCTTATAAACTTATTCTACGTGTATAACAGAACCAACTATAAGAAAGTGTTTTAAATCAATCATATACAATAGGTTAACAGTTGTACGGCTGTACTTATCTATTATCAATCTTGTAGTCATGCTTTAGCCAAGTGTGAACTATTTACTAAAACTTATCTATGTTTGATGTCTGTTGTTAGAAGCGACTAACTATAAATTTTGTTCTCCAACAGGAAATAAACATTCTTTGAATTAGTAGTCCCGCCCTAGTCACAATATTTTGTTAGTTCTGGTCTTCTATCTAAAGTAATGAAAAAATATTATGGTGCACTTAAGATTAGAGAGATCAGTTGGACGATATAAGGAGATGAAATTTGTACTTTTTAGCATAGTTTCTATCGGCCTTAAATCTCCAGCACAGGCTGATAGATATCAAACACTTCAGTGTGAAAAGGTAACTATACAAAATGTGAGCCCTACATATTGGCCAAAAAATAAAGCGTATTGGCCAAAAATAAAGCTTACCAGCCATTGGTTTCTCTGGATTCTAAACTATCAGTATAGCAGTATCGGCAAAAAACCCATATCGGTCTCAACTTAAGTTAAGCACAGTGCACTACAATTGTGCACTGAATGAACATGTCACGTTTAATATCAATGAAATCTCTTGAAAGTGTCAATCAACTGAAAAAAACCTGAAAAATTATTGATAAATATGTCACCTCAGATATTATTATGAAATGTCACGTCAAACTATTGTCTCTTTCAAGTCAAACGTGAAGAAAATCTTCTGTCATGTCCATATGACCAATTAGAGCTGGAGGTGTATTCTCTGACAGTGATATGTGACAGCAGAAGGCACAACAGAAAACGAGGAAGGTGAGGGTATAGAATGGTGAAAACCTTACATGCTTTTCCCCTTCGATCCTCTTGTCGGCCTGTTGAACAGCCTCCAGGTATTTAAAGTACAGCTCCATTAGCCGATCAACCTGCAGAGAGAGTGAGTGAGTCTGAATAAGAGACAGAACGGAAAACTGAGCACAAACAGTTGAGTAAAATGTGTGTTACCATGGCAAATTAATATGGGCCTATTATATAGTCATAATTTATTTGTATTTCAAACTGGAGACAGCATCTGACCCAAAAAGGTGTAGTGCCTCTTCTATTCTATAGAAATTTAGGACATTCAAAACCTGTGTACTAAAAAAACCAGATAGGGGGATGTAACATGAACTGCAGCCTCCACATTAACAAAAGTCTATCAGATGGCCTTAAGCAAATATGAGAGCAATTTCAGGTGTGTGCCAGTAATAGGTAAATAGAAGAATAAAAAAAATAGAGAAACTACAAGTACAGAGATAGGATTGATATTTCTTTATGAAGCTGAGAGACGTCAGGGGAGATTGACATAGTAATAGTATAGTAATGTGAGCAATAAGCAGTGATGATAAGGTGTGAGCCCGCACAGTGAACCTGCTGCGTATACACAAGAAAGTGAGTAAGGGTAGAGCCATCATAGACAGTAGCGGGTGCTCAGACATACAGTCGTGTGAAAAAGTTTGCACTCATTAACAGCCCGACCTAAATGATTCAGGTTTACTTTAGTACACAGACCCCTTTGATAAAGAATGAAGAAATCACAATATTTGCAAAGTAAAGTATAGGGAAAGGGTTGGGGAGCCATTTTTTTAGCTTTACTACACCAAAGTGAAAGCCATTATCCAGAAATTGTGAGGGTAGGTATTGAATTCAAAGGGTAATCTTTTTATAAATGTATTTATTTTCAATGCTTTATTTTAGTAGTTACATTTTAACACAAATAAACTCCTGGAATTCTTACCCTTGCCCACATAAACCTTTAAGAAAAACATTTCATTATGGTTCATACAGGTTCATTATGAAAAGGTTCATTCATATTATCTACAATAGCCATTATATTATAAATACAATAGTATGAATTGGTACCATAAAGGGTATAGGAACAGATACAAACCTTCTCACAGTCATTCTCAGTGAACTTGGTGAGTAGTCTGCTTCTCTGTTGAGACTTGAGGTTCCGCAGCATAGAGGCGATGATGGAGCACACATGCTCTGTGGAAAAACAAACAAAAATCAAGCTTCAATTTCAGATCCAAAAACATTAGTCAGGCTTTGGGCACAAGTGAAATTGTTCATACAAGTCCTCCGCTCTGTGAAAGAACAGATCGATTAGCACTGGAACATTTGTAATTACAGCATGCTGGCTCCAAATCCTTTACAGTCAGTGCACACAACATACCAGAGACAAACTAATGAAATTTAGAAATCAATTACATTTTAAGTGCTGCAGCTAAATGTGTAAATAAATATATGTATGCCATGGTGACATTTCTGTAGGAGATTGGTTGTCGCTGCACCGGTGAAGTTCGTGAGGAGAAACATAAATTATTTATGTTAGGAACCAGAGCTAGCCATCTCCATCCAGTGATCAGTCCTTATTAAACCCTGTGCAAAATACAACAATGTCAAAAATTACAGAAAAAAAAAGCAAATTTGTAAAAATAAAAAAATAATAGTAATAATGATCAAAAAAATCATAATAATTAAAAAAAAAGTAGACCATAATTAGTACTGTTTTAATCTGACAGACCTTAGCAATAACATGAAAATGAGCTAACAGCAGACAAAACATGTTAGTCAAAGCCAAACTGTATTTTAATCTAGGTAGAAAAAGCTGCTACAACTGAATAGTCTCTCTCGTATTGTCTTGTGAGAACAACGCTCTCCATTTTCATCGAGGTAACCTTGTTAAACCTTTTCAGCCCGAATGAAATTCATAGTCCCCTCTCAATAGCACAGGGCCACTGTAAAGTCTAATATTTATTTTTCGGTGATTCAGATGAGACAATGGACTGTACACAGAGGAAGCACAATATGACATTGTAAAATCTCAGGATAGACACAGTCAGGGAAAATGTAATTGGGCTTTATCAACAACAGGTCAATATTCTCTCTCAACAAGGCTTTGCAGTTGCTAGGCAACAGGCATAGAGGAATCAATCTCATTTCTGCTTTTTTAAAAGGGGTCGTGTTTGCTGTCAGCTGCTTTTGTGTGCTCCCATACGACCCTCAGAGTCCTTCCTCAGCACTCGAGAGCAAAATGAATCGAAGCTAAAGCACCTGCTAAACCTGCACACACTCTGCAAACACACACCACACAATAAAAGGTATCAAACACACACCACACAATAAAAGATATAATTCTGAGTGCAAACATGTATGGCAAGACGAGACGGGACCCTGAGACGCCAATAAAGCATGCAAGAAAATCAGCCACAGTCTGAAAATATTCAGCATCCTTTGCGTTCTCAGTTAATACACCGCATGTCAAATGTTTCCTGTGCTGGACCATTCCAAAATTCCTTGTGAACCACAGTATTTCCCATACACTTTGACACCAGGCTAACCACCATTTCCGAGAGGATGCTACTTTATCATCTTCATCGGGCAGTAATTGATGTCACCACCTCACCGGTCTGTCGGGGGCTATTGATCTGGAGGGACTGTTCTGTCCACGGAGCTGAAAATGGAACAGTATCTGCTCCGGCCACATTTGTGACGCTGGACTATAGAGTGTTTATCAGCACAAAGTGAAAAGACAGTGCCAAATGTTGTTACATTTCTTAGAAACATGTATGACCTTCAGAACTTAATAAAAGAAAAGATACTATATAGGTATTGATTTTACTGTAATCTCACTCGAGATATCACTGCTTAAATCATCGATTCAGGTTTACTGCTTGACTTTCTAACTATTATCATAAATCCAGTGTCATGCAAGGCCAGTCTTCACAACCTACTATACATTTCAAACATAATGGTTCTATATTTAACAGTATAGCCCAATATAGCCACTAAATACTTCGACCTATGAGTGAGATAGGTGGTCAGAGCTGTGTGTTTTGTCAAGAATAAAACAGAAAAACTGGCACTAAGAGCACAAACTAGTTAGGCCACAGTGATAGTTATAAAATTAAGAGTAATATTATAGACCAATATTAGAATCACAGAAGCAAAACTAGGATTGGGCGATTTTGCCTAAAAATATATATGTTTTGTTTTTTTTTGTAAAATCCCTCAGTCCAGGTAGGATCCATGGCAAAGGAGAAGTTCATTTTTGTCAACTGGACAAAAGTTCAGTTCAATTCACAATATTGAATTTCTCCTTTGCCAACTTTGCCATGTCTTTTTTTTAAAAATATGATTTATCAATTTTTTTGCACAGCCCTAAGCTAAACCATTAACGTTTAGAAGAAAGCTGCAAATTAACATGTAAGTCAAATAGAAAACATTGAGCGCTGCACTTAGAACAAGGCAAAACATGGGCTGGCTCTAAGGCACACGTGCACTTTTTGTATATCATGTTTAAACAAGGTTCAACACAACCATTACACCAGGGCCACTCTCATCTCCACAGCCTTTAGGATTCAGCTAACTGTGTACAAATGTTAGCCTTCAATCACCCGCTATCATCGACCGTTTGCCTCGTCTCTGCCTCGAGGGGATCCATAGAACCCAGTTAACATGCAAATGACCAGCCTGGGATATTGACAGCTGAAGGAAGCAGGGGAACAGTAGGTAGAGGAGAGAGTGACAGATAGGCCCTCTGCGAGCAATCAGCAGCAAAGACATCTATGAATGTGAGAGACAGAAATGTCACTGAATTATAAGCATGTATTAATGCTAATCATTTAAGGTTTTTAAAATAACTTAAGACCTCCAGTCAGTAGAGCAAGGCAAGCCATACCGTCCATCTCATGCTCATACAGATTCCATTGGCACACCTGGAATTGGAATAATTCTAGTTCAGGAGGTAAAGCTCTGCTCATACTAGAGATTAAAAAGGGTTATTATTTTGTTAATTTGTGTTAAAAAAAGAAAATAAAAACTTCAAAATGGGAGTTCAGTTTCAATTTCTGTATCTTGTAAATGTGTCAGAATTATTCGAACCATTATTCATTATTACACTTAATGTAATTCATCATACATGTTAGATCAGCTAATAATTTCAGAAATTAAGTACTTGATTAAATGCTATGAAATGTTCAACTTGTGTTGTAACTAGTGCATCCTTGTTCATCTTCAACCACCACAATATTAAGAAATATGTAAAATCCTCTCCATACATCAGAAGGCCTGCAGCATATTTCATTAGAGCCTGTGTTTACAGAGAACAGAACATGATCAATCCCTGGCAAAGGGAGACGCCAAACGTGAACGCCATGTTAATTAGATGCTTCTTTACACAGGGATCTCACAGCAAATCTCTGCCTCCAAAAACGCACCAATAATAGGATTATGCAGTATGACTCTGACAATGTAGATCCCAATCAAACCTGACTCTTGTAAAATATTACTGATCTTGAATTGTGCCACTGGGGTTGCAGGCTTTGATCAAATGTTATTACATGTTTCTTGCCCTCAGCTCAGACATGAGCATAATGTTACATCCTTGTTAAAATATTGGTGGTTTTCATGTGATGATGATATTCTCCCAAATGGGGGCAGGAGACGACAGTTTTTCCCTATTGTTTACACTGTACTTTCCCATGAAATATCCAAGAGGTGATTTCACAGAAGTTGAACTAAATAATTTCTATAAGTGACTAGACCTATTAACTTCTTGAATTTCACCAACAAGCTACATTTTCACAATATTCAATTTAGCTGATCCCCATCTGTATTAAAGGTGCACAACTGGTAACTTTATGGCTGCTGATGTTGAATGTCAGTTTTGTATGTTATTGCAGCTTGTAATATAGTGGCAGTGGTGGTTCAGTGGGACAGATACTGTACACCTCTGTATAGTGTAAATCTATGTAAGTGTTTGTCTGGTACCGAATACCCAGATTGTGCAACATTAATTATTATTATTATTATTATTATTATTATTATTATTATTATTATTATTATTATTATTATTACTACACAGTCTTCACTAGTGCTTCAGGGCTTGACCCATAGGGTTTGATTTGTTTGATTTGTTTTTTCCAGCTCAGATATGGACATAAGATTTCATCATTCATTTCAGATAAGTACTCTTCTCAAATGCTTCACTCATTTCACGCTTTGTGGTCACGCTTTGTAACTGTCTATTAAATCTTATCAGAGAAAGGCGAGGAGAACGTAATGAAAGACGTAGAATGAAAAAGTAAATTAATAAAATCTCTTAATAAAATGAGATCTTGCATCATAATGATAGATCTGGAGTGTAAAATAATCTCAAATGTATCTATTCACAAAATACAGTAGTTTTATGAAATCTTGCAAGGTTCATTCCACTTTTCCTTTCTTCATTTAGAAGAATAGTTGCCTGGCAAGTCCATAATGATATCTTTCTATATTTGTTATACAGAGGATCAAACATGACACGATGAAATCAGATTTTTTTTTTTTTCAGTGAGGCATGTAAAACAAAAGGAGCTCATTGGTCACCTATCATTTTTCTCACCTCAGATTAACAGACTTTAGTGCTTCACTTATTGAGTGATGTTTTTTCAGTCCCCTGTGATATATTTTCCTTTCTTCTCTCAATCACGGTCATCTGAACTCGGGGAAATTCATCAGTGACTAGATTTGCATCTCTGTAAATTATTAGAGAAGTCTAGATTCTTGTAGTATACTGCACCTCTGCCTGCTTTCACTAGTAAAGAACACACCTGCATTGTTGGCCTACAACCCCCAAAAAAGTACAATAAAACTGCAAACTACTCTTAAATAAGTATTGTATGTAACGTGAGAGAACTGTCTTAAAAGGGTTTTAAACATACCACTAGAGACCAATGCAGTATTTTCTGTGGCTACTTCAGCCTCCATTTTGCTTTTGCAAGTCTAATTTCCCCCTTTAGGCAAAAACACAAACTTCCAGCAGCACTACCAGGCTCTGAGCAGAATTTCAAGGTTTAGCATTCATCCTTGATAAGGCCAAGCACTACACCCAGGGCTGTTAGTGAGTGTAGCACTAAAATAAACTAACAGGAAAGACTCCATGTTTGATCCCTGTGCGGCCCCTGTGCCCGGTCTCACTAAACAAACAAACACTGCACATTTAAGAAGGAGGTAGGGCATGCGACTACTGCTTTGCCTTGTAATGAGATGTTTTCTTCTGCTCCCTCCTGCATCATTAACTTCCTAAATATAACCACCAACTGCAACCAGTGTCTTTTTATCAATCAATTTTGGTATGAGCAGGGACCAATATCGTGAGATGACCTGGATTTAGGGGTGGGTAACATTGACACAAATAAATGGTAAAATATTTTTTGGGGCAAAACCTGTTTGGAAGATTACACTGCAAGATTGAGTTTTTTTTATTTTTTTTATTCAGCTTTTTTTTTTTTTAATTTGGTTATTTTTCGCATTTTATTTAATTTTATTTATTTATTTATTTTTATGTCACACCGTTGTTGTTGGCACTAAAAAAGGATGTAATGAGACAGTTTACTAGCTAATGTTGGTCCAAACCATCTCATATTAAAGTTTTATTTTTACTAAGATGTACTGTTACTAAAAAAACAGATTAAATAAGAGTTACGAAACACATTTGGATCTTTTACCATACAATGCTTCTGTTTAAAGGAAATGAATTATATTCTGCCCTAGTATTGATTGAAAACTGGTATTGGCAGATGCAAAAAGCCAAAGTATCAACATCGGTACTGGAACAGAAAAAGATGGATCAGTGCATCCCTTGTTTGTGGCAACTTCCTGTATAAAATAAATATCTCTCATCTCTACTTGGATTGCCTAGATTAGGGGTCTCCAACCTTTTTTCTCCGGTGAGCTACCAATACAAAACGAAAATGCCAGAGAGCTACTAGTCATAAGAAATTGAGTATATATATAGGAGCTATGGCAAGCCTTAGATGAGGTACAGTTAGATGCCTATAAAACAAACCATTATCCATTAATTAGTGTACAAAGTTAGGAAACAAAATGATAAATGTACAATGGTATTTTACTGATTCAGCAGAATATGTATAATTCAGAAATCCCTTGGCGAGCTACTTGGAACGGAGTAGAGAGGTACCAGTAGCTCCCGAGCTACAGGTTGGAGACCCTTGGCCTAGATATACACTATATTGCCAAATGTATTCACTCACCCATCTAAATAATCGAAATCAGGTGTTTCAATCACTTCTATGGCCACAGGTGTATAAAATCAAGCACTTCGGCCTGCAGACTTTCTACAAACATTTGTGAAAGAATGGGTCGCTCTCAGGAGCTCAGTGAATTCCAGCGTGGTACTGTGATAGAATGCAACAAGTCCAGTCGTGAAATTTCATTGCTCCTAAATATTACACTGTCAACTGTCAGTGGTATTATAACAAAGTGGAAGTGATTGGGAACGACAGCAACTTGGCCATGAAGCGGTAGGCCACATAAACTGACGGGGCGGGGTCAGCGGATGCTGACGGACATAGTGCACAGAGGTCGGCAACTTTCTGTGACGAATCGTGCTTTTCCATCTGGCAATCTGATGGACGAGTCTGGGTTTGGCGGTTGCTAGGAGAATGGTAGTTGTCTGACTGCATTGTGCCAAGTGTCAAGTTTGGTGGAGGGGGCATTATGGTGTGGGGTTGTTTTTCAGGAGATGGGCTTGGCCCCAACTTTGTGGGAACAGTTTGGAGATGGCCCCATCCCCTTCAACATGACTGTGCACCAGTGCACAAAGCAAGGTCCATAAAGACATGGATGAGAAAGTTCGGTGTGGATGAACTTGACTGGCCTGCACAGAGTCCTGACCTCAACCCGATAGAACACCTTTGGGATGAATTAGAGCACAGACTGAGAGCCAGGCCTTCTCGTCCAACATCAGTGTGTGACCTCACAAATGTGCTTCTGGAAGAGTGGTCAAAAATTCCCATAAACACACTTCTAAACCTTGTGGACAGCTTTCCCAGAAAAGTTGAAGCTGTTATACTGTAGCTGGTGGACCAATGTCATATTAAACCCTATGGATTAAGAATGGGATATGTGAGTCAAGGCAGGTGAGCGAATACTTTTGGCAATAGAGTGTTGCATATGTTAAAACCATGTGCAACTACTTTCAGAATATGAATTGTGTAGAACGAATGAAGATACTGCAGATTACCATGTACTTCAAAAATGACTATTAGCAAACTACTGGAATGTACTGAGGGAATCTGGCATAAATCTAAAACAATAACAAATTCTCTTACCTAGCCAGCCAGAACTACACATTTTGACAAAATTTACAGAAACGAGTGGATCTGGAGTCGTACAGTGTCTCCCTGATTGCAAAAGGTGTGATTGACAGGCGGATAAATCAATTAGAAAGATGCATGGTCTGTTTGTGTCAAAAACAAACATGGCTGCTTATATGTAAAAAAGGGGAAAAAATAACATAAAGGGCTGAGAAACTATTACTTACTTACTATTACTATTACTAAGAAGTTATATATTTTGTTCTGAAGGAGATGTTTTTTGTATTTGAGAGACACGTGATATACGTGAACTGCTGTTGGATCATCTCATGTTTGGACAGAGGTTTTTCGCGCTCTATGGTCCAATTCCAGACCTTTCTGGATTCAAAAAGAATGTTGAAGGGACAGGTTGCTCAAACAAACAAATACCAGCTTCTAAGTTTGTATCTGTTATCAGAATCACCAGTGAAGTAGCAGAGTGAACAGAAGAATATTAATCAGATGATAATATGCAAAGGTGTATTGGATCCACTTACTTATGCCCACTGCAAATGTCTCGATTAGTTAGATGGGGTTTTGAATGATAATGTGCTCTGGCAATTCCGGCCTATTTGTGCTGCATCAGTTACAGAAAGGATTTAGAAGACACAAAGACAGAATGTTGAGGAGGAGGACAGAGGAAGAGGAGGATGGAGGAGTCTGTGAAGCATAATTACTTATGTTTGAAGCGCCTGATAGTTAATTAATCTACAGAGCTATTGTGTTATTGTAGAGGAGCACTTGATTGGCTGAGTTTTCAATTAGCATGCTAACGGAGTGGGAGGGACCGCGCTGTGTATTATGACACGCGTCTCAATCCGCCAATAGCACTGAGACCAATCAATGCATGATAATGGGAAATGCTATACAGACTGGCTGAAAAGAAAGGCATTTTTTAATTATGGACGTTTGAGAATCACAATTTTCATACGCTGATTAGCATATTAAAGATGTGTGTAGCTTGTTGTCTGATGGGATTTCTTTTGGGTCACAACAAATAACAGGATTAATTGATTTTAAGGGATTATAATAATATTATTACTATTAATATTGGAAAAGCTGTGTAATTTGGAAATTCTACACTTTGCACTGTAACTGAAGATGTTAATTAGAAAGAATATGCATAGTTCCATTAAATATAGGGATGCACAGATCCAATACTGGTATCGGATATCGGCTTCCAAATACCGTTCCAGCCCATGTCCTGGTTGGACATACTGTATAAATCGATGTAATAAAACAATTTACTGGTTGTAGTCACCCAGAAAGTCTCATAAAGTATAAATTTTTATTTATACAAAGTTGTTCTGTGGTTACCTGAGAGATACACTATATTGCCAAAAATATTCACTCACCCATCTAAATAATCGAAATCAGGTGTTCCAATCACTTCTATGGCCATAAAATGAAGCACCTAGGCCTGCAGACTGTTTCTACAAACTTTGTGAAAGAATGGGTCGCTCTCAGGAGCTCAGTGAATTCCAGCGTGGTAGGATGCCACCGGTGTAAGAAGTCCAGTTCTGAAATTTCTTTGCTCCTAAATATTCCACAGTCAACTGTCAGTGGTATTATAACAAAGTGGAAGTGATTGGGAACGACAGCAAATTAGCCACAAAGTGGTAGGCCACGTAAACTGACAAGACGTGTTCAGCGGATGCCGAGGCGCAGAGTGCACAGAGGTTGCCAACTTTCTGCAGAGTCAGTCGCTACAGACCTCCAAACTTCATGTGGCCTTCAGATTAGCTCAAGAACAGTGCATAGAGAGCTTCATGGCCGAGCAGCTGCATCCAAGCCATATATCACCAAGTGCAATGCAATGCGTGCCGCCACTGGACTCTGGGGCAGTGGAGACATGTTCTCTGGAGTGATAAATCACGCTTCTCCATCTGGCAATCTGATGGACGAGTCTGGGTTTGGCGGTTGCCAGGAGAATGGTACTTGTCTGACTGCATTGTGCCAAGTGTAAAGTTTGATGGAGAGGGGATCATGGTGTGGGGTTGTTTTTTTTAGGAGCTGGGCTTGGCCCCTTAGTTCCAATGAAAGGAATTCTGAATGCTTCAGCATACCAAGAGATTTTGGACAATTCCATGCTCCCAACTTTGTGGGAACAGTTTGGAGATGGCCCCTTTCTTTTCCAACATGACTGTGCACCAGTGCACAAAGCAAGGTCCATAAAGATATGGATGAGAGAGTTTGGTGTGGATAAACTTGACTGGCCTGCACAGAGTCCTGACCTCAACCCAATAGAACACCTTTGGGATGAATTAGAGTGGAGACTGAGAGCCAGGCCTTCTCGTCCAACATCAGTGTGTGACTTCACAAATGCACTTCTGGAAGAGTGGTCAAAAATTCCCATAAACACACTCCTAAACCTTGTGGACAGCCTTTCCAGAACAGTTGAAGCTGTTACAGCTGCAAAGGGTGGACCAACGTCATATTAAACCCTATGGATTAGGAATGGGATGTCACTTAAATGTATATGCGAGTCAAGGCAGGTGAGCGAATACTTTTGGCAATAGTGTAAATAACAGCGCTATCACACATTTAGATAAGTTCTGTCTCATTTTAATTTAGTTTTAAGGAAATAAATGCTGTTTTCAGGTTTTCACTGGTATTGGCTGATATTGGGTATTGACAGATACTTAAAACTCTAATACTGGAATCAGTATCGGAACTAAAAAAACTGGATCAGTGCATCCCTAATTAAAAACTTTTCTAAAACATTATTCCTTGTGTGATTTTGGAGTAAAATATATTGCTTTATAAACGTTTATCAAAAACAAGGATAAAACTGGGTTTAATGTAATGTTCATATACTGTTGCTTATTCAAAAATAGTGACATTTCAAAAGGTTATCAACAGCCCATGTTTGTAATGCAGGTAACATGATCCAGGCTGATCACGTTAACATTTTCCTTCCTTTACGGTATCAGAATTTTTTAACCTTTACTAGCATCTGCCTTCCTTACATCCAATAGCATTATTCCAAATAGGCGCTCTCCACTCCCTCTGTATGTCTGTGTTAATTAAAGGCTGTCCAGTTCCAGTGGACTCCTCATGCCTGCTGTGGAGAACAAATTGTCCTCCATTGTGCCGTGCCTCTCCCAGGGAGAGGACAAATTAACCTTTGACCTCTTCCAGCAGCAGCAGGAAGGCACTTTCAGATAAGCTGTCCCAACAGTTAAACCAGGACATGGAACAAGACAGGATTTGGACACTCACCCAGAGCGGTCTGTGATATCAGCCAACTACAGCTTTGTAATGGGGTGAAGACAGCATGTAGACCCAATACTTTAGCAGATTCTGTACTATTCTACAACTAGATATATTATTTAGCCTACAAAAATTACTTCAAAAATTCAATTCTGAATAAAATGTGTTATTTTATTTTTGTTATTTTTGTCTACAGAGGTCTTGCCTTCTATACAGTGGCAATATTTTGCGCTTTTCTATAATTAAAAAAAAAAAGTGTGATCCTCATCAGCCAACATTTCACTAGCATTCGTGTTTGTGCTCCAGTCAAAGACATGAGGTTCTGGAGCTGAGCCCGCAAAATCAATCAAGATGGGACTGATAGTATAAACTGACAGAACACGGAGGCAGCAAAGCGTGATACAAGCAGATTAGAGCGTGTCTGAGAGAGGAAACTCCACAGCGTGAAGGAAGGCGGTTAGACAAGACTGACCCCTTGGAAACAGTTATAATCACATTAATTAGATTGGCCTTCTGAGCAATCTGATATCAAAAACATGGGTGACCTTCATGCTCCTTCTCTGATGTCCCAGTTTTCTTCATCTTTTTGGGGGTTTTCATGAAAAGGGGAAAGATGGTTCTCAGGCCCAGGATGTCCACAAACTTATGGCAGTTGTCGGCACCCTCTGGTCCTATCATTCCGTGGTCCAGAACTTTCAGAGCACTGGTTCGGGACATTTTCTTTTCTCTGAGGAAATACAGAAAGAAATACAAATGTGACAAAACAGTTTTTTTTTATTAAAGGTGCATTAAGTTTCTGGTTGAGGGTCCTTCAAATGCTTTTCTCTACAGAGATATGGTTATTGCTTTCTCTGGAATGTTTCACAGTTTCTATCTTCACGTACACCAAACCAGACCAAGTTACCGGTCAGATCTGTGGAAAGGCAACCGCTCACAGCCAAAATGCTTGTTTTTCTAGGTATTTTTGAGCTTTAAAACCACCTGTAATTTAATTAAAAACATGCTTGAAGGTTTTAGATTTCATCCTTGCAATCTCTACCCTATTCAAACCTTCCTTACGTTTAGCTGTAAGATTCTGTGTAAATATACAAAAACATATGCGTTAGCAGATAATACCCTACAGAAGTAAAATACCCCCTCTTCAATGATATTAATGAAAAGATATGGAAGCTATACCAAATTTAAATGAGTCTGCTGAATTGGCTTGGGTAAATGTTAAAAATATGGATTTGTCTGATTGTAGACATGTTTTAAGGATTAGTTTAGGGAAGTAAATACAGAAGCAGCTGTGGTACACAAATAATTCAATATAGTCCACTTATTATAGATTCCATTAAAATATGCTTTTCTGGTTTCTCGTTTCAAAGTGACAAATGACTATTAATGAAGCCAACTGTTACAATTAGTCTTCAATATCCAAAAAGACACAGATATTTTAAATCAGTTTGCAATCTGGCTCATTATTATCAACCAAATCGAACCATGTGTTGTGCAAATCTGATCCTCATCTGTTTATTGTCATTAAACAATGGCATGATGAGCGATGCCAACTGTTCCTCCTCCTCCTCCTCTTCCTCCTCATCTTCCTCCTCCCCTTGTCTAGGTTCAGGAAATGTAGCCGTCTGTGCATGTCACTTCCTCTGTTCCCACCAATGACAGATGACAGTGTTTATGTGGGAGGAGGGACACATATTTCAGCTGCTGAGTGTGCCTGTCTGGACGGATATATTAAATATGATGGACGGCTGAAAGGGCCACAAGCAGCAATGTGCTGTGTGTTTTGTGAATCCAAATCAGACATCTGACGTACTGCACATTCACGTGGTCAATGTCACATGGAGCAGGGCATGAGATATATGTTTGTGAACAACAGTCAGTTCAACTAAAACTAGCGCGAAACTGGTCCTATATTACACAAAATTTACTTATGTGAACTTTTAATCATGTTAAAATATTGTTACGTCATCAAAAACATATCTGGAGTTGTGATTTGTTTCATTCAAACATGTTTGAGGAATGGGTTGTTATTAGTCTGTCTACATCTACAAAGCTCAAAATGCTCTGTTCCACCTTATGATGGCATGAAATTAACAGCTACCTTTTACCTTCAGTTCACTAGAGATTGGCAATTCCAGGACTGAAATTATTTATATAATTCTAGTGAAGATGTATGCAATTTAAAATCACAGTGGAGCACTTCCTGTGTTACCACATGACATCACAAGGTGGAACAGTGTTTTCCGTTTGAGAAGAAATATGCAGGTTTTGTGTGTGTGAATGAAACAAAACACAACTCCAGGTATGTTTTTGATGAGTAAACAGCATCACTATAACATAGATCAGAAAGTAGCGCAATATAAACCCTATAAATTTGGTTAGTAGCATTGTATGCAAAAGAGAAGTAGTAGTTTAGGTAAGGGCAGTGTTATTGATAATTGTTAACCATATGGTCTATTTTAAAATTAAAGCTCAATTTAATTTATGCTGTACCTCTTTCTTTATTTTGTGAGTTTTCAGTTTGAAGGTCTTGCTTTTAAAAATGAATAAATACTATACTCCCCCTTTTTTTTTTTTTTTTTTTACTGCTTTAACCTTAGATATGTGTGGGTGTGTGTCATTATGTAGGCCTGGCACAATAATTACTATTTCAACTTATCACTCAATATATGAAAGCTGGAATTATATTTTTGGGGGATCAGTATTTATCGGGTGTACATCTTTGCACTACTTTTTATTGTTATTTTTTGGTTGAACAATACGATTTAAGCCATAAAATTGCTTGATAACTTCTATGACTCATTACAGAGTCTAACTACTAACTACTGAACTGTTTTATTCTGCTATTTATTTATAGCAGCTCATGATTTTTTACAGTATTGTAGATTTAGAATAGTTTTTGTGGTTTAAATTTGCTCTTGGGTTTTTGTGTCCATGGAATAAATTAGCTTCAGTATTATCATTTATCATCTATCTATTTACTTCAGCAATATATCGCACTTCAAAATGTGTTATTGTGACAGACCAGACGTGTGTTGTGTAGACATTGTTATATCTAAAGCGTAAGTGTTGGCCTCACCTGAGCATGAGATTCATGAGTTGAAGCCCCTCCCCTTTGAGGAAGCGGTCTCGGTTACTGGGCAACATTAAACATGAACACAGAGCATCAAACAGGTTTTCCATCATCTCCTGCTCCTCCGCTGTGGACGGGTTGTGACGCTTGAATACCTGAACACATTCAGTGTGATTGTCAACATATTTTCACCATGTTGTTAATATATTTATTTTTTAATACTTGCACTATAGTTGTATTATTATTGTTGTTCAGCACTTTGGCAAGCTTTAGTTGTTTTAAAGGTGCTTTATAAATAAACTTTATTTACTTCAAAGGATTTTCAAGACTTTTTGTTAGACACCTGTATAGGGCAATGTACATTACAGAGCACAATTACATAGGTAGTTTGACAAAGCTGACATTAACTGCATTCTCTGTTTTTTGTTTTATTTTCATTTATGCATTTATTTGGGGAAAAAAAAAAAAGAAGCTGTTGATGTTGGTTATGGTAGGCCAGTAAATAAAAGTCAACTTTTTCTGTTGTTATAATGACGGTTTCAAGGGAAAGAGGAGTAATTACACAAAAGAGGGGGTATTATGCAAAATCAACATTTTGCTGATTTCTCCCATGTTATAATTTTGTTCCATCATCAAAAACATGCCCGAAGAGGTTTATCATGTCATCCATGTATGTTTCAGTAATTTTGCACTATACGAACCCTTCTTAGAGTTAGAGTATGATCCTGTAAAAATAAATTTTCCATAAAAGCATGATCCAAAACAATACACTACAACTTTTCAAACCTGATGTGATGTGCAGTAGTTTCATTACACTGATTGTGTTGTGATAACACTCTGAAGGGGGGGTGACTTAGCAAGGGAAGTGGGGACTCGGAGCATCAAAAATTAAATCGAAACTAATTAAACATTTACATTATAGTATTAGTGCAGAGTATAGCATTTTCAATATGATAACAAGTAACATGGTGATCTAAATATGTCATGTGTTAGCAGTTAATACCCCATAGAAGTGTAATACCCCCTCTTTATAGATGCATTGTGTAACCTTTCTGGTGGAGAGTCCGTCAAATGCTTTTTTCCAAGTAGATGTTAGTGCTTTGTCGGGAATGTTTCACAGCATGGCATTAAACCTTTCTATCTTCACGGAGACCAAACCAGGGCAAGTTACAGGTCAGATCTGTGGAGAGGTAACCCCACCCACAGTCAGAATGCCAGTATTTTTGAGCTACAAAACCACCTGTAATTTAATAAATATAAAGACGAGCTGTTTAATGACATACTGTGAAAAATTCCAGGCAGAGCACAAGAACAGGCAGGTGACGGGCCCCCAACTAAAAAGTTACATAGGGCACCTTTAAATAGTGTCTGAGTACTTCAACAGAAAGTGGTATAGAACTAAAAATAGCATGATTGTCTAAACCACACAAGGACTTACGGACAGTTGCTGCAGCAGCACATCGATGCCGTCCATCTCCCCCAGCAGCTCTCTGGTGTCTGGTTTGAGAGGAGACAAGAAGCAGAGGAGGAGTGTGAGCTATAAAAACTGAATAACAGGACAATAGGGAGATTCAGAGGAGACGCCTGCCAACATTTCAGCCATTTACAGAACAGCAGAGACTGCAGAGGTGGCATTAACAGGATACATGATGGGAGAAATGTAGAAAAACACAAAGTAAGAGGAGTTTAAATAGTGACAAATGCATTGGTCATAAGGGAGAAACAGAAGATGAGGTGAGATGAGGACAAAACATTACTTCAAAATAAATAGTATCCCATAAAAACAGAAGGAAATACATTAGGCTTTGGATTTTTGTGCACTCAGGGGAAACTTTCAAATGTGTTGCGTACTACATAATGTTTTATGGAGTGTTGGTTTTCCCAGATGGGTAGTAAGATTTACAAAAATCATAATTTATTTTAGAAATAATAATGTGCCTGTAATACAAAGGCAGAAAGCCACAACATGTAGCTAGTATTAGGCATGAAATGGTTGCCTGGTTGTTCAAATCCAAATTATAGTAAACTGTTTAACACATTGTTCCTAACTACAGATTGGGGAACACTGAGTATTGTGGAGTAAGACAATGCATTTGAAAACTGAAGCTATCATTCAACCCCCTGGAAAAATCCCATGAACTACCCATGTCCTGTTTATTATGATATGAATGAATAATTTCATATTAGTTATTTTTAATAATTACTTCACTTTTGATAATTTTTCATAGATCAAGGACAGTATATGTGAATGGACAAAGGCAGTAAAAATACCAGTCAAATGAGGGCTAAGCAGCTTGCCTTCACTGAATATCAATGGGGCTTGCAGCATTAATGAGAGCTTGTCCAAGGACCTGACATCCCTGTGGCTTTGCAAGAATTTACAAGCTTTATTTAGGCATTCACCTAAGAAAAAGACAAGGAAACAGCAGAAAAGATGTCCAAAATAAGCAAGAGGTAATGGGAACAGGGTAAAACAAAGAATATACCAAAGGCGATGGATTCGTAATGTGCACAGGGACAAAATGGAGGTAAGAAGAATAGGCTATCTATGTTTTATTAGCCCCTCAGTGGGAAGCCCAACGCACACTTACCATCATTGTTTTGTAGCAGAATAGCCAAGATTTCACTGCAGTACAGCTTGTTAGCGTCAAACGGCATCTTGGCCTGGAGAAAGAGTAAAACAGACCAAGTTCCAATTACCACATGTAATGTTCTGGACAGAGTGTGATATAAATAGACAAAATTGTTTCTTTTCGTCATAAGGTAAGGTTCAAATATGTTTAACAATAGCAACAATAAATACCAATTTTTGGTAAAATTATCATTTACATGTTGCTGCATATAGTACGTTTTTAGTCTGACACAGAAGAAATTTCAGAATAAGACACCACAACTGCAAAACTTACTTTTATGAACATCTGATTAAGTTGTAATTTCTCTCAACACTGATCACCAAATTACTGTCCTGTATTTGAAGCTTGAAAATGTCTGATTGCAGCTGTCACCTATTACTGCCTGTGTGTGATATGTGTTTTTTCAGGCTATCTCTCTCTCAAAAGCCCTTACAACCACCAGGTCTCCTCAGCAGAAGCTCTTGTTCAGAACGTGCAGCTCCAAGCCTCACCTTGATTCTTTTGAGCAGCCACTGCATGAGTCCCTGCTGAGCTGCCTCTGTGCAAAGTCCTGGTCTGAACTCTGCCATGTTTTCGATGATTGCTGAAGGGAAAAACAACATGACTTTTACAACAACAACAACAAGTCAAATGTGGGCTCAACTTGCAAGCATTTTTAAGATTTTGAAATCCTTACACAGTAAGTCACACACCATATTACTTACAGATCAGCAATGTATAAGTGTTGAATATAATGCAACAAATGGAGGGATTCATTTATATGTAAAATTTCTGTTTCTTAACCTGCTGTGTGTAAAATAGGTTTTGCACCTCATTGTCACCTTTGAGGTATATTTCCTGGATTCCTCCTTTTTCCCCCTCATGCCAAGATGCACACCTAGTTCTTATCTAGCATTGTAGCACTGTAGCTACTTTTTTTAAGGTCACCAACCCATATTTCTTGGAACTTTACACAATAGTTTCTTATTATAGTTTATTTCCATTAAATGTCTAAACAGCTACTGGGATATGTATTTGTGACTACATAATTGTATATAATTGTATGCAATTTAGTTTGTTTATCATCATTTATTTGCATTTCTTAATTTGTTTCATCAAGGGTAAAGGTCTTTTATTATGCAGAAGTCATGTTATAATGTTACCTGAAAGGATAAAATTATCCAAATGATTCTAGTAAAGGTGTGTGGAGTTTAAAAACATGTGTGTTTTTAGGTTAAAAGAAGAGCGCAGCCTAAATATGTAAGATATATGTGTTAAACATGTGTGACAAAACACAACAAAACACAACTCCGGGTATGTTTTTGATGAGGAAACATTGCAACATAAATAAGAAAATAGAGTAATATGGGCCCTTTCATTTATTTTATTCTTTATACTCCAACAGCTATACTGTTAGTCTCTGGTGCCTTTTCACCAAAACAGATAGGCCTTTCAAAAACACAGACCACCTGCCAAAGTCTTGGGAAATTGAAAAAAGAACTGAAGCAAAACTTATTGAAAAAATGAAAGAGTAAAACAAAAGAGCGACATCTGGAGTGAGGCTGAGGGAGGCAGTGGGAAAGCGTAGCTGTAGACGAGTGTTGGGGGAAGGCCTTTATCGGTGCTTCACTGGGAGCGGCCGACAGCAGCTCAGAGCAGGGAGCAGCAGAACAACACAAAAGGCTTATTCAGGCTTGGAGAGCTCCCTCGATAAGGCTCTCAAACTCAAACGGCTGAATAAGGAATGCACCGCTCTCTCAGTGTATAAGCGCACACCTAAAGAGCCCTCCTGATGCCGAGCTTCAATCTGGTAATAATAAAAAGGAAGAATCAGCTCAGTGGAGTCAATGAACACAAAAGGATGGGAGGAAAAATACCAGAGAGCCTCACTTTAGGCTCACCTATGTCCTTGAACAGACCTCTGCATTCACACTTTGTGTCATTATTAATAGAAAACAAAACACCTTCATGTAAAATGCAATAATGTAATATTATTGTTTGAAAAAGGAGCAAAATGTTGTGTAGATACTTGGGTTGTCAAAAGTATAAAAAATACTACCTGAGGGATTACAAATATAAGGCCACGTGGTAATATAAAAGACAGTGATATGATCTAAAGTTGTAAATTACATTCTATTGTCTAAATATTATCATTGTGGTATCGGAATCAATATTGCATATCAAGTCTATTCCTTAGTATCAAAATAGAGTTTGAACTTTTAGTTTCATGACAACACTAGTGTAGACAGCATCTTAGTATTGTAGTTTGCTAAAAAGCTTGTTCCACTTTGCGATAAAGCTGGCTAAAGGGCAGTTTTGCTTTGCATTTGTATTTTTTTCTATTAATTGGGGGTAATAATTATAATTGAAATATAAAAAATGTAATTATCTGCATAGGTCTATATAAAACTTTACAGTACCTCTAGCATCTTTTACCAAGACTACGGTATATTGTTTATGCTCCGCCAATGCTCCTCTACTCCAAAACTGATTAGCACTTAGCACTGTACGTTTTTTGGTTTATTTTCAGACATTTTTCCGAAACTATGACATAAAACTTCCTTTGCCACTTCTATTAAGATTTCCAACAAGGCGACGATGCACTGTTGGTTGTTGAGCAGTGACAGGGCCGTTTTTCACTGGTGGCTCTGCTTTGTTTTGTCCCGCTCAGTGGACTGGGACTTGGTTCCAAACGTGATGCATGTTTGAACGCAGCCTGCCAACTACTCATCAGTGTGACTCGGCAGTACTTCAACGACGCTGGACAGCTCTGTCGGCCATTGTTCCCTCGTGTTCGTATTCTAGACACCGCCTTGTTTTGATGAATAAGCTGTGTACACAATGCCTCTTTTTGGCATAATGAAGAACCAGTATAGAGTAATTAGTAGGGATGTAACAATAACCAAATTATTGTGATATTATATCGTCAAAAGTCTCAATAATACCGTGGGCTATCACACTATATCGAATTACAAGATTCTTTGCTTAAATTCATTGTTATGGTGCAGCAACAGCTAAAAAAGACAAAGAACTACATAGATCATGATCCTTTGCTCTGTTTCAGTCCAATCTACATGCACTTTTAAATCTTAATTATTTCGATTATCACAGAAAAGTCATGTATTCACAGCTTTGTTAGCCTCCACAAAACATTGTACCATGGGATGCATATCATGAAAATAACATATTGAGAGATTTGGATATTGTTACAACCCTAGTATTTAGATAAAGTAGTACCAAGCCATTTTGGTAAATTTTAGACAAATTTTAAGCTTACCTAGTGTGTTGTAGACCCCATCAGCCTCCTCCTTCACAGACTCATCCAGACGCTCCATATTCTGTACCAACAAAGCAACCACCTGACCCTCCAACTGCAGATACAAACACCATGGAAATGCTCAGAAAATTTGACTGTGTAACTGAAGGAACAAGAGATAATGATACAACTTTGCAGTGGAATTGCTAGTTGTTAAAGAAGGGGTATTTTACTTCTATGGGGCATTAACTGCTAACATATTTAAATCTAAATAATTTAAATCTAAATTTAAATTGAAAAACGCTATATTCACCGAAAACAACATATTAATGCATGTTTTGTAGGTTTCACTTTCGTTTTTGTTGCTTTGAGTCTCCCCTCTCTTTGTTCCCTGCGTTAAGACACTCCCTCTTCAGAGCACTAACACAATACAATTAGTGTGCATCCCACTAATGAACCTACTGCACATCAGGTTTGTGAAGTAGCTGTATACAGTTTTGTATCACGTTTTTGTATATTTATCGAGAATTTTCGTGTGGGTGCATGGATGACGTAGAATTGCAGTTTGAATAGGGCCCTGAGAAAACAGATGAAAATATAAGACATAACAACTAGGAAGGTAAAAATAATTAAATAGTAAATTATACTAAATGCCCAAATTGTAATTTAGAAAGATAGTTCAGATTGGTTGTGTTATTGGAGGTATTTTTGTTTCTTTACCGTTTTCCCCTCTGTGGAGCTCTCCATGCATTTCTAAAGCACCGTTTCACTCTCACTCACCCTCCTCTTTACTTTTGTTTTCCCCTCACTAATAACCTATACTTTCCAACCAGCCAACACATCCTGATCCTACCATTAAGCTTGTATAAAATAAATGAAAGTGGTTTCTCTTGCAGATGTCCATGTTGGCACAGGACGAGTCAAAGTGTTATCACTCAAGTGGAGATTGGGCTCTCTTAACCTATCAGAGGTGGCTGGGAGCTGGCTGTCGGGATAAAAGTCCCATTACAGATGAGAGAACAGTCAGACCGTCGGCGCAGATTTATGAGGCACAGAGAGAGCGTCCCGGATCATTTGATTCATCTTATCAAGGAGACCACCTGGCCTTCTGGCAACAGGGACTGACAGCTGGAAGCATTACAGCGCGCCACAGAGACAAATGGATTCAGCAAAGCCTTGCAACCTGTAAGCGTGGCCACCGGAAACAGTAGCTCACAACAATGTATTTATAGGTGATTTGCTGTATTTAATATTGGGCTGGAATGACATGTTAGCCTGTCACAATAACACATTTTGAAGTGCGAATATAAACGATAATATTGAAACCAAACCATAAAGCAGAATTATCTCCAAAAAAAGTATTCTGTTAAATAATATTGAGCTGTATAAAGAAATAGCAGAATGCAACACATAAGTAATTAATTTGTGTGATTTTAGTTAGTAAATCAAAGAAAAAGCCCTCCAATAAATACTGACCCACAAAAAGTATTGTTCCATTTATAATGTATTGAATGATGAATGATGACGATATAGCAATTACCGTGGCAGGTGCAATGACATGTCAAAGTGGAACAAAACATTAATTCAATTTTCTTCACAATTTGTATGCTACAATGCTATTAAAATACCCTATGTATTTTAATAGCATTGACTGTTCCTAGTGCTTTTTTGGTCATTTTAGTGCAAACTAGGTTAATTTCCCTTTCTGGTCAAAAATTTATAAAAATGAGATAGATGTTTCTGATAACACCTGGCTGTAGGGGCAGAGTTAAAAATGTTAGACCAATATCACTCTTCCTTATACCTCCTGATCCCATTTGGACATTAGGACTCATTTACAGACTAACAAACAATCTTTAGGGCTGATAAAATGTGCAAAAATCACTAGATTTTTGACACCTATTCAACGCAGTTACTATTTTGTAGATAGTAACCATAATACATTGTTGAGTCCATGTTCTGCTTGAATATCGCAAGCGCCATTTTCTCCACATCCATGTTAAATATGACAGATTCTGGATGTCTGTGTTTTGATGATTAAGGCAGTAAACAACTCCAAGGACAGGACTGCAGCTTGCCTTCCCAGTCGTGTTTGTTTTGAGTGCTGCTCTCTTAACCAGATAAAATGCACTGGAGTGTGTGGCCCGCTGTACAAGTGGTCTCTAAGAGCAGCCACTTTTCATCAACCTCCAGGCACCACCCTCTCTCTGCATTTATCACCCGCTCACAGTCTGTTTGTCCCAATGAAAACACACAAGCCTTGTTTTGGATTTACTGCGTGACCTCTGTTCAAGTTAAAAGCTTTCCAACTTTAGATAATGCGAGTAGCCAAGAAGGAGAAGGCCGGTACTTCTCAGGTCAGAGGTCAACAGCCCGGTGGTCGCTTGTGAGTAAGTGGTTGGTGGTCGAAGGGGCCAGTGGCGCAGATTGGTAGGCCTGTCACGATAATTACTATATCGACTTACCGTTCAGTATATAAAGGTTGGAACAATATATTTTTGGCGTCAGTTCTGCACTACTGAGAAGTTGGCCCTATTTTTGGCTATATGATAAGATTTAAGCGGTAAAAGGCTGAATAAATAACTTCTATCATTACAGATTCAAACTAAATACAGTTGTGTTTCAGCCTGCTGTTTATTTATTGCACCTCATGATTTAACAATACTGAACATTTAGAATAGTTTTTGGGGTATAAATCTTTAGTGTTATTGGGCCCCATCTTGCCCCCGATCTTAGCGTTAGTGCAAATGTGGGGCGTGGAGCTCTAAACAAGAGGTTTGCCATGCCTGGAGATCAGGTGGAGTGGAGCAGACTGAGGACGTGGTGTGACTCGTTCAGTGAATTGCCAGAATCGTAAAAATAAATATCAAACTAGTCCACTGAAAAAATTGTAATGTGCTCAAGCCTTCTTTTATTTGGAAATATATTTAAATGATAAATGCTTAACATTCTTAGCATGTTCATGTGCTGTGCGGGATGCTTGTGCGCCGTCCAGATGCCCTCCCGTAGGAGAGCACAGCCCCTCGCCCCGCACTGCTCTATAGTTTGGCTTGGTCACGATCTGTACAAAAGCTGCTCATTCACATGAAGTCTTTTACAGCGCTGTCCTAAAGTGTGTTTTCTTAGCTTGTCTGCAGTCCTAATGCTGCGATGTTGGATTTCCTCACATCCTCATACCCTTTCTGTCATCAGCTCCATCTAATTTTGTGGCCAAATTATTCCCATTGTGCCACTTTGGCTAGTTTAAAAAGTTAGTCGTCAGTAGGTAGGCTACCAAAATTCAGCCTTCCTGGCGCCTCTACTGGTGCGTAGTTGCATCGTGTGGCTCCAGACCTGTTTTATTGTACACATATATAATTTTTCTCCACACCCCTCTTTGCTGCCTGGCAATGAGGCAAGGATTGCAGACATTACCCATACTGGCAGTGCTTTTAAATGCTATAGCGGTCACAGATTGGTTGAGATGTCATCACCATGTACACTGCTGGCCAAAAGTATTGGCACCCCTGCAATTCTGTCAGATAATGCTCAAGTTTTCCCAGAAAATGATTGCAATTACAAATGCTTTGGTAGTAATATCTTCATTTATTTTGCTTGCAATGAAAAAACACAAAAGAGAATGAAAAAAAAATTAAATCAATTATCATTTTACACAAAACTCCAAAAATGGGCCGGACAAAAGTATTGGCACCCTTTGAAAAATCATGTGATGCTTCTCTAATTTGTGTAATTAACAGCACCTGTTACTTACCTGTGGCACATAACAGGTGGTGGCAATAACTAAATCACACTTGCAGCCAGTTAAAATGGATTAAAGTTGACTCAACCTCTGTCCTGTGTCCTTGTGTGTACCACATTGAGCATGGAGAAAAGAAAGAAGACCAAAGAACTGTCTGAGGACTTGAGAAGCAAAATTGTGAGGAAGCATGGGCAATCCCAAGGCTACAAGTCCATCTCCAAAGACCTGAATGTTCCTGTGTCTACCGTGCGCAGTGTCGTCAATAAGTTTAAAGCCCATGGCACTGTGGCTAATTCCCTAGATGTGGACGGAAAAGAAAAATAAACGAGAGATTTCAACGAAAGATTGTGCGGATGGTGGATAAAGAACCTCGACTAACATCCACACAATTACAAGCTGTCCTGCAGTCCGAGGGTACAACAGTGTCAACCTGTACTATCCGTCGGCGTCTGAATGAAAAGGGACTCTATGGTAGGATACCCAGGAAGACCCCACTTCTGACCCAGAGACATAAAAAAGCCAGGCTGGCGTTTGCCAAAACTTACCTGAGAAAGCCAAAAACGTTTTGGAAGAATGTTCTCTGGTCAGATGAGACAAAAGTAGAGCTTTTTGGGAAAAGGCATCAACATAGAGTTTACAGGAAAAAAAACGAGGCCTTCAAAGAAAAGAACACGGTCCCCACAGTCAAACATGGCGGAGGTTCCCTGATGTTTTGGGGTTGCTTTGCTGCCTCTGGCACTGGACTGCTTGACCGTGTGCATGGCATTATGAAGTCTGAAGACTACCAACAAATTTTGCAGCGTAATGTAGGGCCCAGTGTGAGAAAGCTGGGTCTCCCTCAGAGGTCATGGGTCTTCCAGCAGGACAATGACCCAAAACACACCTCAAAAAGCACTAGAAAATGGTTTGAGAGAAAGCACTGGAGACTTCTAAAGTGGCCAGCAATGAGTCCAGACCTGAATCCCATAGAACACCTGTGGAGAGATCTGAAAATGGCAGTTTGGAGAAGGCACCCTTCAAATCTCAGGGACCTGGAGCAGTTTGCCAAAGAAGAATGGTCTAAAATTCCAGCAGAGCATTGTAAGAAACTCATTGATGGATATCGGAAGCGGTTGTTCGCAGTTATTTTGTCTAAAGGTTGTGCTACCAAATATTAGGCTGAGGGTGCCAATACTTTTGTCCGGCCCATTTTTGGAATTTTGTGTAAAATGATAATTGATTTAATTTTTTTTTCATTCTCTTTTGTGTTTTTTCATTGCAAGCAAAATAAATGAAGATATTACTACCAAAGCATTTGTAATTGCAATCATTTTCTGGGAAAACTTGAGCATTATCTGACAGAATTGCAGGGGTGCCAATACTTTTGGCCAGCAGTGTATGTACTTGTTCCGTCCCACTCCAGCCTCCAGCAGTGAAGTATAGCCCAACCTGTTCATGCCCCCTCGTTAACAGTAGCACTAGCACTAAGATCGGGGGCAAGATAGGGCCAATTGTGTTAATTAGTTTCAATATTATCATCTTATCATCTATATTTACTTCAGCAATATATGGAACTTCAAAATTTGTTATCATGATAGGCCTAAAGGAGTATCTTACCGCAACCAAGGTGGGAGAAAATGAATAAAGAAAGTGTAACGCTTTGAAAGGCTTATCAAGCTTATAAAGTGTTCTACAAATGTAAGGCTTTATTATAGTAACAATGGTGCATTACTCTTATATAACCTTGGCAGTATACTTAATCTAACATAGACACTACCCACAACGCCTGTCTGCATCAATAGATAGTGAAACATTTACCATATAGAATGCAGACAAACTTACACAAGAACAAACTTTATGATCAGAAATCAATTTTGCAGCAGTGAGAGACCAATAGAAAGTGGCTCCTTCCTCTATTATACGTATATCTCCACATCACTGTAGTTTGACCTTTGTCTGTGTTGCTCGAAATGTCAGCAAACACAACTGGGCATTAGAAATCAGTGAATCAGACAGGCCACCATGGCAGACTGGAGAGAGCATCTAGACAATGATGAAGAATATAAAATAAGGGACTTTGTAAATGTGTGAATTTTATGAAAAGGTCAAACAGATTGCCATCTTTGTTGATTGGCTGGAGGCAGCTTTAATCCGGTCAGTATGCATAATATGAGACTTTAGAATACCAGAATCAGTTTCCCTAAGTGCTACCAGATCGATGAAATGCAAATGCTGAACTCACCAGAGCATCGATGAGCACCTCGGCCCCCTCCTCACTCTCATGGAGGGTATCGATATCTGTCAGCTCCTGCAGCAGGTCCACCACAGCTATGGCCACATGTGAAGAAGGTCAAGGAGTAACACAGGGATCGGACAGGGCACGTTCCATAGTAAAAGATGGAAAAATGGGAAGAGGAAACACAAAAAACTTGCTTCATTCAAAATACTTGGCCTAATATGCCAGTGTGTGATGAGATGTAGTTTGTAGAGAGCTAAATGACATGTAGGGCTGCAAAATTGATTGTACTTGAATCGAAATCACAAAGGCTGCAATTTTTATTTCACAGAATGCCATAAAAATCTTGTATTCTAGACCTCTACACACATGCAAAATGCATGGAATTCTTGTATTAGCAAATCAGTTCAGTCTTCTCTGAAAATGTTAATCCTCCAGGAGTTGTTTACAATATGTATTCTGACCAGAAGCCAACATTTTAAACATATATCGTAAATCTAATCATGCCTGCAATTCAATTTTTAAATCTAAATTGTGCAGACCCTTTACATTTTGACAAAACACCTAAAACACACACATTATTCTGGGGTGTTTATTTGACGTTTACTCCAAAATTCTCAGATTCTTAAGTTTAAACAATAGGCCTATAAGCATAGTATTCAATTCAATCCACTGGATTTAAATTTGGCCACCAGGAAAAGAAAACTTCCCTGCAATCAAGTAGAGAGAAAAAGGATATCAGTGTTTTCGTGGCTGAGCAGGCCCAGCAGTGAGTGGACAGCGTTCAGCTCAACAAGCAGATGGTACAAGTCTGGCATAGTGGCAATCACATGCATCTCCTGGATAATGTCATTCAGATCCAACTCTGACTCCATGAACCTGGGCAAGGAAAAATACCGTCTCAAAAATGTGTAACTTTGGCAGAAATACACTTAAGTATTTTAATCGCTATTTGAGGTAACAACATTTGGAAACAATTATTTGTCTCATACTTGTATGAAGGACAGTGACACCATAGACTTGCGGAGAGGCAAATCAGGCCTAAAAATTAAGCTAAATATCTTAAAGGTTTACTGCGTAACATTTCTAGTGGAGAGTCCGCCACCTGCTTATCTCCATGGAAATGTTATTGCTTTGTGTAAAATCTATCACGAGAGAGACAGTCAGGTTACAGCACTAAGCTACATTACAATTCAGATCTGTGGAGAGTCACCCCTTTTCACAGAAGAAATTATTGTATTTTTGAGCAATAGAAACAACCGGAATTAACAAATGCTAGATGGATATGTTTAATGTCAACATACCAGGCAAGGCAATAACATCTCCATAGAGATAAGCAAGTAGCTAGGACCCTCCACCAGAAAAGTTGGGCAGCGCACCTTTAACTTGTGTGTCCCCAGCCTTACTTTGGCATTGATTTGGAAAAGCCAAGTGGTCACCTCAATGTTTAACAAGCTAAAAAAGCATGTGATAGAATCATATCTGTTCACTGTTCAACATTAACAATCAAACTAAAGTTATCAAATGTGATCACCAGTATGTTGTAATGAATATATATTCCCACTTTTAAGCCATTACACGATGGTGGTTCTGAAGCTCTTATTTTAAGGTCATATAGTGTTCCTTTAATTATACGGCAGAAATGGACAGAAACTTTTAGTGCGTGTGACCCTGGTGGACTCAGAGAGCGCTCGGGGAATGGTTAATGGCCATACTTCTCTGGGTTGTCCGGAAACTTAATCCTCAGCTCCTGGTTTTTGTAGGACCTCTTCTCAAAGGTCAGAATCATTTTCTTCACTGAACTCTCGTCCACTGGCTCAGCCTGTTTGATTGAACCAGACAAAGAGGCAAATACATAGTTAGAAAAGTTACAAAATAATGTTGTCGCTACTAAAGATGACAAACTGCTAAGGAAAATGCTTGATATTCAGGATATATTTTGATATCACACTGATAATTAAATTAAATAGAATAATAGATTTCAACACAAAGTAATGACAGTTTAATATGACCATTTGGTCTTATACTAGTTCTGTTATCCAGACCATTTTAAAACCAAGAAAGGTCAAATGTCCTATTTTCCATATTGATAGCTCCTCAACTCAGAAAAAAATTATAACCTACAACCTTTTCTATAGAAATTTTGTAATGTGTATTAATGGCCGTGTTAGTTGGACATAAATCTTAGATGACTCATCAGCAAGATTTCTGAAATCATGGAGAATCATTTGGATTCTTTAGTATTTTGTTTTACATGTCAAAATAGTGAAATGATAAAAGGCAAAAAGGGAAGTAGCATGAAATGTCAGATTCTGTCATGAAAGACAGATCGTAGCCAGTTTAAGAGACTCCTACAGCCTTAATAAGAGTGCATTACTGAGCACAGAGAGTAGGTTTGACCTCCCATTGGGTTAAAAGCCTGAGGAGAGTGGTACAGATAATGACAGGTTAGGAAATGACATTATAGAATAGTGCAGCACTTTGCTTGGAGTGGCTCTTGACACTGAAAGGGCTGTGGGTGGGGTATAAAACAGGGTGATAGATCTGCTCACTTTTAACGAACAACTCAGCAATGTCACCATGGACAAGTCAGTGAACGTAGAATAAATATGTACATCTTCAGCAGGCTCTATAATAAAAGTTTGTGTCTAAGATATGTTGCAACAGTTGAAGTCGCCTGTTACAGAAAGCTCTCACTTCACTCAGCACAGTAACCTGACAGGTCCCTTCAGAAGTAATGCTACCAGGAGCTGAACATGAAGATGTAGTGATTCAATTAAAAGACTTTGGTGTACCTCTGGATCATCTTCATCCTGGTCCAGAAGTTTCTCTAAGATCTTGTTCCGGTGTCCAGTGTCCTCCTCAGACTCCTCCTCTGTCTCCAGCTGTTCTCTGTATCTGTGCAGCTCTCTACTGAGGGTCTTTTGGTGCTTCACTCTCACCTCATCTCCTCCAGTGGCCCCTCCATCCTGGTTCCTGGGACGTTTTGCTCCTCTGTCTGGCTATATCAGATTCATTAGATTAATTAGTTTAATTATTGCCCCTTTCAGGAAGACATGTCCAGCCGATTGATTAGTGGTCTATAAAAGGGGGCATCACATAATCTCAAAACTATGGATCAGACTCAAACTGCACATACAAAACTATACCGGCAAGAGTTCACGTAAAAACAACTATACAGTAAAAAGTACTATGAGATAATGTTGTTAATAATGTTAATAATGAAAGTTATATAAATGCATATTAAACTTGTAAATCCTAAATTTAATCTGCCTTTTTATATAAATACCAAAATATACCAAATCTTTAGCTAACTCACTCCTCTCTGTTATTCTACCTAATAATCAAAATAAAATCATTAGGCAAAATTTTTTTTGGGTGAATTAAGACATCATCAACCTTTTAATCTAATATTAATATTAATACTAATAATGCAGATAATAAAACGAAGCACTACACTGTGTCTCTGTAGTCATTAACTCACTCCATACTCCAAGATCTGAAGCTGCCAAAACTGATGGAAGTAAGGCTGAAAATGTGTGCCATCTGCCCCTCCAACCACCACCATCACTCACATGCCACATTCTCACAAACTACATGGGTGAAATGTTTTGCCCAACGACAAACCAATTCCACAATTTTTAATAGAAAAGCAGAATGTGAGCCTGGTACTGTAATTGCATTTGTTCATAGATGACGGTTGTAAATAGATTATGCTGTGTACAGTCAGTGTTTGTGCAGTGAGTTAGTATCAATCAGACCTGTATTTACTTCCAATCCTATTGTTGTAAAATTGTATCACTGTGTACGTGTGTTAAATGTTACATCCTTTTGTTGTGTTTTATGAATTGTATGGCCTGTGTGACTTGGTCCAGCAGGAACCAAGTATGGAAATTACTACAATCCTACATGTTTATGCATTTATGCATTTTACATGTTTATGCATTTCCTTCTTTTTAATATGCATGGTCATTTTAGTAAGTAAATACAAATACACTGTGCATTTTAGATCAGAGTTATGAATTCCATCGAAGAGGAACATCAGAGGGAGGCAAACATATTTAAAAAAATATATATAAAATAGCTGTAAAGAGAAATGTAACTACTATGCTGTACATTGATATGCTCTCAATATTTTTACAATTCATCAGAAACATGTGTGTAAATGCGAGTTCTGTTCTTTTTTTAATCAGCTCTTTTAGCTGTTTTTTAAGATACTTTTCATTCTATTTACCATACCTTAAAATGAACTATTTGAATAATCTCTTTTGATATACTGTTAGACTGTTTGATACTGTTAGACTGATATACACTATTGCCAAAAGTATTCATTCACCCATCCAAATAATGGAAATCAGGTGTTCCAGTCACTTCCATGGCCAGAGGTGTATAAAATCAAGCACCTCAGCCTGCAGACTGTTTCTACAAACATTTGTGAAAGAATGGGTCGCTCTCAGAGCTCAGTGAATTCCAGCGTGGTACTGTGATAGGATGCCACCTGTGCAACAAGTCCAGTCATGAAATTTCCTCGCTCCTAAATATTCCACTACCAAGTGGTATAATAACAAAGTGTAAGCGATTGAGAACGACAGCAACTCAGCCACAAAGTGGTAGGCCACGTAAACTGATGGGGCGGTACAGAACGGTACTTGTCTGACTGTGCCAAGTGTAAAGTTTGATGGAGGGGGGATTATGGTGTGGGGTTGTTTTTCTGGAGCTGGGCTTGGCCCTTAGTTCCAGAGATTTTGGACAATTCCATGCTCCCAACTTTGTGGGAACAGTTTGGAAATGGCCCCTTCCTCTTCAACATGACTGCAGCAGTGCACAAAGCAAAGTCCATAAAGACATGGCTGAGAGAGTTTGGTGTGGATGAACTTGACTGGACTCGGATGGGATGTAAGTGACATCCCATCCGAAATTCATATGCCAGTCAAGGCAGGTGAGCGAATACTTTTGGCAATATAGTGTATCTCTCAACTAGCAGTAGTAATCGCCTATAATTATAACCTAATAAATAACCTAATTACTACTAGTAGTAAGTAACAATATTGTAAGTATAGTAACAGCCATTAATTGAAACCGCTATGGACACAACATCTTTATGACAAAATATAACACATTGGAGAAACTTGCAACAATGCAGCATTTGCCGCCAAAAGATTTTCGTAATGCCTGTATGTGAACGTTATAGTAGCAGTATGCACATTTCAAGTCCGTCTCTCAGTTCACTATATTCATTGATCAGAATAAAAATATGCAGATATTGCTGATTTTATGAATCAGTATCAGCAGGCTGTATATAACTGCTAACAGTTGAGTGAGACTCCTGAGCTGGGGAAAAGCATGCTTTCATTTAGCTTTCCGCCCTTGAACATCACTTACCTGGTAATTTAGGAGTTCTCCGACATCCATACTATCCTATCAAGTAGAAAATTTCAAATGCCAAAATTTGCTAAATAAGGGAGAGCGCAGAGTAGCTTCGCGGCTAACAACAACAGTGCCTGAACATGAGTGCCGTAAAGCGTATTACTTACTGTCGTAACACTGTCGTAAAGTCTACTTTTTTTTTTCTTTCAGTCATCCAACACACGCTTTTTTATTATCATTATCATAATTAATATTAATCACTCCAAATAAGAAAAGAGTATTTTAATTCTATGTGTATAATTGAGAAACAGCTTAATCATCATGTGAATCATCATGAGAAACAGTTAGGTTAGGTGTTTGGTGCCTTGCTTTCCAGAGTAAAAGATACCGGCCTAAATTAATGAATTTATTTATTCTTTATTTTATTTTATTATTTTTTTCTATGATTGGCTCGGAGACGGAGGACTTTCTGTTTACCATCAGGGCTCTACAGTGAAGACTGGGCAGACACGGGACTGGATGGGAGCTCAGGCAGAGAGTACACTCCCCCATTACACCAAAACCAGGACCCTCCAATGAAACGCAGACTCACTCACACGTGTTAAGGGAAATTACAAACTTCATTATAATCTATTTTAATAATTGTGAATACTTTGTTGGACTAATGGACTAAATTAATTGCATGTTTAATAACCTAAACAAAGAAGGACATATCTTAAATCTTGCTTTAAAAATATAATTATTCAAATAGTATCCCCTGCCACACAGTGAGAAGGCCCTATTAAAAATTCCAGGGCTGAGTAGAGGGAGAACATGTAAACTCCACACAGAAAGAGTGGAAACATAGCCAAGCAGAGGGATATAGATCAAAAATAGACTTACATTGAAGGAGGGGTCAAATGCAGAGGACAAATTTTCCCACAATGAAAGTGTACCTTAAGTTTAACTGTTTGTATTTGTATTATATATGGCCTACATATTATATTTCAACTTAATATTTTTCAATCACACAATATATACCATATAATATAACATAATAATATAGAGTATTCTATTCAAAATAAAGTTAAAAGAAGAAAAGAATAGGCAACATTTTGCCATATTGTCCCAGACAGTCCCTTTGGTGAGTGTCCCTCAGAACTGTGCTGCAGCTCCATTGTCAATGCAGCCCCAGTCAGTGATGTGTGACGTGAGACAGACTCAGTATAAGAGCACATGAACACAGAGGCCAGAGCCGAGCAGTCAAGCCTGACACGCCGCAAACATGAGGGGAAGTGCTTGGATCAAAGCAGGGCAAAGGCAAGGATACAGCAAAATGAGACATTTATATGAAAATCCCACATACTGGAGACAAATGCTAAACCATGGCTTCTTCAACTTTTTTCATACATTTCTAATACAAAGTAAGAAAAGAAAGTCAAAGGATTGAAGTACTAAATAAAAAAGACTAACTCTTTACAGTGAAGTTATGAAAGTTGTGTAGGTCTTTGTGATATAGCAAATAACCCTGCATTTATTTACACCTGTTTAAAGTCTCATCACCAAAAATGAAATAAACTTTCTATTATCTGATACAGCCTATTTCTAATTCTGCACTGCACAATGATTACTGCACATTGTAGGACCCAGCTGTCTGTTTAATAATGTGCCCTCATCACTTCTGGGTAGATTCTCTTCCATTTCCTTCAGTGCACTCTCGTCAGGGTTCTCACTGTGAGCCTGATTACATTAAATCACTGTAGGTTAGTGTGGTTGGATCATGTAGAGCCGAGCGACACAAGTGTGCTCAAAACGCAGCAGAGGAGCTATTATTAACAACAAGAGCGATGTGATCACAACAAGCCACTGCCAAGTCAAGTACAGCAATCAAGTCTTTCTAAATAGGTCCCTGATATGATTGAGTTTTATAACACATCAAACTCACAACAGGAGAAGTACTTTCTACCTTACCACCTCTATGGTTACCTCATGGATACCATATGCTATATTACTCCCATAGGGTTCCTTCTTTTTTTTTTTCTGTCTTGAATGTTTCACAGAAAATAAATTAAAACTAACATGCCCCTGGTCTTTTCATACCAGAAAAGATCTCATTCGTAAAAGCACTCTTAAAGTACACAAACCATTCCAAGGGCTGTAAAAGACACTGTCTGCATTTAAGAGATGGAAAGTTAAATCCAATTTTGAGGGAACAACACAATAAAATGGTAGAAATCTCCAAAAAGTTAATTTAGCCCCTCTTGACTAAACCTGAATCATCTTGTATACTGTATCTTATATCTTGTTTCATTCTTTATTCTAATCATTCTTAATACTTGTTTATTATTAATTAAGTCTGTGTTCATTCTTTACGAATACTAAATAACCCTTATGGACATTTTTGTCCATTTTGTCATTTTTTAATCAGCCCACTATTTCATTTCAGTTAATGCAAAAGGAACACTCAGATTAAAAAGTCACACTTAGGAAGGACATTTATTTAACACTTTAAAAAATTGCTGTAAAATCATCATAGATTAATATTTTTTCCTATTTTTTAAAACTATATCCAAAGAGCTATCCCTGGTCTCATCAGAAACATCAAATTTATAAAAATCATCAGGATTTTAACCCCTTAATTGCAAGTTTCATAACTTGAATTTCAAATGTAGTGTAAAAATGCCCTCTAAAATTCAGATATTGATTGTTTGATGATGTATATTTTAATTCCATGTTTGTGAATCCGTAGCTACTCATTATAAGCCGCCTATAATTAAGAAACGATAGCCTAATCTAAAAACAATATACAAATAATAATAATAAAAACAATAGTCATTAAGAACAGTGTTAATTGCCTTAGTTAAAGCTACCTGTAAGTTTATTTTATTTTTTTTACTAGTAGATGGCAGATGGGAAAGTCTTCTTCTGTCAGGCCAAAGACGCCACACTATCAGACATAGATAGCATTTACGGTGGTGATATGTGAGAATACAACAGGGGCGGGTCAGCCAATCTAATTACAGATGGTAGGTTTAATGCTAAACTAAAAAATCAATAAATAAATAAATACGCTTTCATGTCAGGAGTCCATAGCAGAGTAGGTTGAGTGTCTCGCTACAGTCACTTGGTTCTATGATTGGATCGGAGATGGAGGACTTTCTGTTTACCACCAGGGCTCCACAATGAAGATTGGGCTTGGGACAGGATGGGAGATCAGGCAGAGAGTACACTCCCCCGTTAGACCAAAACCAGGATCCTCCAGTGAACCGCAGACCCAGCCATACCTGATAAGTAAAATTACAAACTTCATCACAACCCATTTTCATAATAATTTTGTGGGCCAAATGAATTAGATGTATATAATCTTAACGACATTATCTAAAAGGGGGTATTATGCAAAATATATATATATATTTTAAGTATTCTACCATGTTATAATGTTGTTCCTTCATCAAAAACATGCTAAAAGAGGTGTTAGATGTCATCCATGCATGTTTGAGTATTTAACGTTCTCTCCTTGGTCCTATTCCCTAGAGGAGGGTCCGTGGGCACTGGGCATCTTGCTTCAATGATACTGAAGGATGGGTCAGTTGCAGGGGACACATTTTATAGGGATAGAGTAGTTTGTTTTGTAACCGTGTAGTGCTCAACAGATACCTTTCGTTAATGGGGCACTAGTCTACCTTTACATGAAAGAGACAACATTCTGCACATCCTCTTTCACTGGACATGTATTAGACTTGCCTTGTCTGTGGTGGCGTTGCGGGCTAGGAACTGAATAAACTGCAGGTGAGATGTAGTCCCCTCAAGGAGCCGGTAAGAGCCGAAGGTGGTGTGTGGGATGTGAGATTTGCAGCGATCGTAGGACTGTTCCCAAGTGAGAAGCTCTTGGATCAACAGCAGATTGTTAACGGAGCACAGATAGGGGAAGGCCTCGGAACAGTCCTGGTATAACCCAGACTTATTCTGGGACCACACACTGCCACAGTAATCTGGACCAGAAACCATCAGAATATCAGATTAGAGACTCATTCCCATTTTCAAGATCTTCATGTCAAGATTCATTTATTTTTATTTCCATGTCACGGTTGAATTAGTTGAATCTTCAAATTGAAATCAGGTTATAACATTATCCGCACAAATCTACAAAAACAACTCACCATAGTGGTACAGTCCAGTCCAAACTGGAAAGTTTCTGGCGACATAGAATGGTGAATTTAACCAGTACAGATCATTTTCTTTTGGAAGTGCAATGAATTCATAATTATGTTCTACACAGTATTGCTTTGCCCCTTCCCATGTTTTAGTTTTGGGAACAAATATGTCTAGTGAAGAAAAAAGTTGTGTGTCTCTGCAGTAGAAGAAGTGTAAATTTCCACAGTCATCATCAAGAGGTCTAAGAAGGAAAGATATAAAAACAATGAAGCTGCATTAGAAATTACAACAACCCTAAGAAGTCTTAAGATTGATTTTTGGGAGCCTTCTTACAATAAATAAGAAAACCTAACTGGATATTTTTGCTATATAGTACATAATATTTCCATATAAAAAAGTGGGAAATATTTAGTTGTCAAAATAGAATCAAACACAAGGCATATGGAGGTATTTGCTAGTGATAAATACTGAAAAATTGCATGGCTATAACTTTTAAAAGTAAGTAAAATACTATGACACAATGAAACAAACAATAAAAAAACAAGCTAACTAACAGATGAGGGACCTATAATGGATATAGATTAAAAAAAAAAAAAAAAAATGACTTACATATGAGAGCGATACAAGGCCTGCCCACACTCCATGTTGCCGGCTGGTAGGGTAAATGTGTCCTGAACCAACTGAACATCCCCATTGCCTTTGTCCCAGTACCACTGAGAATCAGTTTTTCTGAGTCCAATCCATGCGTAAAAATTGCTCATGTCCATCGTGTTCAGGTCATTCACTGTCACTGTAGCAAGATCTGCATTATGTTCACTGTAGGACAATAAACAATTCAACAAGTGCTCCAAAATATTGAAGAACAGCAGAAGGGTATTTCCCATGCAATTACTTTCAGGGGGGCACATGAGCCTCATTATGTAATAATGCTGCATTATGCAATAAAAAATAAACATGTAAATATTATTATAGCAATTATGCGTTTCACTAGTATTATGCAAAATCATTACTCTGTTATATTACTACACCCACATTTTAAAATGTTGTGTTATTGTTTTTACTACACATTGAAGAGATTATTTAATTACATTTTCGATTTTTATTACATAATGTGACATGATCACATAAGGCAAGTTTCGACTGGCTCTGGCACATAGACCTGTTTGCTTTGGAGCTCTTTGGCCTGCCAGATCCTGCATTAGTTAGTAAAATTCTGTAAAATTCTGTCGGTGGAGTCTTAGCTGGATGAGTTGCTGTAGTGCAGAACTTCTGCATTTAGGATTAGATTTTCTGTTGCCTGAAATAGTATTCTTCAGCCCTGGCTGGCATAAGCTTCATGTAATGACTACAGGCACTTTACGTTCCTTGTGTGTCCAGCACCCTGTTTTGTCTGCAGTGAAAACACTCTTAGCTTGGTTGAGTGGAGTGTGATGGAATCTTTCATGCACCTAACACACATCAAACCATTTTTCAAGGATTTGGTGTAAAATTTTCTCCTTCTCCTTCTCTCTGTGTTTTACACGTCAATGTTTAAATAAATCTCAAATCTCGCTAATGGTTCCATGTTATATATTTTGAATCAGTGGCTAGAATATGAACATGCTGACCCAATACCTTTTGCATCTTGCTTGTGCATCCATCCATGTTCTGGGATAAGGTTTGTACCAAATGAGTTGTCGAAGGACAAAAGTCTGTACAGGTCCACAGCTGAACCACAGGAGAATTATCATCTTCATCATCATCACAGGACAAGCAGGATCCATTCTGTAAGACCAACCAAATGTCATCAGTCTGTCTGCATACAGAGACCAGAAAGGATACTTACTTAATAATGGTGCTGCTAATTTTCAGAATAGCTTGAGCCTTTTTACTCTTCTACCATTACACTAAAGGTTTTAAATCGTTGGGAATGCCAGTGGGTGTTTTCATTGTTGATGCAGATATATGCAAAACTCTGTACAACAAGCACCATGCAAATCTGGTAAATAAAAACGCTAAATTGAGTTAACAATCAGGATTAAATCCAAAAAAACATCTCAACAAGGTTTGAACCGGGAATTAAAGTGTGGCTTAAGTCGCCTGAACAATGACAGTGACGAGAACAATAACTGGTTTTAAGTGGCCAGCCAATACCACAAGCTTTTGTAATACTTTACAAACTATGGTATCAAACCCTAGCCCATCTCCTTGCATGCGTTCACATTTGACTAAGTGAAGAACGTTTTTCCTGGACAATGGCTGTCAATAATAGAGTGTGTTCACTGTACACAAGAACTGCACCTCCATTGTCAATGCAGCCCCAGTCAGTGATGTGTGACGTGAGACAGATTCAGTATAAGAGCACATGAACACAGAGGCCAGAGCCGAGCAGTCAAGCCTGACACGCCGCAAACATGAGGGGAAGTGCTTGGATCAAAGCAGGGCAAAGGCAAGGATACAGCAAAATGAGACATTTATATGAAAATCCCACTGTCACATACTGGAGACAAATACTAAACCATGGCTTCTTCAACTTTTTTTGAATACATTTCTAATACAAAGTAAGAAAAGAAAGTCAAAGGATTTAAGTACTAAATAAAAAAGACTAACTCTTTACAGTGAAGATATGAAAGCTGTGTAGGTCTTTGTGATATAGCAAATAACTCTGCTTATTTGCTATATCACCTGTTTAAAGTCTCATCACCAAAAATGAAATAAACTTTCTATTATCTGATACAGCCTATTTCTAATTCTGCACTGCACAATGATTACTGCACATTGTAGGACCCAGCTGTCTGTTTAATAATGTGCCCTCATCACTTCTGGGTAGATTCTCTTCCATTTCCTTTAGCGCACTCTCGTCAGGGTTCAGGCACAAGTGTTCTCAAAACGCAGCGGAGGAGCTATTATTAACAACAAGAGCGATGTGATCACAACAAGCCATTGCCAAGTCAAGTACAGCAATCAAGTCTTTCTAAATAGGTCCCTGATATGATTGACTTTGGTGACACATAAGGTAAATCTGCTCCGAGATGCAATATAAGAAAATTGAGGATTTCATTACTCAGTGATGTTGCTACCTATGTGACAGATCGTCATTTGTGTACCTTAGTGTCACTGAGTGCAAGAGACCCTCCACTGAGGAAGGTCCACCATAGGCTGATCAGACCTGGGCGTGTGCCACATAGGAACTTTTCAGCCACAGCAGATGACTGTTTCTCTGACTGTGGTAAGGTCTTTGCCTGTTTTTCCCTGGGCCAACCCTCTGATGCCCACTTCTTTCAAGAATCTTATAGTGGAGCTGACTACAAAGCCCCTGCAGCTGGAATCCACAGGATGCACCAGCACGGATCATCCCCTCTCCTTTTCCTTCACTGTTAGTTGGGAATAACGCAGCTTCTTCCGCTCATATGCTTAATAGATAGCTTCTCTCAAAAGAACTGTGACAACGAAAACCAGTTCTGGGTGCATGTTTGTCACAGCAATGCATTCAAAGGATCTGTGACTGAAGGAGGAGCTCTGATCAACTGTTTTTCACCTGCTTTAATGAGGCTATTGGGTTTTGGAGCTGTGGGTATGTTAAGGCGGATTTGTAACTGTCTTTTTCTGTTGTACGGCTGAGGTCAGGCATTGCAGCACTGGATTGTAGCAACAGGTTTATTTGCTTTGAGTCAAGGAGGTCTTCCAACCAACAAGGATGTATTTGAGGCTTGCTGGAGGTAAGCACAACAAACATGCATGAGTCCTCTCTTAGACAGAGATTTAAGTTTGCTGGCAAACGCAGAATGTCATTAGTGTGTTTGATGTTGAAACTTGGATTCTATGTTTCACAGCTAGAACTAGATGATTTTCATTTTGGCAATGCCACTTCATTTACTGTTCTTACTGCTCTGGAACACCCGGCTGCACCCAGGTCACTTTCATCACCCCCAAGTCACCCCCATCACCCCCAGGTGCCCCACTATGTCAAGGTGTCTGAGGGCAGTCTTTGCGTTAGCTATTGCTGTTTTTGGCATCCACTTTTCCCCAGTTCTTAAGGCAGAGGCAGCACCATGTACCAATGGATCTTGAGAGCCCATTAGAGTGATCTCCAGCTGTGCCTTTGCACACCTGTACCTGCACATCTGTCAAACTTGAGATTGGCAAAGAAAGAGGACCATCAACATATAGCCCTACACTGCTCATGCACCTTGGCAGCCCAAGCCACTTTATTACTTCAACAACCTTGCCAATCGGCTGACATGAGATGAAGTAACCTCGTAGATGGTTACTGGTCATTTGAGGTGGGGCAGCAAACCAAAATGGAAACAGTACGGCTTCAGTTTATCTGGGACAGAAGTGTTGTTGATTTGTTTATTGATTCTGATTGTGTCTTGCCTAAGTTGTTTGATTTGCTCAGCATCATTGAGAGACGCATTGTACCAACATCCAACACTTTTGATTGGTTTCTCATGGATGGAAGGAATTGGCTCCTCATTGATACTGAATGTCTCAATGGCAACTTGACATTAAACAATAGGCTTCTGGGTTTGATTTTCATGCCTGCCCAATTGATTTTACTTTGCATATTGTCCATTTGGGGCATTATTGTCAGCCCTGGGGGCAGTTAAAGGCTACATTCAACCCGCTCTCTTCCCACCACCCAGGATGATACCCATATGATCAGCTCCATTGCCATGGTAAATGCCAGAGGAGAGATTGTGGCTGCTGCAATAATTCCAAGTTCCAAAATTTGCCAGGCTGTAGTGCTGTCATGTATCATAATGCAAAACTGAATATCCTGAAAGTAGGCCTTTATGAGCCTTGTAATACTCTCAGGGACATGGAAGAAAAGGATGTCCAAAGTAACCTATGAGGCACTAACCCAAAGGCATTGGCAAGGTTGAGAAATAAACTGACCCTCACAAAACTTCTGTATGGCAAAAACATGCGTATATTTGGTGTGTAGCCATAGCCTTAGTAACCACATAATTAAGGGGTTAACACATAACATATTTAAATCACCATGTTACCTTTTATTGTTAAAATACTATACTTGCCGAAAACAGCATTTTGCTAACGAAACTACTGCACATTGCATCAGGTTTGTGAAGTTGTAGTGTAATGTTTTGTATCATGCTTTTGTATATTTATGGAAAATTGCTGTATGAGAGTATGGGTGACCTAGACTTTTGAATCATTCTTAATACTTGTTCATTGTGATTTTAGTCTTTTTCATTCATTATAAAGGCTAATTAAAGTTTAGTTATTAAAAATTGTACCAAAATGTTATTTTATTATTACATTAACAAATTATTTATGCATTTCCTTTCCCTTTTGGTCATATTTGTTATCACAACCATAATACCTTATTTATAGTATTTTCCTATGTAGGGCAGCTGCTAAAAAAGTCTCCGATGCCATGACAGAAGGCTTGGCTTTCCCTTCGGAGACAACTTTGATTCTGGGTGACATTTTCTAGATTTAACATTTGTTTACGTACAGAATGAGCGTTGATCATTGAGAAATGTGTGCACTCTCTGGCCCGCTGATGAAGTGAGCAGATTGGAAATGGGAAGGTTAATGAGATTTTCACACAGTGTCCGTCGAGCGGTTTGAACCCAGATTAAATTGACACACTCTGATTAAAATTAATTGACCTGTGAAATGAGTGTGTCCCTCAACAGTTAAGGATTGATGGGCATTGCAGAAGGGTCATCGGAGAAGTTTGAGATAAGTGGCGAAATGGTCAAGATATACCAGAGGGAGATAGCTATGCTACAACAAGAATTCTTAAAGCATACATTTTTGTTAAGGTTTGTACATAAAATTAGCTTAAACTATTTTTGCATAATGCTTGTTTAGCTTGGATAAGCTGATGCAGAAAATGTAATTTTTTTCAAGAATTTGACATTGTAGCCTGGCAAAAGTTAGGTAAAGGAGTTCTACACATTTTATCAAATCGGAAAAAGCTCTTGCTGATCAGAAAACGCGGAACGTCGTGACGACCGACCATCTGAATCTGATTGTTTGAATTGTCACAACAGCAAAACTCAATCTTTTGATACTTCCCATTGAGAGAAAAGTACAGACGTCTCCTCTGTCCACAAATGCACGAAGTGCTTAAGTTCTGCATGTTTTTCACAAACAAAATAGTTCGTATTGACACTAAAATAAGCTGAAGTACATGTGTTGCCATGTTTGTTTTGCCTCTTTTGGGCACTTCACATTTGGCTTCCACACAAACCTCAATACTGCTCTGTGAGTGGCCCGCCCACCCAATTAACCATTCAGCAGGCACTTTCCAAGAGTTTGTGAACTCACAAATATCACGAGAATCCATCTTGCTGTGCAAGATTAGGCTGGAGGGGTTAGGTTGCCCATGCAGTGAATGAACAGTGACTACAGTCAGAGTTCTGGACTCAGACTTGGGACACAATGACCAACGACTTGGGACTAAGGGCAGTTACTTTTGACTCTAGAGGACTTGGACTTAGATTTGTGGACCAAGGACTCAGTATAAGGACTTGACAAATTACATTTCTCAAGTCCTTATACTGCCAATATCTTATAAACATGTTTATAAATGATGGTTTTAAGCTCTAAGTAACTATATGAAAAATCTACTTTATAGTGTACAGCATTTCATTTTCAATTTTTTTCATTAGTCTCATGAAAATGCACAGTAGTACAATGATTAACAATATATAATGTAAATGTACATAAAAGAAAGCATTTACATGATTAGAAAGGAGCAGATATGAAGAAAAAATCTTATGTTAGTCTGCCCCTAGGCATTATTATTATCAAACAAACTTAAGGAGGATGATCAGAATTTCTTAATATTTATAGGTTTATCTTCTTTTTTATAGCTTGTTACTTCTTTTTGTTCACACGCATTTCCCCATACTAAGATTATATTATATATTATATTATTTTGACCCAAAAATGTATCACATATCTTCACCTTAACTTATCCTTTCCCTCTCCTCCACCACCATCAGACAGATTTGGTGTTGATCCGGGTCAGACGAGCGCCATGTTGAGGGATTGCCCTTGCCAGCCTCTGACACTGGGGCCCATTCACATCAAGGAAATGATCGATGTTAAATCTCATTTTGAACCTCTGCGCTCTGCTTTTGGTCAGGTATACACAGAGAGACCAATGCTGGCGTCTGGCTCCACAGCTGGGCCTCGCGATAAGTCTGCAAAACATCCAACCATCTGTCCTGGGCTTTAAGAAGTCTTAGAGGGCACTACTTCAACTGCCAGCCATGGGATTTCACTTCACTCTGGCCCCAATCCACCAATGTTGTCCAATCACTGTACACAGAGAAGCAGTGAAAGCAATCAATAACAGCTGGAAAAAAGCCAGCTTTCTGCCAAGAGTTGGGGGATGTTGGTGAAACTGTTATCAATATTTTATCAGGACGACTGCAAAACTTTATGGAGCTCCAAGCGGTGAAGAAGTGAAGACCTTGTTATAGCTACACACCTTATCAGTTGTATCTTTCTTATTACTGTTCAAAATGCTCATATAGTAAGCCTACATGCAAGTTGTTCTCAGTCCCAAAGTTGAAAATTAGATTTTATATGGTTCCTGGGTTTGTTGGTATTCTCAGCCACTGAAGTCTAAAGAAAGTAAACATCCATGTGAAGTGTGGAAAAGGTTAAGTGTTAGAGCACTGTTTTCTTGCCTCCCGGTGTTATGGACCTGCTCTCCCTTTAGGCCTGTGGAACTCAGCCTGATGATGATTTATGGCCGGCCGGGCGAGCTGATTAAATCACTGAAAAGGACGCCAACTAGCATTACCCCAGCTATCACCACTCTATACACTGTTGCCAAGCAACAACAATATCACTTATTCCAATGCACTTTACCACTAATTTTGCACTGCTCCAAAAATGTGTGGGGCGATCATGGCTCGTAACTAACAGGTTGGCACTTGGAATGAACTCTAGCCAGGGTAACTTGGAGTTGTGTCCTTCAGCAATAAAGTTAATCTACCTTGTCTGTGTGATTGTATCATGTGTGAATGATCGACTGTTGTTTTTTCAGAGTCCGTTAATAAATGGCAGCCATGTTTCCGTTAAGCCCATTGTTCAGAAGTAACTTCTGTGCAGAACTAACTCCTACAGAAGTAAATACATACAGTAAAAACTTTGGAAAACCAGGTTTTGTAAATCATATCTGTGTGGTCATCAGAATATATGTTTTTGTCTTGAGTTAAAACCAAAGTAAAAGAACATGTTATATCCTGTATATGGTCCTATAAGACAGCACTATAATGCACAGATTTATAGTTATCTCAGTAAGTCTTAATTTCATGTTTTCCCAAATGCAGGTTCTGGACATATTATAAAATGTTGCACAACTTTCTTTGCCACAAAAAAACCAAGATTCTCCTCTGTGCTGTTCCAAGCCTGTGTCTGTGACCAAAGACAGTTCTCTGGCTCCATGTCTGATCACAAACAGTGTAGCTGGCAACATACTGTTACCACACAACAAACTAAACTCCTCAGCACTAGAGTGAAGATATGGTGGAATTTTCCTGTTGAAGATAAGCAATTAACAAGTACAAAGAAATAAGATGAAATCTCAGCAGCAATAAGCAAAATCATAAACTTACAAATCATGACAGAGATAATAAAAAAAACAACAAGTAACTCAAATTACAGGAAATAACATATCTTGCTGTACAGGCAACATTCAAAAGAACCATGATACTTAACAAGAGATAAAATAATTAAGGTTTGTCATGTTAACCCTTTTCTCTGCTATGTCACTCACTGCTGGTAACTTTAACATCAGAGCATCACAACATCAGAGTCTGCACCTGACTTTTTTCCCATGTGTTTTAGCAAAATATGTCTTGCTCAAGTACAGAGCAAGACCATCCATCCATCCATTTTCCTCCACTTATCCGGGGCCGGGTCACGGGGGCAGCAGTCTAAGCAGGGACTCCCAGACTTCCTTCACCCCAGATAATTCCTCCAGCTCCTTCGTGGGGATCCCAAGGCGTTCCCAGGCCAGCTGAGAGACATAGTCCCTCCAGCGTGTCCTGGGTCTTCCCCAGGGCCTCCTCCCAGTGGGACATGCCCGGAGCACCTCCCGAGGGAGGTGTCCAGGAGGTATCCGGAACAGATGCCCAAGCCACCTCCTCTCGACGTGGAGGAGCAGCGGCTCTACTCCGAGCTCTTCCCGTGTGACTGAGCTCCTCACCCTATCTCTAAGGGAGTGCCCAGCCACTCTGCGGAGGAAACTAATTTTGTATCTGCGATCTTGTCCTTTCGGTCATTACCCAAAGCTCATGACCCCTGCCGAGGCCCCTGCCGAGGACCCTGCTGAGGCCCCTGCCTTCGACTGCCACCCAGATCTCCCTGCACCGGCCCCTTGGATCCTTCTGCAGGTGGTGGGTCCATGGGAGAACAGCCCCATGTTGCTCCTTCGGGCTGTGCCCGGCAAGGCCACGTGGGAGAAGGCCCGGTCACCAGACACTCACTGTCTAGCAAGACAGACAGAGCAAGACATATTTTGCTAAAACAAAATATGTTGTATGTTGTATAAGCAGCTGTTGAGGTAAAAATAAGACGGCTGTGTTTTGTCTGCATCTAAATATAAAGCGTTTTATTGTCTGGTAATAAGGAAGTGTGCAGTTAGCATGTTAGTTGATGCTAACTTTAATGTCAGAGTAAACTCTGCTCTTGTCTTTAACAACCGTAAAAAGCGTTTATAAGTTCATTGTGGTGAATAATTAGGATGCTTGGAATGCATAAGATAAGTGAGGAATAACTTACATGAACTAGTTCTGTTTTTCACATTTTTAAGACAGTAAAAATCTGGTACAGCGCTTTTAAGGGCCTAAATTGTTCTATTTTGGATTGCAACTGTCATGTGCATAATAAGCCAAAATCATTGCAGAAAAAACACTACCCTAAAGGTACTATATTACAGAAAATTGACTTTTGTGAGTTTTAAGTCATGTTATAATGTTTCATGTTATAACCTCATCAAAAACCTACATCTCCAAAGCTCAAAATGCTCTGTTCTGCTTTGTGATGTCATGAAGTGTTTCAAGTTAGCATATATCTTTTAGCTTTAGTCTTTTAGTTAGAGACTGGCAATTCCAGGTTTGAAATCATCTAATTGAGTCTAGTGAAGGTGTATGGAGTTTACAAACACAGTTGGGCACTCCCATAACATCACAACGTGTTTCACGTTTGAGAGAAGAACAAAACTTAAATATGCAGGATTTGTGTGTTAAACGTGTGAATGAAATTAAACACTATACTAGGTATGTTTTTGATGAGACAACATTATAACATAGATCAGAAAACAGTGTAATATGGGCCCTTTAATGTTGCTTAACATGTGCTGTGTCCTTCACTGCTCAGTGAAGACTAAGCTAGATAGATTCCTCCTCTCTGAAAAAAGCCAAAACAGACTATCACAATGAAGCGATCCAATTAAAAGGCTGGGTCCTGGGACTTCGCTCATTAACTCGCAAACTTTTGCAACTAAACAGGGCCCAAATTCATCAAAGAAAAGTTTAGGGTGTTATTGCAAGCCCGCTGGTGTAATTTATCACATTTAGGGAGGTGTCAGTCGTTAAGTGGATGTGCAGTAATTGTGCTTGGCCACCTCTATGGGAGCTCATCAGGGACACAAGTAAGATGGAGCCTTTATCTGCACCCACAATCGAAGGTGGCAATCTCACTTTCTCTCAACCTGCTTGTCAGTTTCTTTGCATTTTTTTCTAGTCCCATAGCCTGACTGTCAGCTCACTGCTTTTGATGGAGAAGGTTTTGGGGGTGAATTCTAAACAAAGCTTTGTACTAGGAACTTACAACAATGTTAGTAAAGTGGCACATTAGTAAGTGGAAACATAAAAGTAGATTTAACTTTTTTCCAAATTCAGCATGGTCCTTGGCAAGTTGCTGGTTACAGACTTGCTCTGTGCAGGGCCAGTAATAATACACAAAATCAAACTCTATAGAGTCCCACCCATTTATATAAAAAAGGGGGTATTATGCAAAATCACTTTTTTTTTTTTTTTTTTTACACCTTTCTACCATGTTATAGTGTTGTTCGCTTGTTTTAGATCTCATCCATCCATGCTTGAGCAATCTAGCGATCTGTCTTGGGTCCTATTTGAACTCCCCTTATGGTCAGCAGTATGATTCTGTCCAATTTAGTCTACAAGCCTATGTCATTCATGCTTCCACGACAATTCTCTAAAAATATCCATCCATCCATTTTCTTCCACTTATATGGGGCTGGGTCACGGGAGCAACAGTCTATGCAGGGACTCATAGACTTTCTTCACCCCAGACACTTCCTCCAGCTCCTCCGGGGGGACCCCAAGGCGTTCCCAGGCCAGCCGAGAGACATACTCCCTCGAGCATGTCCTGAGTCTTCCCCAGGGCCTCCTCCCGGTGGGACATGCATCTGGAACAGACACCCGAGCCACCTCAGCTGGCTACTCTCAACGTGGAGGAACAGCGGCTCTACTCCAAGCTCCTCCCGTGTGACTGAGCTCCTCACCCTATCTCTAAGGAAGTGCCCAGCCACTCTGCGGAGGAAACTCATTTCGGCCGCTTGTATCTGCGATCTTGTTCTTTCGGTCATTACCCAAAGCTCATGACCATAGGTGAAGGTAGGAATGTAGATTGACCGGTAAATCAAGAGCTTTGCCTTTCGGCTCAGCTCCCTCTTCACCACAATGGTCCAATACAGCGACCACATCACTGCCTACGCTGCACAGATCTGCCTGTCAATCTCACGCTCCATCCTCCCCTCACTCATGAACGAGACCCCGAGATACTTGAACTCCTCCACTTAAGGCAGGGACTCTCTACCCAACTGAGAGGGCAAGCCACTTTTTTCCGGTCAAGAACCATGGCCTCGTATTTGGAGGAGCTGATCCTCATCCCAGCCACTTCAAACTCGGCTGCAAACCCCCAGTGCACGTTGGAGGTCCCTTCTGGCTCCTGACTGCGCCTTGGAAATTCTGTCCATAAATACAATGAACAGAACCGGTGACAAAGGGCAGCCCTGGCGGAGTCCAACATGCACCAGAAACAGGTCCAACTTACTGCCGGCAATGCGAATACAGCTCCTGCTCCGGTCATACAATTCTCTAAAAATATACAAAAGCATTATATAAAACAATACGTTACAACTTGATGTAATGTGCAATAGTTTTATTAGCAAAGTGCACGCTGACTGTAATGTGATAGTGCTCTGAAGGGGGAGTGCAAAGGGAGGGGAGACTCAAGAGTGTCAAAAGCTACAGCTAATATAGCATTTCCAAAACAATAAAAAGTAGTATGGTAATCTGAATATGTTATGTGTTACCAATTAATACCTCATAGAACAGTAATACCTTCTCTTTAAATATGAACACAGGTAAAAAGGTAACGTGACTCAATTACTGTAGAGCCCTAGTCTGGTTATGACCTGTACAATGCATATACACAGACCCTGTGCAGCAGTTGCCATGGTCACCGCACATGCTCAGAGATGTGCCGTGTGTTTGTTGACTGGCCTTTTGAAGTGCTGTCTCCTGAGGCAGTGATCTGATGAGAGGAACGCTCACTCCTCTGCTCCTCTGAGAGCCTCATTAAAGGAGCTGACACATGTGTTTATGGAATTAACACAACTTCTCCCTGGACCTAATAAACTCAACTAGTGAAACCCCTCACTTTTACAGGATCTTCATACTGTAAAAGCAAATGAGAAAAATGTAAACAGTGAAAAAGTTAATAGGTTGCTTGCAGTCTAAACTATATACATTTGATTATTCCTGCTGTATAACATAAACAAACCTACTGCATTTATAAAGGCTGTTGTAAAAGGCCCCAGTCTCTGAGCACCAGAATTGGTCCTAATTCCTGTAGTATTTTATTAAATGTTCTATATTATGCAAAATTGACTCTTGTGAGCATTTGCTATGTCATGCTATAATGTTGTTACGTCTACATCTCCAAAGTTCAAAATGCTCTGTTCCAGCTTGTGAAGTCATGAAGCGGTAGTTTTCAAGTTAAGTGCTACCTTTTACCTTTTCTTCAGTAGAGATGGGCAATTCCAGCTGTGAAATTATCCGAATGATTCTAGTGAAGGTGTATGGAGTTTAAAAACACAGTGGGGCACTTCCTATATTACCATATGACATCACAAGTTGGAACAGAGTGTTTTTTCAGTTTGAGAGAATTCAGCCTAAATATACAGGGTTTGTGTGTTAATGAAACAAAACACAATTCGAGGCATGTTTGTGATGAGGAAACAATATTATAACATAGATCAGAACATAAGCATAATGTGGGACCATTATAGCCTTTTTGCCAAGGGCCCAAAAAGCCTATAAACAGACTGGTAGATCAGGATAGTGAGTTTTAGTGAGTTGCACTATGCAAAATCAGGAAGTGCTCACCAAACACATTGTAAATTCTTGATACTGTCATTTCATGTCATTGTGTTTATCTCTCCAAGTTATGCAAAGTGGTTTACGCTGTACTCAGAGACTCACTGACCTGCGTCACTCTGCAGTAAAATTACTTCATTTATATGCAAGTTCAAAGCAGTATGTAAACAGGAACATTTGCAAGTCTCAAGTAAGAACAAACCAGTCCGAGCCACTCCGAGAACAGTGTGTTAACCTTTAATGTTATACAAATATATATAATTCAGTTAACACTTTAAGATAAGTCAATCTAATTAGCCTTAACAAAGCATGAAAAAAGACTTCATAATTCATAATAAACAAACAGTTTGTTAAGAATTATTCAGGCTTACAGTGTATAAGTGGTACAATGGACTCTCAATAATCATTTCAAAAGCATATGAAAAATGTGAGAAACAATTCAATTTGATTTGGTGAATTTTAAGCACATTAAATTATTTGATTACAGAGGTTTCAAAATTGCCACCATTCTCTCTCATATAAATTACTGTGTGATGAGCTGGAGCCAGGCAAACAAGACCCGAATGTCCCCCATAGAAAGGCTCTATAAGCAGACTCTGAAAATACTACATAAAAAATTATCCTTCATCCCTGTAAAACCCTGAGCAAATATCCATTCATCCATTTTCTTCCGCTTATTCGGGGCCGGGTCGTGGGGGCATCAGTCTAAGAAGGGACTCCCAGACTTCCTTCATCCCAGACACTTCCTCCAGCTCCTTCAAGGGGACCCCAAGGCATTCCCAGGCCAGCTGAGAGACATAGTCCCTCCAGCGTGTCCTGGGTCTTTCCCGGGGCCTCGTCCCGGTGAAACATGCCTGGAACACCTCCCGAGGGAGGCGTCCAGGAGGCATCCAGAACAGATGCCCGAGCCACCTCAGCTGGATCCTCTCTATGTGGAGGAGCAGCGGCTCTACTCCGAGCTCCTCTCATGTGAATTAGCTCCTCACCCTATCTCTAAGGGAGCGCCCAACCACTCTGCCAAGGAAACTCATTTTGGCCTTTTGTATCCGTGTACTTGTCCTTTCGGTCATTACCCAAAGCTCATGACCATAGGTGAAAGTAGGAACGTAGATTGACTGGTAAATCGAGAGCTTTGCCTTTCGGCTCAGCTCCCTCTTCACCACAACGGTCCAATATAGCGACCACATCACAGCAGACACTGCACAGATCCGCCTGTCAATCTCACGCTCCATCCTCCCCCTCCACCCAACCGGAGAGGGCAAGCCACCTTTTTCCAGTCAAAAACCATGGCCTCAGATTTGGAGGAGCTGATCCTCATCCCAGCTGCTTCACACTCGGCTACAAACCGCCTCAGTGCACGTTGGAGGTCTCAGTCTGATGAAGCCATCAGGACTACATCATCTGCAAACAGGAGAGATGAGATCCTGTGGTCCCCAAACCAAACCTCCTCCGGCCCCTGACTGTGCCTAGAAATTCTGTCCATAAATACAATGAACAGAACCTGTGACAAAAGGCAGCCCTGGCAGAGTCCAGCATGCACCGGAAACAGGTACGACTTACTGGCAATACGAACACAGCTCCTGCTCCGGTCATACAGGGACCAGACAGCCTTTAGCAAAGGGCCCCGAACCCCATACTCCCGGAGCACTCCCCATAGAACACCATGAGGGATACGGTCGAATGCCTTCTCCAGATCCACAAAGCACATGTGGACTGGTTGGGCAAACTCCCATGAACTCTCAAGCACCTGATCGAGAGTATAGAGCTGGTCCAGTGTTCTGTGGCTGGGACAAAAACCACACTGCTCCTCCTGAATCCGAGGTTCGACTATCAGTAAGATTCTCCTCTCCAGTACCCTGGAATAAACCTTACCAGGGAGGCTGAGGAGTGTGATTCCCCCCTGTAGTTGGGACACACCCTGCGGTCCTCCTTCTTAAACAAAGGGACCACTACCCCGGTCTGTCAGTCCAGAGGTACTGTCCCCGACCGCCACGCGATGTTGCAGAGACGTGTCAGACAAGACAGCCCCACAACATCCAGACACTTAAGATACTCAGGACAGATCTCATCTATCCCCTGAGCCTTGCCACCGAGAAGCTTGCTAGCCACCTCAGTGACTTCAGCAAGGGTGATGGACGAGTCCATCTCCGAGTCCCCAGCCTCTGCTTCCTACTCAGAAGACGTTACGGTGGGATTGAGGAGATCCTCAAAGTATTCCTTCCACCGCCTGACAACATCCACAGTTGAGGTCAACAGCTCTCCACCCGCACTTTAAACAGTGTTGGTGAAGCACTGCTTTCTTCCCCTGAGGTGTCAGACGGTTTGCCAGAATTTCTTTGAGGCCGTCCGATAGTCCTCCTCCATGGCCTCTCCGAACTTGTCCCAACCTCGAGTTTTTGCCTCTGCAACCGCCCGGGCAGCAGCAGGCTTGGCCTGCCGGTACCTGTCAGCTGCCTCAGGAGTTCCACGAGCCAACAAGGCCGAATAGGACTCCTTCTTCAGCTTGACAGCAATCCCTTACTTCCTGTGTCAACCACTGGGTTCTGGGATTGCCGCCGCAACAGGCACCACAGACCTTACGACCACAGCTATGAGTGACCGCATCGACAATAGAGACCGAGAACAAACCGCACTTGGACTCCATGTCCCCAGCCTCTCCCGGAATCTGAGAGAAGCTTTCCCAGAGGTGTGAGTTGAAGGTCCCCCTGACAGAGGGCTCTGCCAGACGTTCCCAACAGACCTTCACTATACGCTTGGGTCTGCCAGGTCTTTCTGGCTTCCTCCTCCGCCAGCGAACCCAGCTCACAACCATGGTGGTGATTGTTGACAGCTCTGCCCCTCTCTTCACCGAGTGTCCAAGACACACGACTGGAGATCAGATGACACAATAACAAAGTCGATCATCAACCTCCAGCCTAGGGTATCCTGGTGCCACGTGCACTGATGGACACCCTTGTGCTCGAACATGGTGTTCGTTATGGACAAACTGTGGCTAGCACAGAAGTCCAATAACAGGACACCACTCGGGTTCAGATCAGGGAGGCCGTTCCTCCCAATCACCCCTCTCCAGGTGTCCCAGTCATTGCCCACGTGGGTGTTGAAGTCCCCCAGCGAGGTGCGACGTAATTGGCCTTGCTGTGTTTCTCATCATAAGGGCTTCCTGAGCAAATACAGTTTTCTAAATTGGGAAAACGCAATTATTCAGTCATTATTCTATATTCTATTTTTCTGTCTTTAAAACCAAACAGCCAGAAGCACTATGGGAGTGCTCCATTGGCTCTGACTCTAGTTGACTTTACATTGAAAAATTGTCACCCCCTCTTGTCACTGCTGCTGTGAGCCTCGTCATTTTGGTCTTAAAATGATGCTCTACATGATCCTGGCATTTTTATTTCATTATTTTCTTTGTAACTAACTTCCTATTCTAAATATGGAACTTGGCTCTAAATTTGCCTCATAACTGAAGCCTCGGTGAGCTTCATTTGACTGGAGCCGAACGCTATAGATGACTTCACACTCACTTCTTTATAAAAAGTATCAATAACAATAATATATCAATAATAAATTCTGTCCTCTCACACTGAGCAGGAGACTGGAGGCACACTGAAGGAGACGAAGAGCTGGAAACACTGCAGTGACATTGGTAAACACGCACTGTAATGTGAACTGTGACAGCATTCGTACTTGTGCATGTAGTGCATGTGTTTCGCGCTGGGATTGCTTCATAAACTCATCCATCACCTTCATGTCCACACAGTATAAAACCAGGCTGGTGTTCCAAAAAGGTGTTCCTTTTGTGTCTATTTCACCCACTGTATGTTTCAGAAGAACACATGAACATACAAAAACAGCATGCTGAATGCTATGTTTGGTGATATTAAAGGTCTACTATTACACTAAATGGATTCTTCTGAACTTTAAGCCATGTTATAATGCTTGCTGTTACCACCAAAAACAGTTGTGTTTTGTTTCATTCACATGTTTGAGTAATCCTGCATTATTAGTTTGTCTCCAAGTCTCGAAACCTCAAAATGCTCCTTTCCACCTTGTGATGTCATTTAGTTTTTAAGTTAACAGCTACTTTTTACCTTTAGTTTAGAACCTTGAAGGTGCTGTACTTGGGTTTTACTGTCTTTACTGTCTTTTACTGCCTTACTTACATGCATTCCGATTATCATAATTATGTGATGAGTTTATAAGCAAGTTTCATATCCATCAAATACGACAGCAGAGTTTACTTGTGACGTTGAAGTTACCAACAATTACCATGCTAGCATGCCAGTGGTCTTATTTGACCTCAAGAACTGCTTAGGCAATACATCTGAAGATAGATAGATAAATAGATAGGAAATTCAACAATAAAACAAACATAACAACATAGTCCATCCTCTTAGGGCCCTTTTCTCAACCACAACCTTTGCACCCACTACAGACCCTGCCTTCCACTCCAGCTCAACTACATTGCGTCCTTCTTCTTCTCCAGCAGATTACAGCACTGAAGAGGACATTGGAGATGACTGTCTTCAGCCTTCTGAGAAAGTACAGTCTGTAGAGCAGGTCTGTATTCTTAGACCAGTCCAGTCCTAAAGTCCACCAGCATCTCTTTGGTCTTTACTGTGTTTAGTTAAAGGTAATTAGCCCTGCACCAAACCACAAAGTCCTCAATGAGCTGCCTGTACTCCCCTTTATCACTGTTCCTGATACACCCCACAATGGCTTTGTCATGTGACACAGCTTTGAGTTGTATCTAAAGTCCAATGTGTACTGGCTAAACTTGACTGGTGATAGTACAGTCTCAAAAACATGAAATATAAAATCAAGTACAGGCTCTTTCATGTTATTAGACCAGCAAAAATGCGTGCCATAACATAAAAATACTTAATATTAGTGGCGCATTTGGTGATGGCCAAGTACAATCAGTTGATGAAGACACTTTTTGGGCAAGTGTAGAAATTTATCACCTTATAACTATTGGGTTATGAGTACATAATTTAAGGATTATTACAAAACAAATTCACCAAATAAACTTCAGAACATGACCATCACTTCAAAAGGGGACAAAGTAATATTGGACTGGTTTATTTTGGTTATTGGTTGGACTGTGAGACTATCTGAGAGACTTTTATTGCATTCATATACTCCACGGACTCCACTGCCTGACACAAAATGAGAAAAATAAAATCCCAGCCATTCTGTTGACTATCATCTGCACAAAGTGATAGACAAACACCACACAGAGCGGAAATCACATTATTCCAAAACTAATTTCCGATTGGCTCCTGTCAATTTGCATAACCTCTGAGTCAACGAACCCAGATCTCATATTTCCTCTCTTCCTTCTTTGTTTGGAGAACGGGGGCTTTCATTTTGTGTGCTGTGGTGACTTTTGGCAGAAAATGACACTTCATATTCCTCCTGTTGTCTCTCCTTCTCGTTCGGAGCGTGGAGTTTGGAGATGCGAGGAGCGTGAAATTAAAGCCAAGCGTTCCTGACTCAGAAATACATTTGCCACTGATGAGGTTGGACCAAGGCCAGGGCTTTGTGATGAAAAGGCTTTTTAGACCAAATTCACTTCAAAAAAATATTATTCATTGCTTCATATTGTTTGGTAGGAAGAGTGGAAGAATTATACATGTAATTGATTAAACTATACAACAAAAATGAACTGAAATAGAGTTCTTTCAAACATCTTAAATCAAATAGATGAAACCCAATAAAGACCATTGTTATCTGGAATGGAATGTTCAGTGTGGAACCTACCTTGCATTCAATCTTTTGGACATGTTTTTACTAAACAGAGTACCTTTCACTGTGAGCCTCCTTGACACTACACAGATCTGACCTATAACTTGACCTAGTGCATCAGACAAGGTAATAACAACTGCATAGGGAATTTATACTAAGATTAATTAAATTGAAACATTGTACAAACCCATAAGATGTGTGTTTCTGAAATGTTTATTACAATGTCTTTTATTGCATATCTGTATATATCTTATGTATTCTAATATTGGCTCTGTTTTTATGGTGACTTTTTAACATCAGGGACAGCAGATAAAAAATAGCTGTTTAGACTAATTCTGGTGCGTTTAGAGAAATGTACATTGCCCATGTACATTATGTAAATAAATACAAATAAACTGTCATATCCTGTGTGATTGTTGTCCCTGTGAATGGTTAAGTATTTTTTTTATTCTGACCTAATGTCTTTTAGTTGTTGGCTTTTTGCAGCAGTCTTAAAATGATGCCAGTTCAGTGGACATAGTACCTGATATGAACATAATAGTCTAGTCTCACAGTAAGTAAATAAAGAGACATGTGATCTTGTGATGTAAATCAGCAATGCGTGAAAACAGCATCATTCCTCTCTTGGCTCAGGTTGCTCCCTCTGTACTCATATTCATCAGGCCCGCCTCTAATGACTGATGAAGGCATGTCATCTGGAGCCAAAATGGCTGACACTCTCATTACCCCACCACGCTGTTTCAACTGCAGAATGGCTCTGTACAATCCAATTTTACAGATGTTTCTAGCCACTTTACAACATCAGAAATGTGACTTTGAGTGTAACACCAGTTAAATGAGCATAGTTAGTCTCCTCTTGGATTGTTTATGCATAACACATTAAGGGCTACAAAGTCATGGACTGCCTGCATGTGTATACACAGTTTAATATTTCTTTGCGTGTGTTTTCTTCACTGGCTCAAATGAGTTAACACCAAATGGCCTGTGCTTTGGAGTCTAAACGATCCATACATTTCCACAAGCTCTCTGTTCAAATGAGTATGAATTCGTCTCATGGGATCTGGACTGAAAAATACCACCAACATTACAGCCGAAATATGTTGTGGGGAGCTGCCAGGGGCCTGTGGGTGCCAATTCGTTTATATTAGACCATCCCACAGGCAGTCTGGAACACTGCTGACCCAAGAACATCTATCTGCACTGGGCTAACAGGGCCACACTCAAATGGGCCGAATCACTCATATACTGGAATTCATATGCAGATCTGTGTGACCAGGAAGTAGACAGGCACCAGGGTGCAGTCCAGTCACATTGCAGGATGACAGTGCGGAGGTTTATAGCTGCTGACAGTGGTGGAAAAAGTATTCAATTTTGTGACTTAAGTAAAAGTACAGATACCAGAGAAAAGAAACTAAAAGTATCACATGAAAAAATATACTTAAGTAAAAGTATTAAAGTAAAAATGTACATAAAGAGTAACAAGTATTTGGCACAGATTTTGTGATCTAATAAAGCTTCATATGTAGATACAGATTTGTGCTCAGTGTTATTCGACAGAAACAATTAAATTGATCATTTTTTTCCTAGTTGTTTTTATTTGTTTGTTTTTGTTTGCTCAGATTATGAACATAAAAAATAAAATTTCAGACAATAATAAAAAAAAAATATTTTACTTTTCAGTGTAGCTAAAAAGTGGAGTGGAGTAGAAAGTACAGATACCTCCTCGCAAATGTAGTGAAGTAAAAGTAAAAAGTATCCAGTTTAAAATCTAAAGGTGTATTATGTAACTTTTCTGGTAGAGAATCCGCCACCTGTTTCTATGTCTATGTCATTGCTCTGCCTGGAATGTTCCACAGTAAGATATTAAAGAGCTCTACTTTACATGTATTCAATTACAGGTGGTCTTAAATCTCAAAAATATCTAGATAAACAGGCAATCTGACTTGAGTGAGGTTGCCTCTCCACAGATCTGACCTGTAACTTGGTGTGGATTGGTCTCCATGAAGACAGAAAGGTTTGATACCATACTGTGAAATATTCCAGACAAAGCAAGAACATCTCCATGGAGAAAAACATTTGACGGACCTTCCACTAGAAAAGTTACACAATGCCCCTTTAAATGTATACTTATGTACAATACTTTACTACTTTTACTTTGTTACGTTCCACCACTGCTACTGGAGTCTATCTATAAAAAAAGACATTGGATACTGGTGACGTCAATGAGTTGAAGTGGGAGAGGTGAGACCAGGGAGCATGATGAGTCAACCATTAAGTGTTTTCAAGAACTCACATTCTTTTCCTTAAAATAAAAATAAGAAATGAAACTTTATGTGGTCTGGTTTGGTCATAAGGGACTAAAGAATCAACAAGTACAAGGTCTGTGCCAAGATATATAGAAATATTCATTCAATATGGTCAATTTAGAGCCCGCAGCAAAATGAGAAAGACACAGCCGAGATGTAGCCAAGATTCGGGTGAATATCTTAGGAGGTAAAACCAAAGACTATATATATAAACGGACATAGCTAATCCGCTAGCTACTGGGTTCCAAATTGGAAGTGTCCATGGGGATGCTTCCGGCTCCATTGACTCCACTGAATTTAGATTGAAAAATTGTCACCCCTCTCTCTGTAACTGCTGCAGTGAGTCATTTTGGTCTTAAAATGTTCATATTAACCCTCTCTACATGCTCCTGGTGTTCACTATTTTGTCTGTAAATAAATTCCTTTTCCTAATATGGAACTCTGCATCAAATTCTCTCCTATAACTGCTAGCCTGGTGAGCTACATTTGACTGGAGCTGAACGCGATGGGTGACGTTGCACTCACTTAGTCCACTTCTTTAAGCAGTCTATGGGTAAAATGTCTCACTGTTCTGTCATTATTGCCCCTATGCTGTGCTGCAGATTACATTTGATTACATTTGAATATTGTTTGTTTGTTTTCTTGATTTTCTTTTTGCCACAGAAAATAAGGTATCCAACTAGGTCTTGACCAGATAATAGAAAACTGTCATCTCCCTCCCGCAGTGACGCCTTCTACATAATCATCTCTGCACACCTGTGGCTCCTTCTTAAGCCTGTTCTCCACTGAATACAACGACATACAAACGGAATGAGTGCTCTATACAGTAACACTTTGTAATAACTACATTTCAATTAGTTTTAACAAAGCATAAGACTTAATTCATAATGAACCTTAAATGGCTCAATTAACACTATTTTCAAGTTTCCTCATTAAAAGAGTTTTGTTTCATTCACATGTTTAACACACAAATCCTGCATATTTAAGCTGAGGTCTTGAGGATGCTAATCTCTACTGGACAAAAAGTAAAAGGTAGCAGTTAACTTGAAAACTACTGCTTCATAGCATTACAAGGTAGAACCCAGAGCATTTTGAGCTTTGGAGATGTAAACAGACTAATAATAAAGGGTTCCTCAAACATGTGTGTGAATGAAACAAAACACAACATCATAAAATGGTCAAAGATCAAGAGTCAATGTTGTGTAATATAGGACCTTTCATTAAAATGCAACAAAGCTTAGTTGAATGCAATACTGTGGAACATTCCAAGTAAAACAATAACATCTCCATGGGAACAAGCAGGACACCTGAAAAGTTACATAATGCATCTTTAACATAAGTGGTGGGTTATCGGTAGAGTTGAATTTTTACAACATAGAACTTATTTTGCCCCATTGTAAAAATAAATTCGTAAATAAAAAAAAAAAAACATACATTCTGTAATAAAATAGGCCTATCTGTAATAAAACCAGACAGACAACAAAACCAATCACTGGTGGAAGACAGGCCAGTAGCAAGATCTTTTCGCCAGACAACCAACTGACCAAACCTCGTGCACCACATCACAGCGCTGCTTTAGCCTCTGCCGCTAATGAGCTATTACCACAGTGACCTTCGGGACAAACTCATTACCAGGTGACAATGGACACCACATTCATTATCATAATTATCTGAGCTGCTTTTATTGGGGCTGGCTGGGTTTTTTCCTGGTCCTGGCAAGAGGAAGAGTGAACGTCGTACAAGCTGTTATAGCCCATTACAATACACTGAAAAATGATCGTCATCCAGTGCTGTAGCTTCAAGGGATTGTCTCATATTTTATCGTCTGTAATGAGGAGGCTTCTGCTCAAATAAAAACTGAGAGAGTCCATTTGGTACAAGAACAATCTTAAATGCATTCTTCTCGGTGATGGGATCAGGCTGTGGCTCTAAATCTGGTGAATGGGTCCATCATTATGAAGCTGTCTGCGTTGGCCCGCACAGACAGAGAATGGACACACACTTCAGGGCTTAGCAGCTGTTCAGTCTGCTCTGGTCTGTCACATGGTCATCTATCAATATGGCCCCGCACAGCTCCCGTAGCAGCGCGTTCACTCATGTTTTCTCAGTCACAGCAAAGAAAAGCTATTGGAGACTCACTGTGAGATCAGAGGAGCCTTGAGCTTTGTGTATGTTGGATGATGTTGAAAGGTGAAGACACGTTTTTGGTGGAGGGCACACCATCAGCTTGTCTTCCTGGTGATATTGGATTGCCTGGAATGTTCCCACAGTATGATATTAAAGAAGACATATTGTGGTTGTGTCTGCTATATAGTTATAAACTATGAAACCTGTGGATCATTATGTTATAATTTGGACAAAAACTAATGAAAGAAACAAAAGCCGTGCTTCTGTAGACACATCTGATGATAGCTGCACTTCATGCTAGCAAGCTGCCGAATCCTAAACATATTACAGATTAAGAAAATAAAGTAAGTAGAGAGCATTGGGCGTATACCAGTGGCAGTGAAAACCACTGGTGGGCAAAATGGTGTCTTAAAAATAAGCAATTAAAGATTGCTCAAAGATATACAAATAACTCCAAATACAACTTCAAGAGGACAAATGAAAAGGGGAAACAACTATAACATGATTAAAAGCTCTGAAAAGTCAAATTTGCATAACAGGTCTGCTTTAAGCATACAGAATAGGCAACTTGACATTGACACCAGACCAAGGTGAGATCTGCAAACACCGCTGAATGGATGATTTTCAGTGTATTTTTAAGCAATGAATATGGCTGTATTTGAAAAAGAAATTCAATATTGATCCTTTGAACTCAATACTGTGGAAAAGTAGATAAAGCACCTCCATGGAAATGAGGATGTAGCCTATCCACACCAGAAAAGTGACATAGCGCAGTTTTAAAAAAAAGTTTGAGTGAACTCTGAAATTAAACCACAAGCAAGCAACACAATGTCTTAAACGTGACTCAAAACAATCAAAGTAGATTAATCATTAAAAGAATTAAAGGTCCCATAACGCTAAATCAACATGTTCTACTGTGACGTCGTAAGAAAGTGCACCTGTGTTTTGATAGACCTCACCTTCACTGTAAACATCAGTATTCAAATCCTCTGTTGTTGTTTAACAGCAAGTCTAAGCCCATCCTCCCTATACTGACATCTGATACTCAAAAAACTGGTCTGAATTAGTTTTACTTCTTTTCCAAAATTGTTTCTAGTTTATGTTGCTCTAAGGTGATAAAATGCAGATCTATACATTTAAAAAAAATAGGAGGATGAATTGGTAGTAAAGCCCTAGTCACAACCAGTGGTGGAACGTTACAAAGTAAAAATAGTAAAGTACTGTACTCAAGTAAAAATTTTAGGTGTCTGTATTTTACTTCACTACACTTGAGAGCAGGTATCATTACTTTCTATTCCACTACATTTTTTAACTAGACTGAAAAGTAAAGGTATTTTGTACTAGTGTCTGAGACCTGTTGACAAAAAACAAAAATACACAAATAAAAACTTCTAGAAAAAAAAGATGATTCTGTTGCACAAATTTTGGACAAAATCAATGCATCTGAAGCTTTATTAGATCTCTGCTTGAAATACTTTACTAAAAAATCCAAACAAATTTTATATGTACTTCAGTACTTTTACTTAAGTATATTTTTTATGTGACAAAGGTATCTCATATTTATAAGAAAAGAAAGGAAGACAAAGTTGTGTAATTCAAAACGTGATTAAGATGCAAGACGACAGTGTGTAATTAAAACTATAGAGGAAGAATGATCGCGCTGTGACAGGCCGTAAAAAGGTAATGTTCAGATGTGTGGGCTGTGGTTCCAGTTGGAAGAGCTGGGATGGAGGGATGGACGGAGGAGGAGAGGAGCACTAGATGGTGCCAGGGCAGCCGTGACGGGGAGACATTAATAATTTATGATGGGCTCAGCGTTTGGGTGCGCTCACTGCTTCCTCCTGACGTTTAATTTGTCTGAGGAGCAGTGAGCGTGGATCTGATTATGGGCCTGAGTCTGACACCAGGCCCAGATCCCAGCTGTGCACTTCTCACACGGGCAGGGTTAGACAACAGAACTCAAGTGAGGAATAGTGTTTAAATTAGAGATTGGTCATTATTTAAAGGTCCTATATTATACAAAATGGCCTCTTGTGCGCTTTTAGTCATGTTATTATGTTGCTATCTCCTCAAAACATAACTGGAGTTGTGTTTTGTTTCATTCGCACATGTTTGAGTAATCCTGCATTATTAGTCTGTCCACACCTTCAAAGCTCAAAATGCTCTGTTCCACCTTGTGATGTCATGAAGTGGTAGTTTTCAAGTTAACAGCTACATTTTGTTCGGTAGAGATGAGAAATTCCAGGGGTGAAATTATCCAAATGATTCTAGTGAAGGTCTATGGAGTTTAAAAACTCAGTGGAGCAATTCCTATATTACCACATGACATCACAAGGGGGAACAGAGTGTTATCTGTCTGAGAGAAGTAATCAGTGTCAAACATGTGTGAAAGAAACGAAACACAACTCCAGGTATGTTTGTGATGAGGAAACAACATTATAACATAGATTAAAACTGGCTTAATAAGTGCTCTTTGAATATAGACAATTTCTTTCTAATACAGAAGCTGCTTTGACATGATGCATTTTTTAGAGTGACAAGAAAGAAAATACTAGACTGAGATTGGAGAACTATAAGAAAACAACCTCATGACAGTATCTCAGACAGTCTGTGTCATGGTGCAATATCACAGTGGTGGAAAGGACTACGTGGGTGGGGCTAAACGTTCAAACTAAGACATGTTTCTGACCTCAAGGTTTGAAACCACATACCGTTTATTGCTAATATGAATGAATGCTATCAGTTATGTGTAAGAGTCAATGTGGAGCCACTGTTAAGGCAATATCCCTCTTTAAGGCATAGTAGTTATGGTGGACTCTAGTCTGTGGATGAAGGACAAAGCAAAACGGGAACTTTAATAGACAAGCAAGCTTAACTTCCCTATAGTAACAAATATATTATATAAACGGTGCATATCTTAGGTTCACAGGAGAGTTTCAATACTAAGATTTGGTTCATATGCTACTGATTCCATGCAAATGTTAATACTATTGCTATTTTTAACAACTTCTAACTCACTTTTAACTATAAATGAACAGTACAGCAATGCACTGCTTTGGCTTAATTCATAGTTCATGAAGCTAGAAGGTTATATTCTCTGTGTATCTGTGCCGGTCTATGCTTCTGTCAGGTTGATGCTGCCATCTGGTGTCCTTATACATTACAGATACGATACAGTTCTTTGCTTGCAGTCTCCATGCAACAGTTGGAAAGCCGTATATCATAGAAATCAAGATATTCACCATCGTCATTCTGGCTGTATTATTTTGCATCCGGTGCTGATCGTGACAGCAAATAAGTTCTATACAGACTACAAAGCCGTTTTAAAGTTCCTCCAGAGAATCAGTGCAGTGGGACATGTTGGTCACATAAAACTAAACATTTTACACAAATTCACCTGCTTTATATCATATTTAGCAGCAAAGCCTTTCTCAAATTCTCCATTGAAATGAAAGGGATTCCTGCTTAACCAGTAGTGGTGGAAGTGGTTTGGAGCGTTTAGAGACAAAAGTGGGCGCAGCAGAATAAGGTCAACAGTCATTTGTCATTATCGTCACTTTATCTAAAATAACCAAATCTGGCGCTAGTCATTTTAAAGTTACTGGAGATAAGTTAGCTGTAATGAACAAATAAATATAAATATTTTTTAATGAAGCTTTATTTATAGGCTAGACAAAAATTCAAAATCTGTAAAAGATATACATATTTAGAAAAAATAAAAATGCTTGAAAAAATGGGGGCAAAGGCGTGCTTAAAGGGGCACTGTGTAACCTTTTTAAATGGTCTGCCACTTTCTTGTTTCACAGAGTTGTTTGTTTATGGTATATATTATAAAATGTGTCACTACTGAATTATTCACTCAGGCATTTTTAACCTTTGAAAAAGATGTATTCATAATGTTTGCGGGGTTGCCTTTCCACAGAACTGATCTGTAACTTGGCCTGTTGGCATCACCTGCTTGTTTCCACGCATATAGATGTTTCATGCCATACTGTGGAACATTCCAGGCAAAGCAATGACATCTCCATGGAGATCAGCAGGTGAAAAGTTACATAGTGCACCTTTAGTACAGAAACACATTTTTACAGAAAGATTAGGCCTGTCACGATAATTACAGTGTGAACAATTTTTTATTTGCAAAAGTGGGGAAATTTTAGCCATTTTTATGTAATAATGCAAGATTTGCGATGTAGTAAAATAAATTATTTTTATGGCAAATTATTGGTTCATTCTGCCATTTGTCTGTTGCAGCTCATGCCTTTTAATGATACTGATACTTTAAAAATGGTTTACTGAGATTATCCTGCTTTGTGTCAGTGGCATAAAGTAGTTTCACCATTATTGTTTATCTCAGTATCTCTGTAACAGTATAAACTGTTTCGGAATTTGTTATCGTGACAGGCCTAAGAAAGACATATTAGATAAAAAATATATGATACATGCAGTGTCATTAGTTGTGAACAGAGATTTTGTGGAAGCTCCGGGACACCACTCCAGGGCTGTGGCTATGAGAGAAGGTCCCCTGCAACAGTTTGGTTCCCGAGGACGATGCCATGATGGACACACTGGTCTGGATGGACTCCCCAGGCTGCAGCAGTGCCCGCCTGCAAGACAAAGATCAGGGAATCACAACTGAGTCATAATGTTTCAGATTCTTACCCTCTATACAGCCAGAATCTGCCAACTGTGTTCCTCCATTAAGAGGAGAAGAGGCGGGGTAGTTGAATATTTGGTGAGGATACTGTAACTTACTAGTCAGGGCCAGAAATAACAAGAGAACAAACAACCAAAATGGGAGTCTTTATATTTTGTTGAAAAATGTTTGACATTAAATAATATGAATTTGAAAACTGATCAAAATGTTGACAATAATAGAGACAAGCAGTTAAAATATAACTAATACTGGAGTTTCTCAAGTAATGATGCTGCAAAATAAATTAAATAAATATTGTACTAAATATTCAACACAAGGCATTTTCATATAAACTTGGTGTGAAAACCATTTCAGACTTCATCAAGAAGCTCATTGAGAGCAGGCCAAGAGTTTGTAGTGCTGTGAGTAAAGTAAAGGTTGGCTCCTTTAAGCAATTTTAAATAAAAAAAAAAGGATTTGGTTGCCTTATTTAACTTTTTCTCTTTACATAATTCCACATATATCTTGCTTCATATATTTGAAGTCTTCTGTGTGTATATAAAATGTAGAAAGAACTAAAAACTAAAAAAAAACAGTAAATGAGAAGGTGTGTCCAAACTTTTGACTGGTGCTGTATAAATGTGTAAGTTATTTTTGAGAGCACAACAAGGCCAAGTCTGAAGAAAAGAATGAAGCAAAAATGGCCATAAATACCACTGACAAAATTTGAGTTATATATGTGAACTACAAGAAAAACTGCATTCCTATTGTACTCTAGCTTTTTAAAAATTCTTGGAAAAACAACCTCTTTGAACTTCAATGAAAAACACTTTTACAGCCTTGTCTGGGATGATTTATGAAGACTTGAGTAGTTTATTGACCTGACCCTCACTAAACTGACCTCATATGGGAATGTTGCTTACATAGAGGATTGGAAAACTGAATGACTGAATGTTGAACGCTGAAATTAATGTTTTGTAAAGCTACCCATTTGTTCATCTGAGTGTGGCGTAATCATAAGAATACATATTTTTTAAAGGGCCCGTGTTATGCAATTTTCTTGTCTATATAACAATGTTGTTTTCTCATTAAAAAAAACATATCTGAAGTTATGTTTTGTTTTATTCACACATGTTTAACACACAAACCTATCATATTTAGACTGAGTAACCCTAACCCTAACCCTTCTCTCAAACAGAAAACACTCTGTTCCAACTTGTGATGTCATGTGGTAATACAGGAAGTGCTCCATTGTGTTTTTAAACTCAATACACCTTCACCAAAGTAATTTGGATAATTACATCCCTGGAATTGCCCATCTCAACTGAACTAAATGTAAAAGGAGCTGATAACTTGAAAACTACTAGCATTTTGAGCTTTGGAGAAGTAGACAGACTAATAATAAAGGGTTACTCAAACATGTGTGAATGAAACAAAACACAACTCTGGGTATGTTTTTGAGGAGGTAACAACATTCCAACATGGCTTAAAGAGTCAATTTGCATATTATAGAACCTTTAAATATAAACACGATTCTATATAATTTGCATGCTTTCTTTACTATCTGTTTCTTTCATCATCTTTGTTACACACACAAAGAGAACAGCATTCCCAGACCACATTCTTCTAAGTCCCCCCTTCTCGTTTATAGTAAGCTCTCGTAAAGATGAGCAGATACCTCTGGTATGTAACTTTTGGTGGTGTTGGTGGGATGGGTCTCACCTGGTCTCATGCTTGTTCTGCAACAGTCCAAAGCCCTCCACGCACAAGACGGCACCACTTATAACAGTACTGCAGTGATTTGTATAGGAGACATGTGCCATATAATTTTTCTTCATCTGAATCCTGTTCCCTCCTTCAACCTGTCAAGCACACGCTCAATTATTATTGTATACCATCAAGAAGACACTGTTCTGCATATAGATGAGCCTAAATGTCTCCAGCAAAATACATGTTTGTACATTCTGTGGATAGTTGGTTTTCACTATATAATCATGTACATTACTTCAGCAAGGTACTCCTAAACTAACTCACCTCAGAGCTGTGCAAGTTAATGTAAACCCACTTTGTGTCTTATTGAGGAATGATTATGATGCAAAATAGATTTTTTTGAGCTATCTACCATGATTTAACATTGTTCCCTGAAAAACGTGTTAATATGTTGTTTTTGGTAAATATAGCATTTCCAAAACAATAAAAGGTAACATTTAATATGTTATGTGTTAGCAGTTAATACCCTCTTTAAGTCTAATTCTCTAGTCTTTCGTATGTAGGGTATTCCATAATTTCAGTCTTACCTCTATACTGATCTCATGTGAATAGATGTTGAACTCTTGAGCAGCCAGTACTCTCTCTTTGGTTTTCATGTCCTTTATCACCACTGCTGCATTCACAATGTCATCATGGGCCATTAGGGACTTGTATTGGGAGGCGGGGATGCTATGGTGGAGGGTCAGGACTGAAAACACAAATAATTCAAAGTCAAAATCTGTATAACTCATGTGTTCAACCTCAACCATGTCTGACCTTGCCCTGGCTGTATCTCCAGTTTACGGTGGTTCTTCCAGAAGCTCTCGTGAGGGCAGGAGTTGTAGTGTTTGAGCTGGGCGTTGAGGTGCTCGGTGAGAAAGCGGGCGTGTCTGGAGTGATTGGAAATGGTGACGCAAAGGCAGATGGAGTCACCCATAGATGGCGTCTTCTCCACGTCCAGAGATACTTCGAGTCTGGGAACGACACTTGATGGAGGGACTACATACAAAGAATACAGAGGCTTTTACCATGGTCAGTGAGAATTCCAAAGCAATCTGCACTGCATTTGTATAACCCCTAGACTGTATAAAGAAGTGGACTAAGGGAGTGTGAGAGATCACGGAGCCTAGCAGTTATGGGGGCAAATTTGGAGCCGAGTTACATATTAGGAATAGGAATAGTTTTATGGACAAAACAGTGTAATAAAAATCATGTAGCGTGAGTTAATACAAACATTTTAAATTCAAAATGAGGAGCCTGACAGCAGCAATTACGGATGGAGGGGTGACTTCAGAGAGTCGATGGAGCCGGAAGCACGCCCATGCACATTTCCTGTTTGGAACATGGCAGCTATATAGTCTATGGTATAACCGCGCAGGTAGCCCTTTTTATCACTGTTTCATATCACTACGCTGTAAGCATCACCACACCAATGGATAAACAAATGAACTACTGTTAGAAGGGACTAGCTTCAACTAAAACAGAAATAACTGTTGACTTGGACATCCATGGACAGCCAAAAGGTAGTCAGATTTAAAGTGAACTATTTTCAGTTTGTGAGACCATGGTATAAGAAGATTTTTGTTTTTGTTCTTGTCCTAATGGGTAGTCAAAGCCCTTTACTTCGAGAAACCATTAACCATTAACCATTAACCATTAACATTTGACCTACAAAATAACAAGCTTAAACATTTTTTCAAGCACATTCTTCAAGCACAGACACTGGGCAGTTTGAAGAATGGGGAAATATGTTCATTTTGATGGCTTCGTGAGAATTTTTTTTTCTACTAAGTCATTTGATTTTAGATTAAGGTAATATAAAGATTATTGAGTTTGTTTTTGCTCTGTTTGCAGTGTAATGTAATGGTTTGGCACTTAACACACTATGGGCCATGAAGTGTGCAGCTTTTATCTAGTTTTTATTTATTTACTATCATTATCACAAAATCTAACACTGATTATTACCTGATATCCTTCCAAATAGTGCAGGTGAAGAATATGTTCGTGGAGAAGGCATTTCTGTAACCAAAAATTATGTATAAAGGTGATTTTACAGAAATGATAACGTAGCAGTATATATAAGTATACCTAGATTAGAAAGATGAAAAAATAAACATACTTCACTCACTTGTCCTAGTCTTATACATGTGTGTGAGGTTCTCTGGTTTGTCCGATCCGATGCTCTTGGTGTAGATCAGCTGCCCTACCCACTCCGTGTCCACACTCCTCCCCACCACTAGGCCGTCCCGTACAATCAGTCGAATCACATCTGCGTCCACAGAGGCCAGGATGAACGAGGTATCGAAGGGACAGTGAAGGCATCGTCTCTGGACCGCTGAGACTGGGCAGGGGCCACAGCAGTAGATCCCTGGAGACCCAAGCACGTACATAGTTTGTTTCATTTGGTTAGGTTCAGTAACTGATACTTTGCAGTGACATCACGCTGGGGGTGTTCTACATGGATCTCTAATGGTGGAATGTTAAGGAGTTACCATAGTGACACAATGCACACATTAGCAAACAAGTTTTTTTTCTTTTTGACAGTGTTTTTTTTTTCTTTTTTCTGAGAACTCAAGAAAGAACATATTTCAGGAGCTTGTGATCAATACGAGCATTCACGGCTCCGCTTAGGAGTTTGACTTTCAACAAAAAGGTGAGCGTGACTAACAGAAAAACTGTTGCTAGCTAGATTGTGCCTGTAATTTTATGTGTGAGAGACTTGTTTAAAAGCACAAATCAGACCACCTGTAGTTCCAGCTAAATCAGTTCTTTGTGGTTAAACTGTGTTAAAATAAAGCACAGATTAAAGTCTAACAAAGCCTCAGACAGAGCAAAGCTTACAGTTAGCATTACACCCCCAGGAAATGTTGATGACATGCTGATGACAGCTACAAAATATCAATTGTTGGAAGATTTACAATAAACCACATTAATAAATGATTTCTGGTGCTTTGATACCAACTCAAATATCACATGGACACATTACACAGTATTATTCACCTGCACTCTTCTCCTGAGGGGTGGGGTCTACTACCTGCCAACCATTAAAGTCTGCACCCAGGTCCTCTCTCCTCATCCAGCCCTCTACCCACACATGGAAGTTCCTATGGGGAAGACAATTTACTGTACAGGAGCAAGTAACAGGAACAAGTAAAATCTATTCACATCTTACATTCTTTTTGTATGGATATTCCCACCTTGAAGACTCTTTGGGGTACATCTCACCCACCATCTAATCATCCCAATGAACTAGCTGTAAATGACCAATGACGTGCCACTGTTACAGCCACAGACTGTATAAAGCTACAGTCAAATGAAGCTCACAGAGGCTAGCAGTTATGGGGAATTATATAATTTGGAGCATTCAATTTTAAGAACAGGAATTGACATTCAAAATAGCTAAATAAAAACACCAGGATCATGTAGAGCGGATTAATAAGTTACTGAGAGAGGGGCAACGTTTTTTCAATACAAAGTCATTTGGAACCAGAGTCAATGGAGCCGGAAGCACGCCCATGCTTACTTCCTATTTGGAACGTGGTGGCAATCAGGTTAGTTATATATAGAGTCACTTACTCTTACATGTTCTCTGTGTCATATATTTGTATTAAACATGCACTTTATATATATATATATATATATATATATATATATATATATATATATATATATATATATATATATATATATATATATATATATATATATATATATATATATATATATAAAAAGAAAAAAAGTGTTCCTCACCTTCCACGGTGGTTGGTCTCTCTCACCCTCATCAGCTCGGGCC